>CM035602.1:31081279-31630428 GCA_020496755.1 Channa maculata
TCAAAGTGCTTTACACTGCTTCTTATTCACCCATTCACACTCACAATCACACACACACACACACACACACACACACACACACCGATGGGGGAGCTGCTAAGTAGCTGGCCAACATTCACCTGAAGCAACTAAGTTAGGGTTTGGTGTCTTGCTCAAAGACACTTGGACACGTGAACAGAGGAGCCGCACATCAAACCAACAACTGCGGGATTGGTCGAGGACCGCTCTACTTTCCTGCAACACAGTCGCTAACAGGTTAACTGTTGGAGCCCCTCAAAATTCACTAAAAATAACAACTTTTCAGGACACAAATGAACAAGATCATTGTTTTTGAGCTATTAGGAAGTTTTTTGCTTCATTCTTTTGAAATACTGCTGCAATTTACTGTTCTGGGCCACTGCAGCAAAAGCCAGTGAGGAACAGATGCAGCCCAGCAACATATGCCCTCAGTGTCACTGTGGGGTACAAACACAAAGAATTAGTGTGCTTAGAAAACCCCAACTGTCTTGCACATGTGTACATCACACCTTGCGGAGTTTCTCACTAAATTGAAAACCAAATACACAAATTAAGGCTGAGGCCATGAAATGTTTCAGTTCCTGCCTTTGCTAAAGCTGTGAGCAAGGGTAAAAGGCAAATGGAGTCTGTTCTGATCCAATTGAGGCTGCATGTGAGAAATACTGTTCATCAGTAAAGCTCAGGCTCAGTAATGTGGGAGTTAAAAATAAATTGAAATTAATTCAGATTCCTGTAAAGTTATGACTGCCTCTTTATTTTCAGTTATTGAAAGTTATGTGAGAAGAACAAACAGTAACTCTAGCTGCAATAAAGAATCAGATAACAATAAGTAAGTAGCTCTCACACACTCACACACACACACACGTCTATGTCACAGTGACACTAAAAAGAAGCCTTCTAAACATGCTTATTGAACTAGGAAAAGGTTTTTAGTAGGTTGAAGTAATCCGGACACGCGGTTTACCTCGATACGACAAAACTTTCAAGGATGGCCACGAACCACTAAAGTTCTGAAACAAAGTTTATGGACCGATGAGAACATAACTAACCTCTAACAAAGTGATGGGAAGGAACAAGAGAGAATCTGCTCATTATCCAAACCAAAAAAGCTCATATGATCCATGGTGTCGGTAGTCTTATAGTTTAGGCTGAATGACGAACAGGCTCACAGAATTTTATTGATGGTATAAGTCATGATAGTAGCAGCAGAATGAATTCAGAGGTGGACAGAAAAAGTTTGTATTGATGATGAGACATGGCAAAGTGACGGAAGTTACAGTAAAACCATGGAAAAGCATATAAAAAGTGGTGGTGATGTGGTGCCTATACTTTTGGAGGGGACTGCAGATAAACCAACTATGTTCATTTTTATGCTGTGGCAATAGGCCAAAGTAAAACAGATCTGTCCCAAAAACTGATCACACATCAGCAGCAGAGGTAAACTGGATTACTAACCCAGTCAAACAAGATGAGCTTTAGACATAGGTGCCCTCACAATTTTCCAAATACCAAATGGATACTGAACATGTTAGAGCTAAGTGGTTATGCGGTGTTGTGATATCTGGCTGGACTGTTTTCAAGTGATTGAAATCTGTTTGGGCACATCTTATTATAACACTGATGTGAAAAATTAAATATTTTTAGGGTAAAAGTATCAGGATTTTTTAGAAATGATTTGTTCCTACAAATCATTTCTAAAAATGTATCCTCCAATAAGCGCAGAACAAGCGAAGAGGTAGGAAGGCAAACAGTTTATTGTACGTAATAAGTAGAAGTGGAACAGGTGGAAAGACAGGTCTGCGGGAGGTGTACGACTGTGGTGACTGGTAGGGCAGATGCTGGCGAGGAGTATCTGAGGAGGAGAAAGAGAATGAGCAATGGCAAAACCTCAGTATTTACTACGAAGAGAATTAAGATCCTTACGATAGGTAGGTGGCGAGTATTGTCCCTCTAGTAAAGTTAGTCCACAGGTAAGCGGATGACGAGAAATGGAGAACTTGGGGCGGCTGAAGAAATCAGGGGGGAAAAAAAAGCAACAAAGCCATTAAAGTACAACTAAAATACAAAGCAGTAAGCAAACCAAAAGTGTCCGAGGAAACAAACCAGAAGAAAGCAGTTATCCTCAGTCTTGTCGATGATCTTCTAAAAGAAGTTCCAAACTCACATAGTTCATGGAAACACTGAATCACAGTAGTTGCCTACAAAGGTTTACAGGCAGATGAAGCAGGGTGGCACAGAGCATCCCTGGGGAGACATAAAAGCCAGAAAAAAAAAAACCCCAGACATAAGTAAAGGCAAACATACTCTGGAATCAGGAGTAACAGAGAAAACAGGCTCTTTAACTTAGGAACAGGATGGTAATCTGACAGAGAGAGATAGGTAACTAGGGCTTATAAAGGGGAGGTAACAGGTGTAGAGGATAGAGGCTGATTAGGCAGCACAGCAGGGAGGGAGAGCCAAGGAGAGCAGAGTGGGAGGGGAGAGGTGGTGATGCTCAGCAGGACAACATGGGTCACATTCGTGACAGTTTTAGATGCACAGTATGCACTCTGCCAAATACTTCTACTCACTTCTAAAGAAGCACAATATCTGTCCAGTATGTTGCTTTATTGGTAGTATTTTGACTCCAATGGCTGAGTGGAAATCTGCCTTTTTCTATCTCATTAGTGACATTTTCTGATAAAACATGTGCACAGATTAAAGGAAGAAGACAAGGTCCTGGTTTAATTCCAGACGGAGACTGTACAATGGTATTGATGGGGATTTGGGTGGTTGGGGAAATGTTTGATTAAACTCATCCATCCATTTTCTGTAACTATCCTGCATAGGGTCACAGGGGCAGGAGTCTATCCCAGGTGTCACAGGGCAAGAGAAGTAGTCCAACCTGGACAGGTCTCCTTGTCTATATCAGCGCCCACTAAACTGATAAAGTGCACAAATTATTGTGCTTCTATCATCTTAGCAGTAAACATAAACATGCAGTAAAAATTCAAGTGTACTTATTGTTATCTGATTCTTCTTCTTTTCCTTTCGGCTGCTCCCTTTCAGGAGTCGCCACAGCGAATCATGTGCCTCCATCTAACCCTTTCCTCTGCATCCTCTTCTCTCACACTACCTAACTTCATGTCCTGTCTCACTACATCCATAAATCTCCTCTTTGGTCTTCCTCTAGACCTCCTGCCTGGCAGCTCCAACCTCAGCATTCTTCTACCAATATATTCACAGTCTCTCCACTGAACATGTCCAAACCACCTCAATCTGGCCTCTCTGACTTTATCTCCAACACATCTAACATGAGCTGTCCCTCTGATGTCCTCATTCCTGATCCTCTCCATCCTCGTCACTGCCAAAGAGAACCTCAACATCTTACGCTCTGCTACCTCCAACTCTGCCTCCTGTCTTTTCTTCAGTGCCACTGTCTCTAAGCCAAACAACGTCACTGGTCTCACCACCGTCTTGAACACCTTTCCTTTCATTCTCGCTGATACTCTTTTAACACACCTGACACTTTTCTCCACCCGTTCCAACCTGCTCGCACTCGCCTCTTCACCTTTTTTCCACACTTTTTGTTGCTCTGAACCGTTGACCCTAAGTACTTAAAGTCCTGCACCTTCTTCACCTCTGCTCCCTGTAACCTCACTGTTCCACCTGGGTCCCTCTCATTCACACACATGTATTCTGTCTTACTGGGGCTAAGCTTCATTCCTCTGTTTTCCAGAGCAGACCTCCATCTCTCTAGATTTTCCTCCACCTGCTCCCTGCTCTCACTACAAATCACAATGTCATCTGCAAACATGATGGTCCATGGAGATTCCTGTCTAACCTCATCTGTCAGCCTGTCCATCACCAGAGCAAACAAGAAGGGGCTCAGAGCCGATCCTTGATGCAGACGCACCTGTCATGCGCTTTCTCTAAATCTACAAAGACATAATGCAACTCCCTATGACCTTCTCTGTACGTCTCCATCAGCATCATCAAAGCAAATACTGCATCTGTTGTACTCTTTCTAGGCATGAAACCATATTGCTGTTCACAAATGTTCACCTCTGCCCTTAGCCTAGCTTCCACTACTCTTTCCCACAACTTCATTGTTTGGATCATCAGTAGTTGCCACAGCTCTGCACATCCCCTTATTCTTAAAAATTGGCACTAGTACACTATTCCTCCATTCCTCAGCATCCTCTCACTCTCCAAGATCTTGTTAAACAAACTAGTGAAAAACTCTACTGCCACCTCTCCTAGACACTTCCATACCTCCACAGGTATGTCATCAGGACCAACTGCCTTTCCACTCTTCATCCTCTTCAACGTCCTCCTCACTTCACTCTTACTAATCTTTGCTACTTCCTGCTCCACACCAGTCACCTCTTCTACTCTTCCCTTTCATTTTCCTCATTCATCAACTCTTCAAAGTTCTCCTGCCATCTTCCCATCACACTCCTGGCACCTGTCAATACATTTCCATCCTTATCTTTAATCAAACTAACCTGCTGCACATCCTTCCCATCTCTATCTCTTTGTCTCGCCAACCTGTACAAATCCACTTCTCCCTCTTTAGTGTCCAACCTAACATACAAGTCCTCATATGCTCTTTGTTTGGCCTTTGCCACCTCTAGGTAGAGGTGAAGGTTCACCTTATGCTGCATCTCCCTGTACTCCTGTCTACTCTCTTCAGTCCTCTCAGTGTCCCACTTCTTCTTAGCTAACCTCTTTCTCTGTATATACTCCTGAACGTCCTCATTCCACCACCAAGTCTCCCTGTCCACTTTCCTCTTTCCAGATGACGCACCACGTACCCTCCTACCTGTCTCCCTCATCACATTAGCTGTAGTTGTCCAGTCATCTGGAAAGACCTACTGACCACCCAGAGTCTGTCTCAGTTCCTCACTGAAAACTACACAACATTCTTCCTTTTTCAACTTCCACCACTTTACATTTACATTTACATTTAGTCATTTAGCAGACACTTTTATCCAAAGCGACTTACAGGTGAGGTACAAGGCAAGCAAAAATCTAAGTCAAGGAGAAAACATCAAAGCAAAGTCCTATCAGAAAAGTGTTCACAGATCACGAGATGCAAGTGCGAGAAAGAGCAGAAAGGATTTTTTTTTTTAAAGAGATTTAAGTGCATAGGAAGATGCGGAAGAGTTTTGTTTTCAGCAGTTTTTTGAATATTGGGAGAGAGTCAGCTGAGCGTGCAGAGTTTGGTAGCTCGTTCCACCATCGTGGGATCATTGTGCTAAACAGTTTTGCTTGGTGTCTTCTGTGCGGTGCTGGGACCACCAGACGTTGTTCGTTGGCAGATCGCAGCGGGCGGAAAGGAAGACTTTGTCCTCTACTCTGCCTTTGTCCTCATCATCTTCCTCACCACCAGAGTCATTTTACAAATCACCATCCTGTGTTATCTGGCTACCAATACTTTACAGTCACTGATCTCTTTCAGATTACAACGTCTACACAAGATTTAGTCCACCTGAGTGCTTCTACTTCCGCTCTTATATGTCACCCTATGTTCCTGCCTCTTCTGGAAGAAAGTGTTCACTACAGCCATTTCCATCCTCTTTGCAAAGTCTACCACCATCTGTCCTTCTGCATTCCTGTCCTGCAGACCAAATCTGCCCATCACATTCTCATCACTTCTGTTCCCTTCACCTACATGTCATTTGAAATCTGCACCAATCACCACTCTCTCACCTCTGGCGATGCTCTGCATCACTTCATCTAACTCACTCCAGAATTTCTCCTTCTTTTGTAACTGACATCCTACCTGTGGCGCATAATAACTAACAACATTGAACATTACGCCTTCAATTTCCAACTTCAGACTCGTCAACCTGTCTGATACTCTTTCCACCTCTAGAATGTTCCTCACAAACTCCTCTTTCAGGATAACTCCTACTCCATTTCTCTTCCTATCTGACCCATGGTAGAACAACTTCAACCCTGTTCCTCTAGACTTGCTACCTTTCCACCTGGTCTCCTGGACACATAGTATATCCACATTCCTTCTCTGCATCATGTCAATCAATTCTCTAGCCTTCACTGTCATAGTCCCAACATTCAAAGTCCCTACTGTCAGTCCTACATTTCCTCTTCTCTCTCTGCCTATGAAAAAACCTTCCTCCTCTCCTTTTTTGACTTCGACTAACAGTAGTCCAATTTCCATCGGTATCCTGTAGGTCAACAGCACCGGTGGCGGTCGTTGTTAACCCAGGCCCAGACTGATCCGGTATCGAAGTCAATGTCACGATTCGCATTTTTTATTTGGCATGTGTTTTACGTCGGATGCCCTTCCTGACACAACCCTCTGCATTTATCCAGACTTGGGACTGGCACAAGAAGACACTGGCTTGTGCCCCCTTGAGGTTGCATTACTTATCATTATCTGATTATTTGGGGCAATTCACCACAATTACAAGTACACATTACACTAGCAGCATTTAGCTAATGCTATTTAGTTTATTATCTTTGTTATTATCTCCACACTTACCACTATCTTGTTTTTTTTTTCTCGTTTTTCTTTTTTCTCTCCCAGAATGATAACTCCTCTTCATTTTGGTGAGAGTTGGGGTCGTCTTTGGGAGGTCTGCAACTGGCAGTGTCATTGCAAAGTTTGCCCAATTTTGCTTTGCTGTACAAGGTTTAACTTTTGTCAGCCTTCGGGGCCCCTTACTGGCCTGGGGCCCCAAGCAGTTGCCTGCCTTGCCTGCTGGCACAGAGCACCTCTGCATATAATGTACTTTATGCTGTTTTTTATAACTTTTGGCATTTGCATATGTTGATTTGCTGGCTGCTTACTTAAGCACAAGGAAAAGAAATATAATATGCAGGTATTTTTATGGTTTAGCTGAACAAATATTTGGACCATGTTTAGCACAACAAAGCTGTGTATCCCATGCACATTAGCTGCACAAAGATGCACATCCATCCTGTATTTGTCTCAGAGTTCATATTTCAATTGCCTTCTAATGTTGTCTTCTTTCCCCTATTTTTTCTCTCCAGCAGTTATAATAAATCTATTTATATCTTATGACTAAACTAAGCATTTGTAAACCATTAGTCATTCAGTCTGTTTGAACACTACCAGACTTCACATTTGTGTTTCATTACTTCATTCACTTCCGATTGTTGCTGCAAACACCATTGGTAATCAGTTTTATTCAGTTTACTGACTGTTGCATGTACTGATTAGCTGTGGACTTGCTCCTTCTGATCCTGTGCTGTGAAACTGACTTGAATTAGTACAAAGTGTTCTCTACTACAGTATATAATAACCATGCCCATGATCAGTGCAATAAGTATGGGACTGCACTAGAAGTATTCATTTTCTTAGTCTGAGAGCTCTGTCTCTTTCCATACTGTACTATCTGCAGTGCCAGCTGGGATAGACTGTGCCAGTCATGATGAATAAGAGAGGACCCAGTGGATCCTTTCAAACCACTTTCTGACCCCAGTCGGTTCAAAAACATTTCAGGATGTTACCAGATCGGGATGTCACGTGCCCCACTTTGTTTTGTCCAAATAATGAATGTGCCTTGTTAAAAAAAAAAAAAAACATTTAAGTAAGAGAAACCCAAAGCAATTCAAAAAACCTCTGTGGTTACTGGGTAATCCTCATATAAATAAAAACCTTCATTTGTGCCTATTAAGAGAGTTTCATGTGGATCCGAGGTTCCTGAAGTGGGCTTTAAAAGAAGGAGTGAATTAACACTGAGTGATGGAAGAGGTCGGAGTGAGAAAAAGGATACAGGTCTGTGGTCCAGGTGCCGAACACGTGTTGTGGTGAGCTCCAATGTTGCCCTGTGGAGGTTGTGGTCACTGTCATATAGTCCAACAACAAGGGATGACTAATACTGTATAGGTCAGGTTGTCAGTCATTCCTCAAAAGTTCAAAAACTTAATAGTTCAAGTCTAGTATTGCATTATCATCAGGAGTAAATATCTGCAGCAGTGGGATTAGTTTGTGGTTCAGCAATTAAAAAAAAAAGTTTTTGTACTGTTCAGCTATTTCCAAAATTTGCTTTTAGCAAAACTGTGTTGAGTTTCACATAATTAACAATAAACTAGTAGGACATTTTGGGATATGCCTTTACAAAATTAAAGTGTATTTTTCATGTATGTAGTGAGGGAGGACATGAAGTTAGTTGGTGTGAGTGAAGAGGATGCAGAGAACGGGGTTAGATGGAGGCACATGATTCGCTGTGGCGACCACTGAAAGGGAACAGCCGAAAGGAAAAGAAGAAGAATTTTTCATGTATAAATTGCTACAGTGTCTCTGAAAAAATAAATTTCTATATGATTAAGCGTCATTTGCAATTCAATGCAATTAAATTATTAATTCAACTTTATTTATATTGTGCCACTTCACAACAAAGTCCTCTCAGGGCACTTTACAGAATAAAGTCAAGACTATTGACATGTATAGAGAGAATCCAACAATTCCCCTTTGAGCAAGCCCTAGGCAACAGTGAGGAAAAACTCCCTTTAACGGAAGAAACCTCCAGCAGAACCAGGCTCAGGGTGGACGGCCATCTGCCTCGACCGGTTGGGGTGAGTGGAAAGTGGAGAGAGAAAAGAAAAGAGCAACAAAAGCAACAACAAAACATCAGGCAGGTTGATAGGACCAGTAGCTGCACGCTGGAAAACACACAGTTTCAAAGCCCAGGGACACATACAGAGAGGGACAGAGAGAGGGAGACAGAGAAGGAGACAACTACTTGAGAAAACACACATGTATGTCATACAGTGGTGACAACTGTAGGGTGAGAGGAGAGGAGAGAGGAACAAGAGGAGGTCAGTGCATCAGGGGGGTGGGTCCCCCAGCAGCCTAAGCCTATAGCAGCATAATTATAACTAAGTATAAGCTTTATCAAAGAGGAAGGTTTTAAGATTAGACTTAAAAGTAGAGATAGTGTCTGCTTCCTGAATCTGAACTGGGAGCTGGTTCCACAGAAGAGGAGCTTGATAGCTAAAGGCTCTGCCTCCCATTCTACCTGTGGAAATTCTGGGAACCATAAGTAGGCCTGCATTCTGAGATAGAAGTGGTCTACTGGGATGATATGGTGCTATGAGGTCTTCTATATATGATAAAGCCTGACCATTCAGAGCTTATGTAAGAAGCAGGGTTTTAAATTCTATTCTAAATTTAATGGGAAGCCAATGGAGAGAACCTAGTGAAGGTGAAATATGATATATAAGAAGATATAATATATCTCTCTTGCTGGTTCCAGTAAAGACTCTTGCTGCAGCATTTTGGAATAATTGCAGGCTCTTTAGGGAGTTACTGGGGCATCCTGAAAGTAAGGAATTACAGTAGTCCAACCTAGAGGTAACAAATGCATGGACTAGTTTTTCGGCATCACTTTGAGACAGGATGCTCCTAATTTTGGCAATGTTCCGTAGGTGGAAGAAGGCTGTTCTAGAGATTTGTTTTATATGTGAGGTAAAGGACAAATCCTGGTCAAAAATAACTTCAAGGTTCCTTGCGGTAGTACTGGAGGCCAGACTCATGCCGTCTAGAGTAATAATATGGTTGGACATCATATTTCTGAGATTTTTGGGCCCAAAAACTATGACTTCAGTTTTGTCTGAGTTTAGAAGTAAGCCATTGTGGGACATCCAGAGCTTTATGTCTTGTAGGCATGCTTGAAGCTTGAATAACTGATGGAGTTTATTTATTTTATGAATTTATGGAGTGTCTTCTAATAATGTTGCCTAAACGACACATATATAAAGTAAAAAGTATTGGTCCTAACATAGAGCCTTGTGCAACTCCATAGCTAACCTTTGTGTGCGTGGAGGATTCATCATTAACATGAACAAATTGAAATCTATCAGATAGATAAGATTTAAACCAACCTAGTGCAGTTCCTTTAATCCCAATTTCATGTTCCAGTTTCTGTAATAAAATGTTGTGATCAATGGTATTGAATGCAGCACTAAGATCTAACAGAACAAGTATAGAGATGAGCCCATTATCTGAGGCCAAGAGAAGATCGTTGGTGACTTTTGCCAGTGCTGTTTCTGTACTATGATGAGCTCTAAATCCTGACTGAAAGTGTTGATACAAATTATTCCTGTACAGGTGCTTGCATAATTGTTTGGGAACTACTTTTTCAAGGATTTTTGAAATAAAGGGGAGATTAGATAATGGTCTGTAATTGGCTAAAACATCTGGATCAAGACAGGGTTTTTTAAGTAGTGGTTTAATTACAGTTACCTTATAGGCCTGTGGTACATAGCCTGTTTCTAAAGATAGATTGATGATATCTAATACGAACGTATCTATTAAGGGTAAAGCTTCCTTGAGAAGTCCAGTTGGAATAGGGTCTAGCAGACAGGTTGTTAGTTTAGATGAGGTAATAATTTAAGTTAGCTCAGCGAGATCTATGGGTAAAAAGAGGGATAGGGGCCTTAATGATGATGCTAGCAATGTTGTACATTATCTATCTGTAATATCTGGGGGGATGATCTGGTGAATTCTTTTATCTAATAGCTACAATTTTATTCATAAAGAAAGTCATGAAGTCATTGCTGCTCAGAATTAATGGAATACTAGCCTCAACAGAACTGTGGAACTTAGTCAGCCTGTCTACAGTGCTAAACAGAAACCTGGGGTTGCTCTTGTTTTCCTCTATTAATGATGAATATTATGGTGTTCTGGCATCACAGAGAGAAAATGTTCATAAACTGTTTTTTCCAGGCTAAATTTCTGGAATGCCACTTCCTTTCCAACTTTCATGTTGCCTGTTTTAAGTTGCGTGTTTGCGAACTATACCATGGAGATCCCCTCTTCTGGTTTACTGCCATCTTTTTCAGAGGGGCAACACTATGGACTATTGGACGTCGAGAGGCTGCAGAATTATCAACAAGATTATCAAATTGTGCAGGAGTAACATTAAAGTGGCTCTTTTCCATTGTATTGACATATGGTGAAGCAAATGATGAAAGAATAATTTCTTTAAATTTGTTTACAGCTTTTTCACTTTAGCATCTGGTATAGTGGAATTTTTCCCTAACTGCTATATAGTCCGTTATTGTAAATTCAAATGTTATTAGAAAATGGTCAAACAGAGGAGAGTTGTGAGGAAATATTGTTAAATTATCCATTTCAATTCCATACGTAAGGACAACGTCTAACGTGTGACTAAAACAGTGAGTGGGTTTATTTGCATTTTGGGAAAAACCAATTGAATCTAATAATGAATTAAAGAAAGTGCTGAGGCAGTTACTGTCAGCATCTACATGAATGTTAAAATCACCCACTATAATGACTTTATCTGTACTAAGCACTAAATCAAATAGAAAATCAGAAAATTCAATCAAAAATAAGGGACTACACGAAAACAAATAATAGTGGTTTTTGAGTTTTCCAGTTTGGGTGTGAAAGGCTAAGAGTAAGGCTCTCAAATGAGATATAACTATGTTTAGGTCTAGGGTTTATTGGTAAGCTTGAATCAATTCTGTTTTTTAAGGAGAATAAGTATAAATATTCTATGAAGAGGAAAAGCTAAGGACTAAACGGTAAAACTGTTGATTGACAAATGAAAGAATTTGCTAATTTTCCAATATACAAATGAAATGCATTATTTCCATTATATTTGGAGACAATGAGACATTTACTGTGTCTCTATTCAACCAAACCAAGTTATTTTTCCACATATCTCTTAAATGTTACCAGTAAATGTAAATGTGTTTTGGAAATCATGTTGGGGTCAACAAGCTAAAAACATAGGAGAAAAGTCTTTATGTATTTCAAGTTAGTTATTAAGCAAAGGTTAAGTATTTGTTAATATTAACAATATTATATTAAAGGGAATGTATGAACATTATTGACAAATATTAAATAGTATTACTTCATATTGTTAATACAAAGATAAAGTATATTTGACATTTCACAAGTATGAAAATACAATTCTGAAATTTTAACTACGTAAACCACTAGTACAATGTTAATATCATCAGTACTATAATGAATTTATTGAAAGGAATCTTTCATGATGAGGCTAAAACAAACAAACATAAAAGCATCAATTGAAAAAACAATTTAATGTGTTATATTTTTCATCAGCTGATGAAAACTAAAAAAACATGTGCAGTATCTGTGGAATCAGAAACTGTAGCTCTCCACCACCCAAAATATCTGCTTAATTTGTTGAAGCTGCTTGACCATTAATAACAATCGTTTTTGGTTCAGTTAACATAATCTGACATTACTGTTTTTTTGAAGCAATGACAAAACAAAATGAATCCTCTGGCAATTTGACAGGAAGATCAAAATAAAGAAAACTGTGAAAAAGTGCAGACATGAGAAGATAACATTCTTTTCTGACTGCTGACAGCTGCCTGCTGCTGCTTTAGATCAGGTTGATAAGATTATCTACTAATACAGTTGTACTTGCTTAAGGTAAAGCAGCACTCCTCTACTGAATTATTATGGCAGCAGCACTGACCTACTGTGGGGACACTTTTCAAAACCATGACAAAACCAAGTCCCCCAACACTTAACACACCATAAGGTCATTGTAGAGGTGATCTTACTCAAATCTTACTCGAACTTCACTCCGGAGATCGTTCTATGACAAACATTGAAGGTTTATTGTATTTACTTCTCATCTTAGCCGATGATGGATCAATTGTACATACAAGTTTAAGTACAGTAATCTCACTAGCATGTTCACAAACCCTTGCTATGCATAGTTCCCAAGACCACTGGAAAACAAACTTAAAAGGTAAACTACAAAGGCATATGATGTCACTTATGACATCATCAGTACACAAAATATAACACAACACACAATACAGTACAGTTCACAATCCACAATACATACTACCTAAAACTAAAACCAAAAAACAGAGGAAACCCTGGTTGGCTCATACATACCCGGGCCCTGATTGTGCTCCAATATTATTAACATCCACACACTTAATGTTGGAAACAATTACTAAATTACTTTGCACAAAACAAATCATACAATAACCCAAAAGCATCATGGCTATTTTTTTTATGGTGTTCTCTCTTCTTCTGGTGCCAGAGGTTACCAGTACTTAACACACCGTAGGAGATCAGTCTTTACCACTTTCTCACTCTGATTCCTGGAGAAGACAGACCTTAGTTATGGGCCTATCAAACTCGTTGGTCCTCGTCTTGATACGCACCTGAAGTACTAGATCTCGCTCATCCTTTATTGTGTGGATGATCCTGCCTTTCATCCAGGAGATACGAGGAGCTGATTCATCAACAGTCAACACAATGACTGATGTCCCCAGGAACAAAATTGTGATTTGCATGTGTCCATTTTTGCCCACTTTTGCCCACTTTGGAGCTCAAGTAGGTACTCTTTAGTCCAACGTTTACAAAAGAAATCTGCCATATACTGGACTTGCAATATACTGGACTGAACCATCTACAGCGGAGGTTAAGATCCTCTTTCTGCAAAACTCCCAGAGGTATTGAAGGTTGGGTTTTTGAGAGAAGAAGGTGATTTTGTGTCAAAGCCTCCAAGTCATTTGGAACATTGGAAGGTGTGTTATTGGCCGACTATTTATTGTGGCTTCCACCTCGCAGAGTAATGTCTGCAGTCCCTCTTCATCTAAACGTTGATCTTTCAATGTAGCAACAAGTACCTTTCTAACGGATCGAATTAAACGCTCCTATACCCCTCAATAATGAGAAGCAAATGGAGGATTAAACATCCACCTGATGCCACGCTGAGTCAGCGTATTTTCTATTTTGGACATGTTAATTTATTATATGGACTTGCTTAGTGCCAGCGAAGTTTGTTCCCTTATCTGAGCGTATTTCTAAAACCTGATCTCTTCTTGCAATAAAGTGTCGAAGTGCATTAATAAACAAGTCTGTGTCCAATGATGCTGCCACTTCTATGTGAACAGCTCTGGTAGCCATACATGTAAATATGACACCATAGCTTTTTGCTTTTGTTCTTCCCCGTCTATTGTTAAAGGGACCAAAGCAATCAATACCTGCTTCAGTAAATGGTAGTTCATTATTTGGGAGGTCTGCTATTTGTTGCCGCCCAGTTGCTCCATGTTATCTTCGACAGGTTCGACACCTGGATATAATACCTTGTATTGCTGAGATTGCATTTGGTATCCAGTATCTCTGAAGCAACAAGAACAAGACATGGTTGCGACCACCTATCCATGGATGTCCTGGAATATAAGCTGAAATACTCGATGATCTTTAGCCAGAATAGCAGGGCGCTTGGATTCCTCAGGCATGGCAGCTTAGCTGAGCAGTCTGCCTACGCAAAGAAATCTATCTTCAATCTATGGATTAAGTCTATGTATGTGGCTGCTCCGATTCACTGGTTCCTTTTTTAGCAGAGCTGAAATTTCGTCCAGAAAACTCTTCCTCTGGCAGTGATGAATTATTTCTACCTCTGCTTCCTGGAGCTCACCCACAGTTAGGTTCTTCTTTCTTGTTTTGTAGTTCAGCATTTTTTTTAAGCTGAATATCTTGGACGGTATTCCCTAACAGCACCCTTTTTTTTTCTGGACAATGTTAGAAGCATATCTTTCAACCTCAGTCCATGATGACTAGTACTCTATCAACCTTTGCATTATATCAGTGTTTTCTTCAACTGCGAGAACATATTCAGTGACACTTCTTTTCACCTCAGGATCAGCTACATCAATCTCTTGCAAGTCTGGATTCCTTGGCCACTTCTCGACTGTCTGTGTAATAAAGTCAGGTCCAGTGTCCGTTTACCAATTTAGCAGATTGTGATACCCTATCCATGAACAGACGATCTGCCTTAGACATCTCATACTCCTCCTCTTGACCACCCTCAGTAAAGTCATACTTAAACTGTTGATTCCACAGTTCTTCCAGCTTGGCAACGGATATACAATTTGACGCAATTTGAGTTATTTCATGTCTGGTTCTGTTGTAACCACCTTCTTTCCAATGACTGTCCAACCCAGCATAGTTCTGACAGCAAAGGGCCCATTGTTGATGCTAGGAATGACTTCCTCTGGTTTCATCACCCTGGCAACATTAGTTCAACAGTCCTATTTCTGTGCTGATAAGAGGTATTTGCAATCCTTTAAGATGTCGCCACTTATCTACCTCTTCTTGTCGTAGGATGTTGCTTGCTCACTGGAATACCCTTCTGTGAAAATACCTAATTTAGCTCTATGAAGTTATTTGATTCCAGGTAGCTTACCTCTGTCACCATGTCAGTGGTGACAACTTTGTTTTCCCCTATGGTTTTAAGGAGAAGGCTAACCTTTTTCCTATGTAGATTCAGCTCATCAAGAAGTTTATCTGTGCAAAAAGTAGCTGTACTGCCAGTATCCATGAAGGCATATGAAATAATTAGTTTGTTGCCCTTTTTGCCTTCACCCGGACTGGAACTATGGCAAGAATGCCCTCGGTGCTCCCAGACTCGGCATTCAAGTTATGCTTACATCTGCCATTCACAAATCCGCTAATCACTGTTTGTTCTTCACTATCCTGCCTCTCCTTCTTGATCTTCACGTGCAGCAAAGTAGGGTGCGTCCCTGAGCAGACAGTTTACCTCCTCCTGATAGCGCTTACTCACATGTCCTGGTTTTAGACATCTGAAGCATAAGCCTTCCCTCCTGAGAAACTCTATCTTATGCTTGTAAGAAGAATTCCGTAGCTTTTTACAGTGCTCAAAAGAATGCCCCTAATGGCAAAAAATACAAGACTCAGGTGAGGCTTTGATGGTACTGGAAGGGCCTGTCTTACTAAAGTCAGGCTTTTCCAGTACCATCAAAGCTTTGTACTTTGTCCAGTGGTCGAGGGAACAATGCATGGCAAAGGGTTTGTTACAAGAGATGCTGTTTAGCTCAGATGTGACGTGGTCACTGGAGCAAAGGAACTGACTACAAGGTAGTGGGGACCGCAACAAGGTAGAAGAGTTCAGTGAGTTCAGCCATACTTTGAGAAACTTGTATGTATGAAACTGTTTGTGAACATTTTTGTGACACTGCTGTACTTACACTGGTATGTACAATTGAGCCATCATCGGCTCAGTTGATAAGCAAATAATAACTAAATAAACAACAACTTCAATATTCTTCATACAACGATCTCTGGAGTGAAGTCTTTGCTGGACCGTCAGATTCGAGTAAGATCACCTCTACATTATTAAGAATTCCACGCCTCCATTTGGAACTACAATGTGGTGGGGACCCCAACAAGGTAGAAGAGAAAGGTTCACTGTGTAGCTGTGGAGGCACACGGTTTCTTACTAATGTAGAGGCGATCATACTCTAATCTGATGTGTAGAGACGTGCATTTGTATGGGAATAGTTTGGCATTTTTCAAGCTTGTTCTAATAAAAGTATTAATTATAAATCTTTGATTGTCTTAGTTCCGCTCTTTCTGCATTTTGTTGATTGTTTTCATTAAAATAAGACTACAGTGTAAGAAATAAAGGGCACAGTTTTCAACCGTCGCTCTGTCTGTGCACTTCAAAGTTCAACTGTCATAAATGAAACTGTAAAACGGTGGACTACAATGATTCTGAATTTATCAAAATTACAGCAACTTTAACACAAATGAAAGAATTATTCATTCTCCTGATTGATAAGGGATATGATCCAATGGCATTTGGATTCACAAAGAGAACCACACTACATCAATGAAAATGGTAGAATAAAATGAATACAAACACAACTGCATAACCAATAACCTAATCTATCCCTACCTGACATGCACTTTTTTGTCATACATTTGTTTTTAGAAAGCTGAGGGAAAATTTCTCTCTACTTACTCCATATAAGCTGTTGTTAGCTGGTAATGTTACAGCTTTCAGACTTTAACAGCATTGTCCTCAGATAAATAGTTTCTACACACGTAACAGTCTGCAACAATGCATTTATGTTCATTTTCATCAGCAACAATCTGCTCTTTTCAGGATCTCTAAGAAACAATCTCTGGAACAGTCCCAACTATTTCAAAACAGTGTAGATAGAAACAAACATGATCCATGTTGACAGGAACAAATCCACATCTAACCAAATAAATTACAAACACACTAATATAATCCAAACACCGACTGGAAGCAAATTTTGTCAAATTATTTGTGTGCCAAACCTTAAACTGCAAAAATACTCTAACTGTTGCATATGCAGAAAATTTGCAATTTGCTTCCAAGTTAACTCCATTCACAGCTTGTAAAGAAACAACACAAAATGAAGGGTTTAATAACCCTATGCCATGGCAGCCTAGGGACTATTGGAGAGACACTGTGGAAAGCAGGAAGACGTTTAGCAAATGAGAGTCTTAGTCAGATGCATAAACACCACTGATGGTTTTATTGTGACCAACTTGAAAAATCTCCAACTATTCCTTTACTGTCTTCATTAATCTATGTACTACTACTACTACTACTACTACTACTACTACTTTTCTGCACAACAAATGATTTCAGGGTTAGTTCAGCATCAATAAATCGGTTGCTACATTTTTATTTCCAGCAAACTTAAAAAAGAAAAAAAAAGTTTTGCGTCAAAAACTCTGAGGGCACCAATAAGGTCAGTGCCATGCTCTGGATAGACCCACTGTACATTAACTGCTCAGCACCAAACAGCAGCATCTTACATGGCAGTTCTCATTGGTGTGTGAATGTGGAGCACTTACTGTTACGGTTTAGTCTGAGTTTGACCCAAAAGCAGAACCAATATACACACACACCAGCTGAAGTAGGGAGTAAGTATGTTTAATGACAACTGCCTGGAGGCTGGCAAGTACAGGGAATAATGTAGACTGGTCTCACAAACAAAAAGCGCCTCTGAGAGAGGGATAATGTAACTTAACACAAGAGGCCTATTCCTTACAAAAGTTAACTAAAGCAGACAGAGCAAAACAAGGAGAGTAACATTTAGAGCATAGACAGTTCAGACCAGGTATTTGCAGAGGACCAACACAGATAGTTGTGTAGACGAGACTCCGAACAGGCAGAAGAATTCCCAAGACGAACCAACACAGGGTGAGCCCCTAGGCAGGCTTAAAAAGGCTACTGCCAATCGGACACAATTGCTGGCAGCTGTGCCACCAGAACCACTGTGCCACCAGGAATGCGGTGCGAGTAGCCCCAGGATGACAAGCCAGACGGGAACAGTGTCCCCACTTCAGAACCTGAGGACGTAAGGCAGGCGGCACAAACAGGCAACCAGTAGGACAACCAGACAGGACAATAGTGTCAGTGTTTAGACTCACCTTGACCTTGCGCTCCAGTGCCCAGCGGGTAACTCCCACAATGATGGACGATGGTAAGATGGTGGACACCTCCCCTGTGTCCTCCTCACATTGGTGCTGCCGAGAGAGTGCGTCAGGCTTGAGGTTCTTAGAGCCAGGCCGGTAGGACAGAGGGAAGCAGAACCTGTCAAAAAATAGAGCCCACCTAGCCTGGCGAGGGTTAAGCCTTTTAGCAGTTCTGATATATTCTAGATTCTTGTGGTCAGTCCAAACAAGAAACTGTTGTTCAGCCCCTTCAAGCCAGTGGTGCCACTCCTCTAGGGCTAACTTGACTGCTAAGAGTTCCCTGTTCCCTATGTTGTCGTTCCTCTCTGCAGTAGTGAGCTCGCGGGAGAAATACGCACAGGGGTGTACCTTGTTATCGGATGCCCTCTGAGATAACACCGCCCCCACCCCGCAGTCCGACGCATCTACCTCCACTATAAACTGTTTGGAGGGATCAGGCTGTGTTAAGATGGGAGCGGTAGAGAAGCATTGCTTAAGTTCTGAGAATGCCTTAGCAGCACTCTCATCCCAGAAAAAAAACATACCTTAGAGGAGGTGAGCCTATGCAACGGTGCAGCCACGCCACTGTAACTCCTAATGAAGCGCCTGTAGAAATTGGCGAAGCCTAGGAAGCACTGAGGCTGCTTGCTTCCTGCAGGGACCGGCCATTCGAGGACTGCTCTGACCTTGCGCTGATCCATTCCGATGGCCTCAGGAGAGACCACCAAACAGAGAAATGTGGTTTGGGTGGTATGAAACTCACACTTCTCAGCTTTGACGAAAAGCTGATTCTCCAGGAGTCGCTGCAGGACAGCTCTGACATGCTGCACATGGCTCACCGGGTCTGGGGAGAAAATAGGAATATCGTCCAGGTAGACAAAAACAAAATGATGGATCATGTCCTTGAGTACATCATTAATTAGGGAAATTTGGAAAACGGCAGGAGCATTGGTGAGGCCAAAAGGCATCACCAAGTATTCAAAATGCCCACTGTGAATGTTGAATGCAGTCTTCCACTCGTCTCCCTCTGTAGGCACTGCGGAGACCTAGTTTAGTGAACATTTTAGCTCCCTTTAACAAGTCAAAAGCAGTGTGCAATAGAGGTAGAGGGTATGTATTTCTTACAGTGACCTGGTTTAAACCACGATAGTCAATACAGGGATGGAGTGCTCCATCCTTTTTACCTACAAAAAAGAAGCCAGCCCCCGTGGGGGAGGAGGATGGGCGAATGCTGCCCGCCTCCAGACCCTCCCCGAGATACTGTTCCATTGCCTCTCGCTCTGGCTTCGTGAGGGGGTAGAGGTGACCCTTAGGCGGCTGTGCACCAGGAAGAAGTTCAATGGCGCAGTCGTAGGGCCGGTGAGGTGGTAAGGATTTCGCTTTAGCTTTACTGAAGACGGCACCGAGGTCATGATACTCAGCAGGGACAGCAGAGAGGTCTGGAGGAGCTGGAGAAGACTTAGGCAAAGAAGAACACACAGTAGCAGCATGCAGACAGTTCAACAGACAGTATGGACTCCAGGAGAGAATTCTACCGGAGGACCAGTCTATGTGGGGGGAGTGTTTACACAACCACGGGAAGCCCAAGATTACAGGGGGCTGCACAGAATCGACCACATAAAAGGATTCAGTCTCACAGTGGTTTCCTGACAGAGTTATTTTAACAGCTACCGTGCGTGCAGAAATGCGGTGAATAAGGCACCCATCAATTGCATTGACCACCAGGGGAGGGTCAATGTCTATAGTAGGAATGCCCAATCTCTGCACAACCTCTGAAGACATGAAATTCGAATGTGACCCTGAGTCTATGAGTGTAAGGAACTCACCGCCAAGCTGCTGGTGCGAGACGCGGAGCCTCACAGAAGGTCTTGAGGGCGACTTAAACGGTCGACATACGGCTCGCCAGGTGCCCCCTTACTGGCGAGCCCCGTCTTTTGCCAGACAGGACTTGATGAGGTGTCCAGACCCTCCACAATAAAAACAAAGACCTCCCTCCACGCGCCTCTGCCGCTCCAGTGCCGACAACTTGCCTGTGCCCACCTGCATGGGTTCCGGTGGGGGGGTAGGCTCGAACGTAGTGCAGGCTCCCACAGGTCGGGGTGGAGAGCGATGTTCCACATAACGGCCGCTGCGGCGCTCCCAGACTCGCTCTCTTATACGGCGATCGATCTGCGAGACCAGCTCAATAAGACTCTCCAAATCCTCGGGAAACTCCCAACCGGCCAATTCATCCTTATGGGGACCACCCAAACCGTCAAAAAAGACATCAACTAAAGCCTCTCCAGTCCACCAGCTGCTGGCAGCCAATGTTCGGGACTCAACAGCGTAGTCAGAGACTGTGCAAGTTCCCTGGGACAGTCTGAGGAGCTGGGAGGCTGCGGTACGGTGGGGAGCCACCAGATCAAAAACACTAATTAATTGAGAAAAGAAGTCTTTGAAAGAGAGGCAGTGTGCCGCCTCGCGTTCCCACTCTACAAGCCCCCAGTGTTTTGCTCTGCCCCTTAGAAAACTGAGCGCATAGGCAACCTTACTTCTCTCAGAGGAAAAATCTCGGAGATTAAAGTCAAACTGGAGCCTGCAAGCGGACAGAAAGGGACGACACTCTACAGCACAACCATCAAAGGCCTCCGGCTGCCCTAGTTTAACTGTTGGGGAAGTGGGCTCAGGTCTCTGCTCCATAAGCGAGACACGATTGTGGAGAGCATGCACCCCAGACAAACAAAACTGGAGCCGGTCACTAAACTCTGCGAGCGGCACCTCCGAGGGGAGCGGAGTTTCGCAAGCCGGGGGAGATTCTGCTGGGTCAGACATGGTTGGTTCGTAATGTTACAGTTTAGTCTGAGTTTGACCCAAAAGCAGAACCAATATACACACACCAGCTGAAGTAGGGAGTAAGTATGTTTAATGATAACTGCCCGGAGGCTGGCAAGTACAGGGAATAACGTAGACTGGTCTCACAAACAAAAAGCGCCTCTGAGAGAGGGATAATGTAACTTAACACAAGAGGCCTATTCCTTACAAAAGTTAACTAAAACAGACAGAGCAAAACAAGGAGAGTAACGTTTAGAGCATAGACAGTTCAGACCAGGTATTTGCAGAGGACCAACACAGATAATCGTGTAGACGAGACTCCGAACAGGCAGAAGAATTCCCAAGACGAACCAACACAGAGTGAGCCCCTAGGCAGGCTTAAAAAGGCTACTGCCAATTGGACACAATTGCCGGCAGCTGTGCCTCCCTCCACAGCACCAATCTGGGAAGAGGCAATGACAGGGAAGGATAGTGGCCACTCTGCACAGAGGGAGACAGGGTTAGGACAACAACAACAAAAGCACAAAACTCCAAGACCTTGACACTTACAAGTGAAGATCTTTTCATGATGGTGGTTACAAGGTTAGCTAAAATCATAAAGTCCCAATAGCTACATCTATAAAAGACATATCCATAACCATTTTGAGTTCTTGAAGGTACTTTTTTGATCCATCTAAATCCAAGAGCAAACTGTTGACTGAGGAGATGAAAATGAGATGTAAGTTTTCACTAATGATGAGGTTCTTTGTAACCTACTTTGTACCATGACAACATCCTCTGCAGACACTTACAGCTTACACGTACATTTGGGACTGGACAGAGAATAGGAGACAATAAAAGTCTGACTCTAATGTTATTTATTTTGTTGAGTAGAGTATTATACTTTAGCGACCACCAAAGCCCAGTCTGTGGTTACACTGGATGTGTGAGGCGAAATTAATTTACTTAACAGTGTTCAGTATGTATGTTATTGCCATACCATAATTTCCTCCGTGTGTGTGGAAACAGTGGAATGCTAGACGACCGTTTAAGGTGGGCAGAACACACCAATCTGTCATGACATATGAATCTGTAATGCCTTTTATGTAACATCAATGTCACATATGATCAATTCATAAGGATGCCTACATGCACATTGTATGTATTATTTACAAGGCTGAGTTTTTGTAAAAGCCGATCCTCTTATTGATAAAAGAGAAGCACAAATGAAGGATCCTAATTCATTTCTGAAGATCATTCACTTTTGATGCTTTGAATGTTGAAAAGCTGATGCTATGCAGTGCTACTACTGTATGTTATAAATGTCATAAAATATGATACTTGTATTGATTGTGATGAAATGTGCGTAGAATATCTACAGTATCCATCTCTACGATCGTCTTGTTCCAGTGGTCACTGCTAATGGTTTTCACAGCGGCTTTGAATGCATTAGCTTGAAATTCAACTCATCTTATGTGGATTATATGGAGCAAGCACAATGATTCTGGAAAGAAATATTCCTGTTTCACTTCATCTAGTGGTGTGGTTAGTTGGTTGATTGGCTGGCTGTACAGATGTATATCTCTCTGGGCATCTCAACTTCTTAATTTGGGTACTAGATGACAGTAAGCATGTAACACAGTTTGAATATGTTTCAGCAGTGCTTATATTCTTTTCACTGAAAATGAGGAATCACCAATCATTATAGAACAAGTTCTTTTTCACAGAACCATGTGCTAAGTTAGTTATAGCAATTATGATAGCTATCTGTCACTCTAAACTAAGGTAGTAAACATAATAAAAATAGTACCTGCTAAACATCAGTTAACACTGTCATTCTGAACATTAACAACATCTCCTTTATTTCTCTGGCAGCAAATGTGCCCTGTACAACATCAGAAAGATCAAACTCTTCCTTTCTGAAGATGCAACCCAACTCCATGTGCAGACAGTAGTCATTTCCCCACTTGACTACTGCAATGCACTGCTGACAAGGGTAACAGCAGCACAATCCAGATAACCAAAAATCAGCAGCACATCAAATTTTTGATGAGTCAATAGGGATATATCACACTAGTGTTCACGTATCCGCCCTGTCTTTCAGCATCAGGTTCTAAACTCTGACTCTCAGCTACCAACTGGTCAACTCAACAGCACCTGCCTACCTGAATTCAATTCAATTCAACTTTATTTATATACCACCAATTCACAACAAAGTCATCTCAGGGCACTTTACAGAATAAAGTCAAGATTATAAAGATGTATAGAGAGAACCCAACAATTCCCGCTGTAAGCAAGCCATAGGCAACAGTGGAGAGGAAAAACTCCCTACAGAATAAAGTCAAAACTATAAAGATAGAGCAACAAAACCCAGCAAAACACAACAACTCAACAAACCTTTAACGCTAGAAACCTCCAGCAGAACCAGGCTCAGGGTGGGCGGCCATCTGCCTTGACCGGTTGGGGTGAATGGAAAGTGAAGAGAGAAAAGAAAAAGGCAACAAAAAGCAACAACAAAACATCGGGCAGGTTGGTAGGATCAGTAGCTGCACACTGGAAAACACACAGCTTCAAAGCCGGGGACACCTGCAGAAAGGGACAGAGAAGGACAAAGACAACTATGGGAGAAAACAGTTAATGTCATACAGTGGTGACAATTGTGGGGTGAGAGGAGAGGAGAGAAGGTCGAGAGGAGAAAAGGAGCTCAGTGCTTCGGGGGGGGGGTGGGCTAAGCCTGTAGCAGCATAACTGTAATCCTTTTTGCCCAGTGCACTTTGAATCCCAAGATCCCTACACCAGCAAAAGATCCCAAGCAAATCTCTTTAGTTCATTAGTCCCACAGTGGTGGAATGAGGCAACTCATGCATGCAACAGTCTCACTCCTAGAATTCAAAGAGCTGTTAAAGACATAACTAAAAATGGAAAGCGAATGGAAAACCAATGAATTATACATTGTACTGTGCAAAAGACAACAAATTTGTTTTAGCAGTGCTAAGGGATCACGGATGTTGACTGACAACATTGTCCACAGTGTCTAAGTCTCTGGTGACTGACTGACCATTGGAAACACCTGTGGCTCTGATGCATTTACCTCCCCTGAATCCTCCACTCCAACCCCGACAACATCCTCAAACAGTCTGAGATACTTATAGAATCTGACGTTACCAACACACAAAATGCAGCACTTATGGATTCTAACTTTTCACCCAGGGAATTTTATTATTTTAATGAATGTTATGATCTTAACCACACTGCTCTTTGCCATATAGAGACTATGTCTGTTCCACAACCACCTAAACTTTTCAAACCAAAAATGACCATAATATGATTAACTCCCTAATCATAAAAACCTAATAAAAGTTAAGACTACTGCTCATACTGAACTAAAACCCAAAACAATTAAATGTGGATTATTAAATATCAGATCTATCTCTTCTAAATCTCTGTTAGTAAATGACTTGATAAATGATCAACAAATTGATTTATTTTGTCTCACTGAAACCTGGTTACAGCAGGAAGAATATGTCAGTCTAAATGAGTCAACCCCCCCCAAAGTCATATTAATTATCATGTTCCTAGAAGCACAGGCTAAGGTGGAAGAGTAGCAGCAATCTTCCATTCTAGCATATCAATAATTCCTAGACCTAAACTTAGCTATAACTCTTTTGAAAGCCTTACTCTTTGGCTTTTACACCCAAACTGGAAAACTCAAAAACCACTATTATTTGTTATCGTGTACCGTCCTCCAGTCCCCTATTCAAAGTTTTTGATTGAATTTTCTGATTTAGTGCTTAGTGCAGATAAAGTCATTATAGTGGGTGACTTTAACATTCATGTAGATGCTGACAGTAACTGCCTCAGCACTTTGTTTAATGCATTATTAGATTCAATTGGTTTTTCCCGAAATGTAAATAAACCCACTCACTGTTTTAGTCACACGTTAGAACTTGTCCTTACATATGGCTTTGAAAGTGATAATTTAATAGTATTTCCTCATAATTCTCTTCTGTCTGACAATTTTCTGATAACATTTGAATTTACAATAATGGACTATACAGCAGTTAGGAAAAAATTCCACTACAGCAGATGTTTATCTGAAAATGCTGTGAAAAAATTTAAAGAAATTATTTCTTCACCACCATGTGTCAATACTATGGTGAGTAGCCATCTTACGCCTGTAAAAGTTGATTATCTAGTCAACGATTCTGCAGCCTCACTGCGTATGATACTAGATACAGTTGCCCCTCTGAAAAAGAAAGCAGTGAATCAGAGGAGCCGATCTCCATGGAACAATTCACAAATCTGCAGTTTAAAGCAGGCAACATGAAAGTTAGAAAGGAAGTGGCATTCCACTAATTGAGAAGAATCCCGGGTATCCTGGAAAAACAGTTTAAAAATATTCAAAAAACCTCTCTGTGATGCCAGAACAATATATTATTTATCATTAATAGAAGAAAACAAGAACAATCCCCGGTTTCTGTTCAGCACTGTAGCAAGGCTGACTAAGAGCCATAGTTCTGTTGAGCCTAGTTTTCCCTTAACTCTAAGCATCAATGACTTCATGACTTTCTTAATGAATAAAATTTTAGCCATTAGGGAAAAAATTCACCAGATCCTCCCTACAAATATTATAGATGGATCTTCATGTACAACAGCTCTAGAATCCTCAATAAGGCCCCAATCCCTCTTAGACTGCTTTTTACCCATAGATCTTACTGAGCTAAATTTAACTATTGCTTCCTCAAAACTAACATGTTTTTTAAACCCTGTCCCAACTGGCTATGTACCAAAGGCCTATGAAGTTGCCTAAAGTTGCAATATCAAATCTCCCGTTTATTTCTAAAATCCTTGAAAAAGTAGTTTTGAATTATGCAACCATCTGTACAGGAATAATTTGTATGTAGACTTTCATTTAGGATTTAGAGTTCATCATAGTAGAGAACCAGCACTGGTAAAAGTCACCAACGATCTTCTCATGGCTTCAGATAATGGACTTGTGTCCACACTCGTCCTACTAGACCTTAGTGCCACATTTGACGCCATTGACCACAACATTTTATTACAAAGACTGGAACATGTATTTGGGATTAAAGGAACCGCACTGCATTGGTTTAAATCTTATTTAAACCAATGCATCATTAACAGGAACAAGTTGGCATCTGTCTGACAGATTCCAACTTGTTCCTGTTAATGATGAATCTTCTTTATGCACCAAAGTCAGTTATGGAGTTCCACAGGGCTCTGTGTTAGGACCAATACTTTTTAATCTGTATATGTCACCTTTAGGCAAAATTATTAGGAAACATTCCATAAACTTCCACTGCTATGCAGATGATAGCTCAGCTCTATTTATCTCTATTTATCTCTTATTTATCAGAAGGTACTAACCAATTAGTCAAACTTGAAGCATGTCTATAAGACATAAAGGCCTAGATGTCCTACAATTTCCTACTTCTAAATTCAGACAAAACTGAAATTATTCTATTTGGTCCTAAAAAGATGAGAAATATGCTGTCTAACAATATAGTTATTTTGAATGGCATAACTCTGGCCTTCAGTACTGCGGTGAGGAACCTTGGAGTTATTTTTGACCAGGATTTGTCGTTTACCTCTCATATAAAACAAATCTCTAGAACAGCCTTCTTCCACCTACGGAACATTGCCAAAATTAGGAGCATCCTGTCTCAAAGTGATGCCGAAAAACTGGTCCATGCATTTGTTACCTCTAGGTTGGACTACTGTAATTCCCTACTTTCAGGATGCCCCAGTAACTCCCTAAAGAGCCTGCAATTAATCCAAAATGCTGCAGCAAGAGTGCTAACTGGAATTGGCAAGAGAGATCATATTTCACCTTCACTATCTTCTCTCCATTGGCTTCCCATAAAATCTAGAATAGAATTTAAAACCCTGCTTCTTACATATAAAGCTCTGAATGGTCAGGCTCCATCAAATTTAAAAGATCTCATAGTACTGTATGTCAGATTAGACCACTTCGATCTCAGAATACAGGCCTACTTGTGGTTCCCAGAGTTTGCAAAAGTAGAATGGTAGGCAGAGCCTTTAGCTATCAAACTCCTCTTGTTTGGAACTGGAGGGCAGGGGACTTTCCTTCTGTAAAAAAATGGCATCATAGTTTGTTTGTAGTAGCAGACAAGTACTACCAGCAGACACATAATACTGTACCTTTTGGCAACATATCAGCTGTAGTCACATAGTATTTAGACACTCAAAAGAATCAAGTCAAGTCAAGCTTTATTGTCAGTTCTCCACATGTACTGTACAAATCACAGCCTAAAACAAGATCACATATAAATATGAAAATATAAAATACAACTATACAATAATGGCATTGAAGAGTAATACTAATAAAAATAAATTAAAATAAAGTAAATAAGCAGTGCAAGGCAGATGGAGTGCAAACCAGTGAAGTGTACATCAGCGCAGGTAACAGATTAGTGCAAAAAAAAAGCTTATTCAGACTGGGTAAAGTGGCAAAGTGACAGAGGGCTCAAGAGCAGTTCTTTAAATTAAATTGACAGATGAGGTAGTTGGGGTTATGGTTCTGTGCCTGAGGCAGAAAAGGGAAGGGGGGGCAAGTTCGGGAGCGAGTTCAGCTTCCAAACAGCCTGGTGAATGAAGCTGTCCTTCAGTCTGCTGGTCCTGGCCTGTAGGCTCCACAGTCTCCTCCCTGATGGCAGCAGGTTGAAGAAGCTGTGTGACGGGTGAGTGGGATCACCTGCAATGCAGAGGGCTTTGCGGGTGAGACGGGTTCCATAAATGTCCTGGAGGGAGGGGAGAGAGACACCAATGATCTTCTCAGCTGCTCTCACTATGCGTTGTAGAGTCTTCTGGCAGGAGGCGTTGCAGGCCCCATACCACACAGTGATGCAGCTCGTCAGAATGCTCTCGATGGTGCCTCTGTAGAAGGTGTACATGATGGGGGGCAGAGCTCTGGCTTTTCTCAGTTTGCGGAGGAAGTAGAGACGCTGCTATGATTTTTTTGGCCAGTGTTGCAGTGTTGTCGGTTCAGGAGAGGTCCTCTGTGATGTGCACACCCAGGAACTTGGTGCTGCTCACCCTCTCCACAGTAGCACCATTGATGGTTAGAGGAGCATGAGGAGTGTGCACTCTTCTGAAGTCAACAACTGCATCACCCGGCCAGGCGTCTCACCTCGCTCCTGTAGTTTGTCTCATCATTGTTGCTAATGAGACCTACCACAGTCGTGTCATCCGCAAACTTAATAAAGAGGTTGGAGTTGTGTGCTGGTGAGCAGTCATGGGTCAGCAGGGTGAAGAGAAGGGGGCTCAGCACACATCCTTGGGGGGCCCCAGTGTTCAGTGCTGGATGTGTTATTGCCGAGCCGAACTGCCTAAGGTCTTCCAGTTAGAAAGTCCAACAGCCAGTAGCACAGCGAAGTGTTGAGCCCCAGCCAGACCAGTTTGTGGATGAGCTGTTGAGGGATGATAGTGTTGAATGCTGAACTGAAGTCTATGAACAGCATTCTGACATATGAGTCCTTTTTGTCTAGATGTGTGAGTGTTGAGTGGACAGCAGTTGCGACGGCATCATCGGTTGAGCGGTTGGACTGATATGCAAACTGGAAGGGGTCCAGGGAGGGGGGGAGGGCAGACTTGATGTGGTGCATGACTAGCCGTTCAAAGCACTTCATGATAATCGGAGTAAGTGCAACTGGAAGGTAGTCATTGAAGCAGGATGGAGATGGCTTCTTCTGGACTGGAATGATGATGGTAGCTTTGAAGCATGTGGGTACTACAGCCTGACGTAGAGAAATGTTGAAAATGTCTGTGAAGACATTGGTGAGTTCTGCTGCAGTCTCTCACTACACGCCCAGGAATGTTGTCAGGACCTGGAGCTTTGCGTGCATTGATCCTGCTAAAGGATCTCCTCACACTGTCTGGGGTCAGTGTCAACACCTGGTCGCCAGGAGGAGGTGGAATCTTCTGTGCAGTGGAGCTGCTTTGTTTTTCGAAGCGAGCGAAGAAGGCGTTCACCTCGTTCAGCAGAGAGATGTTGCTGTCACAGGTCTGTGGTGGGGGCCTGTAGTCCTGGACAGGTTGGCCCTGGCTGTTCTCAGGCCCACCTCATCTCCAGCTCTGAACAGCGTTCCGCGTCTTCAGGAGTCTGTAGACCTCCCCCGCCATCCACGGTTTCTGCTTGGCCCGGACAGTGTTGGTCTTTTTGACAGTTACATCATCAATACACTTGCTCCCCAGCTATGATGAGAAAAGCATCAGGGTGGGCTGTGTGCTGCTCACTGATGTACTGGTGCAGTTTATTAAGTGCATCGTTCCTGCTGCTGATGTTGTTGTTTGGGGGAATGTAAACAGAAACGAGCAGTATGGCTGTATATTCCCTCGGCAATTAGAACGGCCGGCACTTGATAATTATGAACTCCACCAGGGGTGAGCAGTGTTTGCAGATCACAACAGCATCGCGGCACCCCGCATCACTGGTGTAAAAACAAAACCCGCCGCCATGGCGAGAGCTCTGTCCTCTCGATAGCATGTCAGCTGATCGAGCTGAATGGTGCCGTCTGGAACGCTGTTGCTAAGCCATGTTTCCGTGAACACAAAAACACAGCAGTCTCTTACAGTCCTCTGAGTTGACCGTAGTAAGCAGATGTAGTCCAGTTTATTGTCCAAAGAGCGTACGTTAGCCAGTAAGATGGTGGGGATGGCTGGCTTGTGTGGGTTAGCCGTTAGCCTAGCCCGGATACCTCCGTACTTACCCCTCTTCTGCTTCCTCTGACACCGCTTGTGGCGCCTGCGCTGTGGGCGAGGTGCGGTAGTGGGGGTCGGTGATGGTGTAGGCCTCCGGAGCAGACCGAGTTCCCGCAGCTTTTCGGCGTGCACAGAGTTTAACTTTAAAAATGTGGTTCTGCCGACGTCCAACAGAACTTCACGGCTGTATGCGTGCCTGGAGACAAGTTGACACGCTGAAGACATACCAAAACACTGCAACTCACAGGACAAAAAACACGAAAACACCATTTTGTCGGGAGCGAGAGAAGCCGCTGCGTGTGGACGCGTCGCCATCTTGGAAGAATGGGGTGGTGGATGGATCAGAAGGTGGCTGGATCAGATGGATCAGAAGACTTTTCCACAGGGGACAAGAGTTTGAGTCCAGTGGGAAACAACTACCCTGGGTTTTGTTGTTGTTTTGAGGAAAATACAGTACCATCTTGGGTTACAGCAAAGTGTACTGAAATACTATGTGGAAGAGGCATTTAGAAGCCTTGTTCATATTGGCCTATTCAGACTGTAAATGTGTGGGTGGGCCAGGACAGCTAAGGCAGCCATCCTAATGCCTATTAGTCTGAATTTCGTTAGCACAGCTTCTTAATGACACCCACATCTCTGCACAGAGAGACATGGGAGGCCCAGCCCCCTGGAACATCTGTGCAGGCTTATGTCAGGGCACAGCAGGCAGGGCAGCTGTCAGCTCAGGTTAATGCTGAGGTGGAGCAGCAGGAGACTCACACACTGGCACACACTCCACTGCTCCAATGAGTGATCATTGAGACAAAGCAGATGGTGGCCTGACAGCCATCGGATGGGAGGGAAAAGGGTGAGGTTCAGATGGGAAATGGGATCCAGTTTCAGGGAGACAGAAGATGATGAGTTTGTATATACTGTATATATACTATATTGAGATACTGGAGATTTCACATGTTTTTCTCTGTGATGACTGTGTAAAGCTTTCAGTATACAGTAGAACCTTTGGAAGAGAATCACAAGCTGCACTGGTATGAGAACATCAGCAGGGTGATACAAGTCACCTGAGAGCCACTCAGAGGATGAATGAATCAGCTGATTGTGAAGCTTGTATGAAGTAGCACTGGACTTTATTAAGTAGGCACAGAGAGCTCCAACAGTGACTGCATATCAATGCATTGTAATTTTTTAAAGTTGATCTCTCAAGTAGCCTGGTTACTCAGAGAAACTAGGTCTCTCAGGTAATTGAAAAACTGGTATACATGCAGCAGATCTGATTTGCTCTCTAACCTAGTCTTACTTTGTTAGCATGGCTCACATGTACACAATGACAAGAGACTAGTTCCTGATATGTTTTTGTAGATCTGCATGTCTGTGTACCCGACTGATTATGGGGTGAGAAAACAAAATGGTAGACTGACACAACAGAGCTAATTTTCATGGCACAAACATTCTGCATTAAAACACAGTATGCAGTGGAAAGTAACTAAATTGGACTTTTTGTTCAGTTTTAGTTGAATTGTGATTCAAAAATGAGGTGCCATCGTTCTGTTTGGTGATCTCTTCTTTCATTCAGCCTTTAACTATGCTACATTCACCTTCTGCAATATTTTGTCCTGCATATGCACTCTTGTAAAATTACACATGGCGGAGAAATCGGAGTTTAGCAGGCAAAATCTATCTGGGATATCAGTTCTCTGTAATCGCCTAACCAAGATGATAAAACACAGCTTTCTGTTTAAACGAAGAAAGCATCTTACAGCAGTTAACCACAACCTGCTTACTTAATTCTGTGTAAACACAATGAAAAACATTGTTCTGATGGTTTACATAAAAAAAAAACAAAAAACAAAAAAACACTACATCTAACAGATACTGCATAGTTGGATTAATATGTCCTGTTTATTAAATCCTTACTTTTTTAGACCCTTCGAAAAAAGCACAATATTCGTTCAGTGCATTATGCTGTTTTAATGTGCAAATTAATGAACTAAATTAAATATGCTCCCACTGAAACAATACAGGTAAGGAAGCTTCTCTTAGACAGAAATTGTACTATTGATCACCTGTGCATCAAATGGAAATAACCCTGTCTCATGTCCATCACATCAGCTGTAAGTGACACTAACTGAATTTGCTCTAATTGGGAACAAAAGCCCCAACATCATGGCTCTGATATATAATGCTGAATGGACTAAAGAGCTGGCTGGCAGTGTGAAATATGATAGCAAAGCTTTCCAATAAATTTACCATGTCCAGGGTTATTTTTTACATCAAGGCAGCTCTTCCACCACACCAGATGTTTTACTGCTTTCCAGGGAATTCCAACTTGCATGAGCTATTGCCTCAGTCTAAAAATGACTGATGCAATTGGAAAATAAATATTTAATTTGGCCAAACATATAAAGGCCTGTTTGAGAACATGAGACATCAGAATGCTCAGCAGCTTGGGAAGCAGGTGGTCAATGATGGCTATTGATGGTTAGATTGCTCTTTTCTTCCTCATTGAGACTGTTAAGATAAATTGTTAGGGGTTACATTGGTAGAAGCAGCAGTGCAAACAGCAGCTTTTGTTCGATTCAATTCAACTTTATTTATACAGTACCAATTCACAAGAAAGTTATCTTAAGGCACTTTACAGAATAAAGTCAAAACTATAATAATAGAGAAAACCCAATGACCCAACAAACCTTTAACGGTAGAAACCTCTCCCAGAACCAGGCTCAGGGTGGGCGGCCATCTGCCGTGACTGGGTGGGATTAGTGGAAAATGGAGAGAGAAAAGAAAAGAGCAACAAAAAAACATCGGACATGTTGGTAGGACCAGTAGCTGCACACTGAAAAACACACAGCTCTAAAGCCGGGGACACCTGCAGAAAGGGAGAGAGAGAGGGAGACAGAGAAGGAGAAAGATGTGGTGTCTGTGGTGTTGTTGAGCTTCTCCTATTAGTATTCAGTCTTTGTGAGAAAAAGATCCATGCAGACCCTGATACTCGGCAAGAGCAGATGGAGTCCTGGATTTGCGCCACTCCCTCTCAGCATTCATGAGCTCATTGCTCACGGATCCAGTCAGTGAGCCATGGATTAGAAGCTGAAGGACGGGTGGGTCTCAAAGACATGGGGCAGAGACTATCCAGACACGATGAAAGTGTATTGCAGAGGCTGTCCATGGCTGCATCTGTATCGAGGATGGAGAGTGTTGGATGGAGAGTTGCAGAGTCCAGTAAAGAGAACTGCTCCGGGTTGAAGAAGCTGAGGTTACAGCAGAATGTTACAAGTGTGGTGGGAGAATGCGAAGCTTTAGAGATGAAGACTGTACCCTGACCTTAAGAAGGTAATGTTAGTGTTATGCCCCTGGTCTAGGGGAACCTAGACATAACACGATGTGTGCCACCACTGCTTTCATTCCCAATCAAAAACCAGATCCAGTGTTGTAATATGTAACTATTTTTATTAACTTCGGACGTGAGCAGTGCCCAAAACAACAAACAAAACTCTAACACCATCCCTGTCTGACCTAAACAACCAAAATAAATGCAAAACCAATGACAGGACGCCTAACCTGAACTCCTAACCCAAAACAGGAGAAAAGGTAATAACAAAAAGGGCTTCTCACTCCTACTGTGGCTACTTGGTGCTCAATAATTTACAGTGAGTTCTATTTACAATCTTAACAGAAAATTACAAATTACAAACAAAGTGCGAAGCTCTCTGTAAGTCCAGTAGTCGTGTACAGAATGCTGGGTTGGTTGGGAGTGGCAGAGGTCGGGCCGCTGGGCTGCTGTCATCGGTTATAAATGGAGAAGGACGCTCCATCCTGTCCAATCAGGTGGCGACATTGTGTTTGAATGGACCAATGGACTACCTGTGGCTCAACCCCACCCCCTCAGACACACCCACATAAAAACACACCCACACAAAACACAGGAGGAGGAGAAAAAGACAACATAACAACACACATAATGACTTGGGTCATAACACCTTCCCCCCAAAAAAAATCAAACATTTTCCCACAAGTAAATGTTTTATTCTGCCTAGCACCTAGACAGAGCATCAGCCAATATATTGTCTGGACCCCTTTTATAATGAATTACAATATTAAAATCCTGGAGCAATAGAGACCAGCGGTTGTTGTTGTTCCGCATCTGAGTCAAAAACACGAGAGGATTGTGGTCAGAATAAACAACGGTGGGTATGGAACTGGAACCTAAATACACTTCAAAATGTTGTAGGGCCAGTAACAAAGCTAATGCCTCTTTCTCAATAGTGCTATAATGGAGCTGGTGTTTTTTAAACTTTTTAGAAAAGTAGCAAATTGGATGGTCTATACCAGCATCATCCTCCTGCAGGAGCACTGCACCTGCGCCGAGAGCACTGGCATCCACCTCCAACTTAAACGGATGCGTAAAGTTTGGGGCGGTGAGCACAGGGGCACTGCAGAGGAGAGCTTTGGCAGCTTGAAAAGCGGACTGACATTTCTCTGACCACTGGTACGGGGTTTTGGGGCTTACCAGGCTAGTTAATGGAGCAGCGACGTCTGAGAAGTTTTTACAGAAGGCACGGTAATATCCAGCCATCCCGAGAAAGCGGCGGAGCTCACGGCGCGTCTGGGGAGCTGGGAAGTCAAGAATGGCCTGAACTTTAGCAGCAACAGGGCACACTTGGCCCTGTCCTACTTGTTTGCCCAAATAGGTAACAACCGCTTTCCCAAACTCACATTTGGCCAGGTTAAGAGTGAGGAAGCAGCACGCAGCGACTAAAAATTTCACTAAGGGTTTTCAGGTGCTCAGACCAGGTTGCCGAATAGGCCACTATGTCATCTAAGTATACTTCACATGTGTTCACACCTGAAAGCACTGTATTCATCAGCCGCTGGAAAGTGGCTGGAGCATTTCTCAATCCAAATGGCATAACTGTATACTGGAGGAAATGGTCTGGGGTGACAAAGGCACTAATTTCAGAGGCACGTGGTGTTAACGGGACCTGCCAGTACCCTTTAGGAGGTCCAGTTTGGTGACATATTTAGCAGAACCAACACGGTCTACACAGTCATCCATACGTGGAAGCGGAAACGAGTCTGGTTTCGTGATAGCGTTTACTTTGCGGTAATCATTACAGAACCGGGGCGTCTGGTCTGGTTTGGGAACAAGAAGAGAAGGTGAACTCCATGGACTATTACTGGGGACAGCAAAGCCATGGTCAAGGAGGTATTTAACTTCTTGTTGCATCACTGTTCGTTTGGTGGGATGGACACGATACGCATGCTGTTTAATAGGTTTGTGTTCACCTACATCAATGTCATGGCTAATCACATGAGTTTGAGAGGGAATATCGTGGAACAAAGCTAGATTATTTTTGATTAGTTTTCTGATGTCAGATCTGGCCGGTTCGGGTAGGTGTGCCAAATATACCTTAAGGTTACTCAGGATTTCTGTGTTTGGAAGGCGTGCACAGGAAGCTGAGCTATGTCTGTCATTTAAGCCATCATCTCTAGGATTGTATGGTGCTTGTGGGACAGACAAAGCGGAGACAGAGATAACAGGAACTATGGCAGAAGAAAGTATACCTTCCCGTTCAACATACTTTTTAATCATGTTAATATGGCACACTCGAGTCTTCTTCTTGCGGTCAGGGGTTTGAATTACATAATCTGTTTCACTAAGTTTACTGTCAATCACATAGGGACCAGAAAACTTAGCTTGAAAGCCAGAACCAGCAATGGGCAGTAGAACTAACACACGGTCACCTGGGTAAAAATCCGCATAACGGACTTTCTATCATAATTTGCCTTCATCTTGGTCTGAGCAGCTGAGAGCGATTCACGAGCTACATCACAGGCCTGATGTAGTCTCTCTCTAAACAAACTAACATAATCCAGAATGTTCGTTTCTGGACTTGGCTTCGCTGAGAGACATTTCTCACGGAGCAAACGCAATGGGCGCGCACAGTATGGCCAAAAACTAAATCGGATGGGCTAAAACCCAAAGACTCTGACGAGTTTCCGCTGGCGAATAGCAGCAGTGGTAGCCCCTCATCCCACTCACGGTTAGACTCAGTGCAGAACTTCCGAATCATGCTTTTCAACGTTTGGTGAAATCTTTCTAATGCGCCCTGACTCTCTGGATGATACGCGCTGGATTTGCGGTGCCTAATACCGAGCTCGGTCATAACTTGCGCAAATATTTTAGACATGAAGTTTGATCCTTGGTCACTCTGAATATGCTTTGGGAGGCCGAATGTTGAGAAAAACTTGACCAGAGCTCTCACGATGGCACGAGCCTTCAACGAGCGTAGTGGCACAGCCTCAGGAAAACGCGTCGCCGCACACATTATTGTCAGGATGTATTGATTGCCGGATTTTGTTTTTGGTAATGGACCAACACAATCTACAATGACATGTTCAAATGGTTCTCCAAGAACAGGGATCGGTCGTAGCGGAGCGGCAGGGATTAACTGATTGGGTTTACCAGACATTTGGCAGGTGTGGCAAGAACGACAGAATTTCACAACATCGGATTTAAGTCCAGGCCAGAAGAAATAACGAAGGACACGATTATAAGTTTTTTTTATGCCTAAGTGGCCAGACATGTTGTGATCATGTGCTAGACTCAGAACTTGGAGACGAAAAGGCTGAGGGACAACAATTTGACACACGGAGTCATGTGTGGAACCAGAGCTCGGAAACCAGCGGCGCATTAGAAAACCATCATCTAGCAAGTAACACACAAACTTTTCACATGTGACATTTTTGATTTGGGACACACAGTGAGATAATGTTGGATCCGATTGCTGCGCTCTAATTAACTGATCTCTGTCTACTGAGAGAGACAGCATCTTATCATCAGGCTGTAAATCATTACAAACAGATTCATTAGAGTTTTACACTCTGATGACAAACTTGTAGGATCAGAGTTGCTCATAAACGAGTCACTGAGATCTACCAAGTTTCAACCTTTCGTGCTTGCGCACGGTTACAGCGCACACGGAAACACAGGGGGCGAGTTTAGCGCAGTAGGATCAGACTCACGCACATCAATGCTCGGAATTTCAGTAACTTCCAGAGATGGAAAAACTTTACCACCCGCCAAATCATTTCCGAGTATAAGATCTATTCCTGCAATCGGTAACTGATCTCGCACAGCAATTTTACACGTGCCTTTCACGAAATCGGAAGACAGCTGAACAAAATGCAAAGGCGCACGCATTACTGACATTTTCACTCCCACGCCAAAATATCTGAACCGCAGTAAGACTGAGCTGAGAACGGTAACACATCCCCACGAATCAGGGACTGTTTTGCACCAGTATCTCTCAAAATAGTGATGTGCACTTGACTTTTCTCTCCCACCAGAGAAACAAAACCATGAGAGACAAAAGGTACAAAACCTTCATCAATGTTGTTATTTCCCGGCTCCACTGAAGGTGTGGAGAGCGGCCTGCTTTGTATTAGAGCTATGGGTGATGGAGATTTTGTAATTTTGGACTCTTTTCTTTTTAGGATGGGACAGACAGCTATGAGGTGACCCCGCTCATGACAATAATAACACTCACGTGTTTCAGAAGCATCTATGCGGGAACGATGAGCGCTTGTCGGAGATTTTATTTTCTTTCAGAATAAGCCAAATCACGACGAACTGGGGAAGTGAAAACATTTTTATGGGTTAACGCAAACTCGTCTGCTAAGACAGCAGCCGCAGAAAGAGAAGTGACTTTTTGTTCATTTAGGTAAACCACAATTTTGTCAGGTAGCCGATTTTTAAACTCTTCTAACAAAATGAGTTCACGCAGATCATCCAAGGATTTAACCTTACTAGCCTGACACCATTTGTCAAACAGAACGCCCTTCTCTCTCGCAAACTCTACGTATGTCTGTGTGGAAGTTTTTTCACATTTTCTAAACCTCTGTCTGTAGGCCTCCGGAACCAGCTCATATGCCCGTAGACCAGTAGCTTTTACTTTGTCATAGTCTAAACTCTCTTCGATAGACAAAGAAGTACATACCTCCTGGGCTTTGCCAACAAATTTACATTGAAGCAGCAGAGGCCACACAGTCTTTGGCCACTTTAACGTAGCCGCTATACGTTCAAATGCATTGAAATATGAATCAACCTCTGATTCTCTAAACGGCGGAACAAGTGCGATGTGCCTACTCACGTCAAATCCGTCTTCACGGCCAGATGAGGGGGACAGAGATGCAGGACTGGCAGGTACAGCGGCTCCCCGCTCTATCTCCAGAGCCTTCACCTTCAGCAGCATGGCCTCCACCTCCAACTCCCGGTTTCTCACCTCCACCTCCCTTATCCGCAGGGTTAATTTTAATTCCTCCACGGTCATAGCAGGATGAAGTGGTAGGTCTTGGAGTGGGGCAGGAGCACCAGCTAAGTCACCCAGCTCAACTTCCCGAAGGGCGTCGGCTTAACAAAAAATCCCCTTTCCATAAGTTTTGCTATGAGGAGCTGTTTCAGTTCCTCTTTTTTAGCATTTAAAGCCACACGCACGTCAAAAAAATCTGCTATCAGAGACAAATCAGCTTTCCGACATCTGTCCAACTTGTCTCTGGTCGGATTAGTTGTGAACTCCTCCAATTTAAACTCCATATTGCTACCACCACAAAAGAAAAAACCTTCCAAACAGACAAAACAACCACCGAGCTAATACCTACGCCAAAAATGAAACGAAGTGACTTAAATTAGGGCGGACGAGCCCCCAAATCACGTTATGCCCCTGGTCTAGGGGAACCTAGACATAACACAATGTGTGCCACCACTGCTTTCATTCCCAATCACAAACCAGATCCAGTGTTGTAATATGTAACTATTTTTATTAACTTCGGACGTGAGCAGTGCCCAAAACAACAAACAAAACTCTAACACCATCCCTGTCTGACCTAAACAACCAAAATAAATGCAAAACCAATGACAGGACGCCTAACCTGAACTCCTAACCCAAAACAGGAGAAAAGGTAATAACAAAAAGGGCTTTTCACTCCTACTGTGGCTACTTGGTGCTCAATAATTTACAGTGAGTTCTATTTACAATCTTAACAGAAAATTCCAAATTACAAACAAAGTGCGAAGCTCTCTGTAAGTCCAGTAGTCGTGTACAGAATGCGGGGTTGGTTGGGAGTGGCAGAGGTCGGGCGCTGGGCTGCTGTCATCGGTTATAAATGGAGAAGGACGCTCCATCCTGTCCAATCAGGTGGCGACATTGTGTTTGAATGGACCAATGGACTACCTGTGGCTCAACCCCACCCCCTCAGACACACCCACATAAAAACACACCCACACAAAACACAGGAGGAGGAGAAAAACACAACATAACAACACACATAATGACTTGGGTCATAACAGTTAGTGTTTGCTTTTAGCCAGCTAATGAGTTAAACAAATCTAACAAATGATACAGATTGTCTTGTTGGCCACAGCAAAGAGTCTCTAATGGGTGTATTGATATTAATAATTTCTAATTTTCTACCATCCCAAGGAGCAGCATGACCAGCACACTATTCTAAGTGAAATTAACAGCATAATGGCTGCTCAGTAAGTCTTTAGCTGTTTTTACTACATTATTATAAGAAACATCACTTACAGTGTAAAGCTGGATTTACACTAATACAGTGTACATCAAATGACTTGTTACTTAACTAAAAATAACAAAACACATATAATAAATAACACATACAATAAATAATTTAGTAAAGCTAAATAAACATCCATATTGCTTTTTAAATATCACTTTATTTCAACACCACATCTAGAGGTTTTAAAGCCTTTGGGTTTCAGTACTTCTAAAACATTAAACTAAATACTACACATCTCCCTTCCCGACCTTTAATTAACACACACCTTTATTAAACAGCTTTAATAAACACATCATTATTGTATACTGCTAATACATGAATGAAACGCAAACTTACAAATTTACACTGACTGCAACTCTACAGCGCTGTTGTGGTTCAGAGCTGAGGTCCAAGGATCTGAGTGAGTTCTAAGGCCTCTATCAGAGCTGCTTACCAGCCCCTGTGGCTGTATGAAGTTGGGCAAGGAAGTGCACCCTGGGACGACCCAAAAAAAATTAACTACTTAATGAAGTAATAAGGCAGGGAGCCTCGAGGAAAGGACAGGCTCGAGGCTGTGCCAGTGGGAGGCAACCTGGACCAAAAGAAGGTGAAACAGCGGGAGAGTGCCACGGGGAGAAAAGCAGGTTCCACGATTGATCAGCAGAGGTAGAGGGTGTCAAAACAGTGGCTGCACCAGAGAATAGGAAGACAGGGCAACAAGCAGTTGACAGATAAGTGATGCCTGGAAGACCACAGTGCTGCTTATGCTCCCCAGATGAAGGACTGGTCAGTGTGACTGAGGTGGAGAGGAACCAGCCTTTGATCAAGGCCTAAAAACCAGGTAAGTAAGGGGAGTTCTTTTTGATAAAGTGGAAGGATGTTGGGCGGAATTGTGGCAACTGTTAAGATACCTGAGATCAAAGTGAGAAAGGAGATGCCAGAAATGGATGTGGTGCCACAGAAGACATGGCAGGAACCACCTTCCCAGACTCCCAGCAGAAATCAAATTCCTCTGACTTTTTGTCATGTTTTTATTACTTTGAATTAGTAGCCTGAAATTTGGTTTCATTTAGTTTGGTTCTATGATTGGATGTGTGTTCTAGCTGCTCTGCCTTCCATCCTTTCAAAGTGGGAAGCCTTTGTGCTTTGCTGGTGTGTTAAAAGAACCTTAGTTCAGAGATTTATAAATAAAATGAATTATTATTATTTGTAATAAAGTCATGGTGACAAAACACAACTCACATGTATGGAAAAGTCAGTCAGTTGTCAGGGTTTTTGGTTAAGGGAGGGACCAAGTGAAGAGACCGTGAAAGGGATTGCAAATAAGGGGCTTTTATTGACAGAGATGTAAATGGTGAACAGGACCAGCACACGAAAGGAGTTAACTTGAAAACAAGAGGGGAACAGAATTACCAGAATAAACACAGCTAAGGCTCAGGGGACAAGTTAGACTAGGAAATGAAAGAACTAACAGAGGCTACTGAATAAATAAGGCACAGATAAACGTTAAACCACTAAAGCGGGTAAACACAAGGGTAAGGCTAAGGAGACTAAGAAATATCAATGGACAAACTACTGAACAAAGGCTAACACGTAATAATGTTTAAAGTAAAACGGAGCACAACTTAAAGACACACTGGAAGGGAACAATACCAAAGTAACAGAGTTGGGGGAGCACATAAACACAAGGACTAAGGGGAGGCAGTCACAAAGATGCTAGAGTCCAGATTTCCCAAGAGTTCAAGAAACATGAGTCTCAGGCTTTACCAAAAGTCCAAAGTCTACTGTGGGGTTGGTGAGGATAATAACGACAACAAGGAAGACAGTAACCACAATGGCAGAGACCACATTAACAATGACAAGGATCTGGCAGGGGAGTGAAGGGAAGACTGAACTTAAATAGAGGGGGGAACAGGTGCAAACAATGTGGGACAACAAGGGTAAAGCTGGGTAAACAGAACCAGGGACAGGAAGTAAGGAGAAAGGGCCACAAAATAGGCCCAGGAACAGGAAGTGCAACAAGATCCTGACATCAGTGTTTTCTGACCACCCCTCCATCCACTTCCTCATAACACCAACTTTCTCATTTGGTAATGATGTCACCTCAGTTTTTGTAACATGTTACCTGCTAATAAAAGATGTTTTACAAAATCATTCAATATTCCAAATATCTTTAAGTTAATTAAAGAAAACATGAAATAGACATGACATGGACTATTATGTGTGTTATTTCTCTAAAACCGCACACAATAGATTCTGAACAAGTCCAAAATAAAAAAAAAAACTCCAACTAAATGTAAAGTGTAACCAGTGATAACAAATATATAAAACCAACAGCTTTAACTGCAACTGGATTTGTTGTAAATTTAGTCTCTGTCATTTTTTGCACAAAATGGTTGATGTATCAGTTAACACAAACATTAGTAGGTATAATGTGACCAGAGCAGCTGATGTAATTTGTTCTAGTGCAACATAAAAGCAGTGCTGTAACAAATGAATATCATATATATATTTAATGTGACCTGGTTATTTCAAAGATTCCACCTGACAAACCTTAACCAAACCAACACGCATGAACACACACCAGGGATGTGATTATCTTTTTTATTTATGGTTTTTAGTTTCAACTGGAGCATGGAAAGAAGAGAGCATGATAGTTTCTAACTGCCATGATGAATGTGTTGGGATAAGCATATTTCACTGTGTACTAACAGCAGCTGATAGACCATAAACAATGCTTCACGCAGTAAGACAGCAAGACTCAAGACATATCTCACACCTTATAACCAAGAAACATTGCTCTGAAATTCAAAGAAGAAAGCTAGAAACTTTGTTTGTGGAAAATCTTATTTTTAAAAAAGTCAATATTTTGATTACAGGTAAATTTGTGTTTCCTGCTAGAGATCTGCAGGCAGAAGAATTCAGTTTCTTGATGATATTCCAAAGTAAATGGTCTGCACTTATGTAGTGCTTTTCTAGCTATTGGCACTCAAAGTGCTTTACATGGCTTCTTATTCACCCATTTGCACTCACACTCACACACGCACCAATGGGGAAGGTGATATGCAGCTGGCCAACACTCACTAGGAGTAACAAAGTTGTGCTTTAGTGTCTTGCTCAAGAACACTTTGACATGTGAACAGAGGAGCCAGGGATTGAACCAACAACTGCTGGATTGGTGGATGCCCGCTCTAACTTCCTGCACCACAGTCACCCCATTTAGTTTTGTCAATTCAAGTGTGTCATAAAAATCAGATGTAGTTCTGTACTTAAATGCTTATCTTGATCACTTGAAGCTGACCCCAGAAAAAGAAGATTACAGCTAATTCACAAAATCTTTAAAATATCCACAACCAGTCAAAAACCACAGAGGCATTATAAGAGCTGGACACAGTGCTGCCAGTCTTCATGATCAACTACTCCAAGAGTCCACTTAGACTATTTCAGCTTTTTCAACTTTTTTGGCCTTATGACTTGAGCTGAGAAGTTTTCAGTGTCTGGAAGCCATTAAGCTCTCTTTAACATATTTATGACAAAAACACATGGCTCAATCCAATGGATGGACAGTGGGTGAGACAACTGTTTTCCTTTTCTCACAGGCTTGTTACTCATGCATACTAATCATTGCTCTCACCCACATAGCTAATTCTGGAAGTTACCAGTTTGATCTTTAAGGCATGGTTGTAAAATAAGGTATGGTGTTTTTGACTGTGTATGGGGAAATATTGTGTTACACCAACTATTTTAGTGTCAAAAGTGTTCTAATCTAACAAACACCTGGCTCCCTAATCTTTTAACAAACTTTCAACAACTTTTTAACATTTGATTATCCCTACCTTTGAGAAATCACACAGCAAGGTGGAGATCCTTGTGGGCACTAGTGGAAGAAATATATAAACCCAAGTGAATGGGCAATTATTCATCTATTCATCTACATCTCAATATTGGAAGCCGAATAACTTCAGGATGTCAAGATAACTGAAAAGTTATCTTGCTTACTCACTTCATTGTGTCCATGTTAGAGTAATAGTGCGGTCTGCTTTCCTCGGCTACTGAAGATCATAATGTCATCTCAATAATATAATAACGCAGGACTCAGCACATCTACTTGCTTTCTCTGTTGATTAATTGCATTGCTGTTAATAAAGACCTGAAGCTAGTGTGTTATAAGCATGTCTCATGTGTGAGAAGCAACAGCACATACATCAAAGTGTGAATTTTCTGTACTTAAAATAACTGAATTGCAGAACTCTATTCGTTCACTCTCATTTCTTTTCATTTATGTTCATCTAGGAGGAATGTTGCTTAAGCAGTGCTGAATAGACTGAATTATGATGGTTAGGTTAGGCTAAAAGAAAGTCAGAAAGTCCATCCATTATCTGTAACCGCTTATAATGTTTTAAGGTCATGGGGTGCTGAAGCCTATCCTAGCTGTCACAGGGCAAGACAGACAATTTAGGCAATTTAGATTCACCAATTAACCTAACATGTATGTCTTTGGACTGTGGGAGGAAACTGAAGTACCCGGACAAAACCCACACAACCACAGGGAGAACATGAAAACTCCACCCAGAAAGGTCATGTGAAGAGGCTCTGGAAAAACTTTACTGGCTTGAATATAACCCAATCTGTTTAAAACAGTAATATTTCTTAAATTTCCCACTGAAAAAAGACACAGATAATCCACTCTGAACTTGTTAAATATTTCCTCATCTTTCCTTTAGCTCCACCTCCCTCCCTCTCTTCTCCTAACTCCACGTTCCTCTGTCTCCCCTTCTTCATCCCTCCTTGGCGTATATCCAGCACACTGTGCCATTGAGTTGACTTTAATCCCTGTCTTCTGCCTCTTTGCTGTCAGCTCTTTGCACTTCAACAGCTCCCCTACCTCATTACTGTTAATGAATGACAATGCAGGGCTTTTTTTCCTGAGAGGAGGAGGGGTAAGAGGGCTGGAATAGGGAGGCTGATGGGCTTTAGAGTGAAAGAGAGTGAAAACCACATCACACACTCAGTCTGTGCGTCACTGCATCTTCAGCTCATGTGTGTTATTTATATGAGTGTGCTCATGTGTGTTAAGTGCTGAGGAAGGGAACATTTTGTGTCATTTTCTTGGTTCCTTGGTGCTGGAGAAAACTGATGTGGCAACTTATTGCATAGTCACTTTCACCCAGTTTATCCATCACCTCAGACCCATTACGTGTTGCATGTACATGTTAATAGACTAATTGATGGACAGACTGGCATTGGTCAACTGCCTACCACGGATTGTGTTCCCCCTTGTGTCAGTTTTGCCATTCTGTAATTTTTTATTTTATTCTTTTGTCCTTTTGGCTTATCCCATGAGTTCAGGGTCACCACACCGGATCATTGTCCACATGTTGAGTTGGCACAGTTTTTACGCCGAATGCCCTTCCTGACGCAACCCTCCCCAATGTCTACTGGGCTTGGACCAGCAACATACAGCTGGGGGTGGGAATGGGGTGTTAGGGGTTCTGTGTCTTGCCCAGAGACACTTCAATAAAGTACTGTAGTAGTAACTGTAAAGAGGCTGACATCAGTGGATGCTGTAGACTAGTGTTGGATGCAGTGTTGAGAATTGAAATAGTACCAATAATAGTCACTCCCAATAACATCGATAACAATTATTGTTTTGTGTAAGAAAGTGATTCCTGTATTTTAAGTAGAAAATTGTGAATAAAGTGGCTCACCAGTGACCAGTGATTAATGAAAGGTAGCCTTAATCACTATGCACTTCTTATGCATGTTTGTGTACTTGTCATTCTCAAGCTTATCTTTGTATAGTCCTTACCGGGAAACAGGTGATTTTGATGTCTTGTCAGGTTTAGATTGGCTTGTACCTGAGGGTTGTTAAACTATTGTTAACAAAGTTTGCATTAGGACAGTTTTGGGAAGGTGCTGAAAAACTTACTGTAGTTTGTAGCTTACTACTATACAGCAAACCACAGAAATTGCCCTTCCTGTAAACCCTCATTATAAACAATCAGCTGGACTCCCATCAGTTGCCAAATATCACAGTTAAAGTTTTGTTATAATGATTTCAATAATTAGGATTATGATGTGGCAAAGTCAGTCAGTTCTTCATGTGAAAATACATGTTTAATCAGCATTTCATATCTTCTATTGCTGTGTAGTCTAATGTTTGCAGTATGTTTATTTGTATTCTGAGCATCTTTGGCATAAACATTTCTTTGAAGATGTTTAATCAGATTACATTTTCAGGGTATAGCTTCAGGTTGTAACCACCCATTAGGCTGCCACTCGTGACTCTTTCTCTACTCCTACAGATTTCTGGAGTTTAATTTCATAACAGGGCGACTGTGGTGCAGGAAGGTAGAGTGGATGTCCACCAATCTTGCAGTTGTTGGTTCAATGCTTGGTTCCTCCGGTCACATGTTAAAGTGTCCTTGACCAAGACACTAAACCCCAACTCATTTGCTCCCGGTGAGTGCTGGCCAGCTGCATAGCAGCTCTCCCATTGGTGTGTGAGTGTGTGTGATTGTGAGTGCAAATAAGTGACTAAGAAGCAGTGTGAAGCGCTTTGAGTACCAATCTCTAACACATCTAACATGAGCTGTCCCTCTGATGTACTCATTCCTGATCCTGTCCATCCTCGTCACTCCCAAAGAGAACCTCAACATCTTAAGCTCTGCTACCTCCAGGTCTGCTTCCTGTCTTTTCTTCAGTTCCACTGTCTCTAAGCCAAACAACATCGCTGGTCTCACCACCGTCTTGAACACCTTTTTTAAGAACAAGGGAGATATGCAGAGCTGTGGCAACTACAGAGGAATAAAGCTGATGAGCCACACAATGAAGTTGTGGGAAAGAGTAGTGGAAGCTAGGCTAAGGACGCACTTTTCAATTCAACTTCAATTCAACTTTATTTATATAGCGCCAATTCACAACAAATTCATCTCAGGGCACTTTACAGAATAAAGTCAAGATTATAAAGATGTATAAAGAGAACCCAACAATTCCCCCTGGAGCAAGCCATAGGCAACAGTGGAGAGGAAAAACTCCCTTTAACGGAAGAAACCTCCAGCAGAACCAGGCTCAGGGTGGACGGCCATCTGCCTCGACTGGTTGGGGTGAGTGGAAAGGGGAGAGAGAAAAGAACAGAGCAACAAAAAGCAACAACAAAACATCGGGCAGATTGGTAGGACCAGTAGCTGCACGCTGGAAGACACACAGCTTCAAAGCCAGGGGACACCTGCAGAAAGGGACAGAGAGAGGGGGACAGAGGAGGACAAAGACAACCACGGGAGAGAACACACAGAGTTAATGACATACAGTGGTGACAATTGCGGGGTGAGAGGAGAGGAGAGATGGTCAAGAGGAGGAAAGGAGCTCAGTGCATTGGGGGGTGGGTCCCCCAGCAGTCTAAGCCTATGGGAGCATAACTATAACTAACTATATGCTTTATTAAAAAGGAAGGTTTTAAGCCTAGACTTAAAAGTAGAGAGGGTGTCTGCTTCCCGAATCTGAACTGGGAGCTGGTTCCACAAGAGAAGAGCTTGATAGCTAAAGGCTCTACCTCCCATTCTACCTTTGGAAATTCTGGGAACCACAAGTAGGCCTGCATTCTGAGAGCGAAGTGGTCTAGTGGGATGATATGGTGCTATGAGGTCTTCTATATATGATAAAGCCTGACCATTCAGAGCTTTATATGTAAGAAGCAAGGTTTTAAATTCTATTCTAAATTTAATGGGAAGCCAATGGAGAGAAGCTAGTGAAGGTGAAATATGATCTCTCTTGCTAGTTCCAGTCAGCACTCTTGCTGCAGCATTTTAGATTAATTGCAGTCTCTTTAGGGAGTTACTGGGGCATCCTGAAAGTAGGGAATTACAGTATTCCAACCTAGAAGTAACAAATGCATGGACCAGTTTTTTGGCATCACTTTGAGACAGGATGCTCCTAATTTTGGCAATGTTCCGTAGGTGGAAGAAGGCTGTTCTAGAGATTTGTTTTATATGTGAGTTAAAGGACAGATCCTGATCAAAAATAACTCCAAGGTTCCTTGCAGTAGTACTGGAGGCCAGACTTATGCCATCTAGAGTAACAATATGATTGGACATCATATCTCTGAGATTTTTGGGCCCAAATACTATGACTTCAGTTTTGTCTGAGTTTAAAAGTAAAAAATTGTGGGACATCCAGGCCTTTATGTCTTGTAGGCTTGAAGCTTTATTAACTGATTATTTTCATCTGGTTCCATAGATAAATATAGCTGGGTATCATCAGCATAACAGTGGAAATTTATGGAGTGTTTTCTAATAATGTTGCCTAAAAGAGACATATATAAAGTAAAAAGTATTGGTCCTAACACAGAGCCTTGTGGAACTCCATAGCTAATCTTTGTGTACATGGAGGATTCATCATTAACATGAACAAATTGAAATCTATCAGACAGATAAGATTTAAACCATCCTAGTGCAGTTCCTTTAATCCCAATTTCATCTTCCAGTCTCTGTAATAAAATGTTATGATCAATGGTATCAAATGCAGCACTAAGATCTAACAGAACAAGTATAGAGATGAGCCCATCATCTGAGGCCATGAGAAGATAGTTGGTGACTTTTACCAGTGCTGTTTCTGTACTATGATGAACTCTAAATCCTGACTGAAAGTCTTTATACAAATTATTCCTATGAAGGTGATCACATAATTGTTTTGCGACTACTTTTTCAATTATTTTAGAAATAAAGGGGAGATTAGATATTGGTCTGTAATTGGCTAAAACACCTGGGTCAAAACAGGGTTTTTTAAGTAATGGTTTAATTACAGCTACCTTATAGGCCTGTGGTACATAGCCTGTTTCTAAAGATAGATTGATGATATCTAATATGAATGTATCTATTAAGGGTAAAGCTTCCTTGAGCAGCTTAGCTGGAATAGGGTCTAGCAGACAGGTTGTTGGTTTAGATGAGGTAATAATTGAAGTTAGCTCAGAGAGATCTATGGGTAAAAAGCAGTCTAACAGGGATTGGGGCCTTATCGATGACTCTAGCACTGCTGTACATGAAGATCTATCTGTAATTTTTGGGGGGAGGATCTGGTGAATTCTTTCTCTAATAGCTACAATTTTATTCATAAAGAAGGTCATGAAGTCATTGCTGCTCAAAGTTAAGGGAATAGTAGGCTCAACAGAACTATGGCTCCTAGTCAGCCTGGCTGAAACCGGGGGTTGTTCTTGTTTTCTTCTATTAATGATGAATAATATGCTGTTCTGGCATCACGGAGAGCTTTTTTGTACATTTTTAAACTATTTTTCCAGGCTAAGTGAGATTCTTCAAAATTTCTGTAACGTCACTTCCTTTCCAACTTTCGTGTTTCCTGTTTTAAGTTGCGTGTTTGTGAACTATACCATGGAGATCACCTCTGCTGATTTACTGCCTTCTTTTTCAGAGGGGCAACACTATCGAGTATTGTACGTAGTGAGGCTGCAGAATTGTCAACAAGATAATCTATTTGTGCAGGAGTAACATTAAGGAGACTACATTCCATTGTATTAACATATGGTGAAGCAAATGATGAAGAAATAATTTCTTTAAATTTGTTGATAGCTTTTTCACTTAAGCATCTACTATAGTGGAATTTTTCCCTAACTGCTATATAGTCCGTTATTGTAAATTCAAATGTTATTAAAAAATGGTCAGACAGAAGAGAGTTGTGAGGAAATATGGTTAAATTATCCATTTCAATTCCATACGTAAGGACAAGGTCTAACGTGTGACTAAAACAGTGAGTGGGTTTATTTACATTTTGGGAAAAACCAATTGAATCTAATAATGAATTAAACGCAGTGCTCAGGCAGTTACTGTCAGCATCTACATGAATGTTAAAGTCACCCACTATAATGACTTTATCTGTACTAAGCACTAAATCAGATAGAAAATCAGAAAATTCAATCAAAAACTCTGAGTAAGGGACTGGAGGACGGTACACGATAACAAATAATAGTGGTTTTTGAGTTTTCCAGTTTGGGTGTGAAAGGCTAAGAGTAAGACTCTCAAATGAGTTATAACTATGTTTAGGTCTAGGAATTATTGATAAGCTCGAATTGAAGATTGCTGCAACTCCTCCACCTCGGCCTGTGCTTCTAGGAACATGATAATTAATATGACTTGGGGGGGTTGACTCATTTAGACTGACATATTCTTCCTGCTGCAACCAAGTTTCAGTGAGACAAAATAAATCGAATTGATGATCGCTTATTAAGTCATTTACTAACAGAGATTTAGAAGAGAGAGATCTGATATTTAATAATCCACATTTAATAGTTTTGGGGTTTTGTTCTGTAAGAGGAGTAGTCTTAACTTTTATTAGGTTATTATGATTAACTCCTCTTGTTGTCATATTTACATTATGTAATTTAGGTCGGGGAACAGACACAGTCTCTATAGGTATGTGGGAGTTGTGGGGGGGTGACGGTTGTAAGGACACTGCAGAGAGGCGTGTAGGACTGGATCTCTGCATCCTAGGCTCAACTCTGGATTGTCTTACTTTTGGTTGTCTAATTAAACCAGCCATATTTCTGGATAAGAAAGCTGCACCATCTAAAGTAGGATGGATGCCATCTCTCCTAATCAGCCTAGGTTTTCCCCAAAAACGTTTCCAATTGTCTATGTAGCCCACATCGTTTGCTGGACACCACCTAGACAGCCAGCGGTTGAATGACGACATTCGGGTGTACATGTCGTCACTGGTCAGATTTGGCAGAGTACCAGAGAAAATGACGGAGTCCGACATTGTTTTTGCAAAGTTACACACCGATTCAACATTCATTTTAGTGACCTCCGATTTACGTAATCGGGCGTCATTAACTCCCACGTGAATAATAATATTACTGTATTTACGTTTATCTTTAGCCAGGAGTTTCAAATATGATTCAACGTCGCCCGCTCTGGCTACGGCCGCTGGAGTCTTTAACTTCACGTTTCTGACTATGGAGCTGCCAATTACCAGAGTTGGTTTCTCAGCGGGTGTGTCGCTGAGTGGGGAAAATCGATTAGAAACGTGAACCGACTGGTGGTGAACCTCGGGCGTCTGTTTAGCATTAGATCTCTTACGAACCGTCACCCAGCCAGACTGGCTTCCCGGCTGCTCGGGAACTGCCGGGGGACAGCTAGCAGGGGCTACGCTAGGTCGGCCTGCACCAGCTACCGGGGCCTGACTAGCTGAGTTGTTTTCCATGGTGCGGAGCCGTGCTTCCAATTCCGTGAGCCTCGCCTCCAAAGCTGCAAAAACCTTACACTTATTACATATACCATTATCACTAAAGGAGGCAGAGGAAAAACTGAACATGAGACACACCGAGCAAGTAAGAGAAGGAGAGACAGAGGGAGACAGAGAAGCCATTGCTAATGGATAACTGCTAAGCTAACGAAGCTAATATAAGTGAAATCTGGAATTTGTAAACTTTAGCTGGTTATGTTTTGCAAAAGCAGGTGCTTGTGTAATACAAGCGTATGTTACGACTAAGTATTAATTCTTGTGTGAAGAAATCACTTATTTAAGTAAAAATAACAGCTACAATTAATCAGTAAACAGTCCTTCGGTAGAAACCCAAGAGTGTGCAGAAACAGGAAGTGACGCAATACGCTTACCGCACGAGGAAGAAGACGACCTTCCAGCTCAGAGTGAGTGCTTCGTGTAATTCTCCAAGGCGACACAGGAACAGTTCAAGCTGGCCTTTGCAGAGGATGGCCGCTGCAGTTAGCTTTGATTTACAGTTGTATGCATAGACAATGTACACGATTTTCATTTATAAATATTTGGGTGTTTCGATCAGCAATTTCATTTTGATCTATCAAATAACTGAAGGACACAGTAATATTTCAGTAGTGAAATTAGTTTTATTGGATTAACAGAAAATGTGCAATATGCATCAAAATGAAATTAGACAGGTGGATAAATTTGGGCACCCTTGTCATTTTGTTATTTTGAATACCTGTAACTACTTAGCACTGATTAATTGGAACACACAATTGGTTTGGTAAGCTCATTAAGCCTTGAACTTCATAGACAGGTGCATCCCATCATGAGAAAAGGTATTTGAGGTGGCCAATTGCAAGTTGTTGTTCTCTTTGACTCTCCTCTGAAGAGTGGCAACATGGGGGTCTCAAAACAACTCTCAAATGACCTGAAAACAAAGACTGTTCAACATCATGGTTTAGGGGAAGGCTACAAAAAGTTATCGCAGAGATACAAGCTGTCAGTGTCTACTGTGAAGAACATAGTGAGAAAATGGAAGACCACAGGCACAGTTCGTGTTATGGCCAGAAGTGGCAAGCCACATAAAATATTGGAGAGGCAAAGGTGAAGGATGGTGAGAACGGTCAACAACAGCCCACAGACCACCTCCAAAGACCTACAACATCAACTTGCTGCAGATGGTCTCACTGTGCATCATTCAACAATTCCACGCACTTTGCACAAGGAGAAGCTGTATGGGAGAGTGATGCGAAATAAGCCTTTTGTGCACACGCCACAAACGGAGTCACTTGAGATATGCAAACGCACATTTGGACAAGCCAGCTTCATTTTGGAATAAGGTGCTGTGGACTGATGAAAAAAAGATTGAGTTATTTGGTCATACCAAGGGGTGTTATGCATGGTGGCAAAAGAACACAGCGTTCCAAGAAAAACACTTGCTACCCACAGTAAAATTTGGGTGAGGTTCCATCATGCTGTGGGGCTGTGTGGCCAGTGCCGGTACTGGGATGCTGGTTAAAGTTGAGGGTCGCATGGATTCAACTCAATATCAGCAGATTCTTGAGAATAATGTCAGAATGTCAGAAAGTTGCACAACAAGACAATGATCCAAAACACTGCTCAAAATCTACTCGGGCATTTATGCAGAGGAACAAGTACAATGTTCTGGAATGGCCATCCCAGTCCCCAGATCTGAATGTCGTTGAACATCTGTGGGTTGATTTGAAGCGGGCTGTCCATGCTCGGCAACCATCAAACCTAACTGAACTGGAGATGTTTTTTAAGGAGGAATGGTCCAAAATGCATTCATCCAGAATCCAGACACTCATTACAGGCTATATGAAGCATCTAGAGGCTGTTATTTCTGCTAAAGGAGGCTTTACTAAATATTGATGTGATTTTTCTGTTGAGGTGCCCAAATTTATAGACCTGTCTAATTTCGTTTTGATGCATATTGCGCATTTTCTGTTAATCCAATAAACCTCATTTCACTACTGAAATATTACTGTGTCCTTCAGTTAATTTGATAGATCAAAATGAAATTGCTGATCCAAACATTCAAATATTTATAAATGAAAATCAGGGACATTGTCGGGGGTTCCTAAGGGGCGACTGTGGCACAGGAAGGTAGAGCGGTTGTCCACCAATCTCACAGTTGTTGGTTCAATCCCCGGCTCCTCCGGTCACATGTCAAAGTGTCCTTGAGCAAGACACTGAACCCCAACTTAGTTGCTCCCGGTGAGTGTTGGCCAGCTGCATAGCAGCTCCCCCATCGGTGTATGAATGTGTGTGTGATTGTGAGTGTGAATGGGTAAATAAGAAGCAGTGTAAAGCGCTTTGAGTGCCAATAGGTAGAAAAGCGCTATATAAGTGCAGACCATTTACCATTTAAACTTTTATATACAACTGTATAGCATTTCTGACTAAATCCAATGGTGAGTTAATCTCACATCGTCATAACTTCTACGAAAACGGTTTTATCCACCATTTCAGGTCTTAACACACCACTTCTGTTATGACCTGCTGCATCATCCTTGCTTTGCTGTGAGTAACATATTTAGAGATGATAGGCTCAATGAATCAACAGCGTTACAGAAGAGTTCATGTAGTCCTGCTCATGTACTTTTTTCAAAACAACTGTTTCTCTGATCATCTGTTTTAGACATATTCCAGGCTGTGTGCCTCTTTCTGTGTCTTTTTCACTGTTCTCTCTTTACTCAGGCTCTTTGTAGTGGACCATCAATTTTCCTGGGACCATATTCCTTATCTGGCTGCCTGGTTCTGGATCCACGTCCCCCAGGAACATAACCTTCCCTCTGTTTCCCTCTCTCTATCGTTCCTCTCTTCTCTTCTTCTTTGTGTTTCTTCTTTGTCCAAACGTGTAATGGTTGTGTAGACTGTCCAGTTCTTCATGGTGGAAATGATGACATGCTCTGTATGGTAATGTTTCTGTCTTCTCCAGGTTACATTCACATCATTAAATATTTAGGTATTAATGTTTCACCAAGCCTGTCAGAATGTTTTCCTCAACTACACCCCTCTGTTAAAAAAAAGAGAAGATGATTGTTAGTGCTAGAATAATCTCCCACTCATTAGACAAATTGCATCTTTTAAAATGAAAATTCTACATACAAATCAGTCTGTGTCCAATGCTCCCTACATACAAGTTTTATTCACTTGAATCATAAACCACTTTTATTGACAAACAAAAAACAACCCGAATCATTACAAAAGAAATAATCACAAGGTGGCCTAGAAGCACAATCTTTTTAACTATACCTCTTAGCAAATCATTTAGTCAAGTGGAGTCAAAGGGACATCACAACAACTCATAGACAGATTTAGAGCAAAATCATTGTAAAAACACTTTAGTAAAAGATCTTGTTTTTCTTGCATGCTCCATATAGAAAACTAACTACTTCAAAAGCAACAAAATGTTTACAATTCTGACAGCTTGTTGGAAAGCTAAAAAAATTACTAAATGTTTACTACCTCCATATGGGTACACTAAACTGGCACAATTCAGACTTTCAATTATACAATGCCCCTTGAGAACCATTCCGCCAGAACAACACTACAGCCCTCGAGTTAACCAATGAAATTATGAAAACTACAAACCTCAAAAAATAACACCAAACCGTACAAACTTATATCAAATTCAGATACAGCAATGTCAATCCCAGCAACAAAAAAGGAAAATGATTCCACTTTCTCCCCTAACCATGACTTCTGGACAGAAATCTGTAAAAATATATTTTATATGACTAGAAATATAAATTGACAAAACAAAGTCTTCTCGAGGCACTTTACATAATGATTATAAAGATGTATAGAAAACCCAACAATTCCCCTTGAACAAGCCCTAGGCAACAATGCAGAGGAAAAACTCCCTTTAGTGGAAGAAACCACCAGCAGAACCCGGCTCAGGTTGGTTGTCCATCTGCCTTGACCGGTTGGGGTGAGTGGAAAGTGGAGACAGAGAGAGAAGGAGGAGGACAATTACGGGAGAGGAGAGAGGGACAAGAGGAGGAAAGCAGCTCAGTGCATCGGGGGGTGGGTCCCCCAGCAGTCTAAGCCTATAGCAGCATAACTATAACTAACTGTAAGCTTTATTAAAGAGGAAGATTTTAAGCCTAGACTTAAAAGTAGAGAGGGTGTCTGCTTCCTGAATCTGAACGGGGATCTGGTTCCACAGGAGAGGAGCTTGATAGCTAAAGGCTCTGCCTCCCATTCTACCTTTGGAAATTCTGGGAACCACAAGTAGGCCTTCATTCTGAGAGCGAAGTGGTCTACTGGGATGATATGTTGCTATGAGATCTTCTATATATGATGGAGCCTGACCATTCAGAGCTTTATATGTAAGAAGCAGGGTTTTAAATTCTATTCTAGATTTAATGGGAAGCCAATGGAGAGAAGCTAGTGAAGGTGAAATATGATCTCTCTTGCTAGTTCCAGTCAGCACTCTTGCTGCAGCATTTTGGATTAATTGCAAGCTCTTTAGGGAGTTACTGGGGGATCCTGAAAGTAGGGAATTACAGTAGTCCAACCTAGAAGTAACAAATGCATGGATGTTTTTTGCCATCACCTTGAGACAGGATGCTCCTAATTTTGGCAATGTTCCATAGGTGGAAGAAGGCTGTTCTAGAGATTTGTTTTATACGTGAGGTAAAGAACAAATCCTCGTTAAAAATTACTCAGAGGTTCCTTACAGTAGTACTGGAGGCCGGAGTTATGCCATCTAGAAATATGGTTGGACATCATATTTCTGAGATTTTTAGGCCCAAGAACTATGAATGAGTATGAGTTTAGAGGTAGGAAATTGTGGGACATCAAGGCCTTGATCATTTCCATGCCTGATGGGGCTGCAAACCAGTTCACAATCTTTGTGTAGGAATCAGAGAAAAATGGCATCATCCAGAGCTGCAGAATCCCCACTTCTTCATCATTCTATTCCTCTAAACAAGAAATCTAAAGACCTCTTATCAATCACTGGATAGATTTTGACCGAATACATCACAATAGACAAAATAACAATGTTTAACAATAATAATGTTTTTTATCAAATTTATTTAAACCAGATACCAGTATCTAGGAGCCCACACACATCTCCACATAAAAAACAAAAACTCCTAATCAAAAAACCATTGCCATTTTTCTTCTCTTTTTTTAGAAAGCATAAATACTATTCAATAAATATTTTATTATTATTATTACTGTAATGGCCTCAAGCTCAGCCACACCCTAAATTTGTTATACCCCCCAGGTATACCTACATGGGGGGGCTTGGTCTCTGTAGTGGTGAATAAGGCAGGGTCCAGTTCACTTTATTCCTCTTCTCCCACTAAATAATACATTATCACTCAATTGTTTTCTCTATTAAACAGGCCACCTCCTCTGGGATCATTGTCAGTCTCAACTATCAGAAAAAAACAGGCAAATGGTCTGCACTTATATAGCGCTTTTCTACCTATTGGCACTCAAAGCGCTTTACACTGCTTCTTATTCACCCATTCACACTCACAATCACACACACATTCATACACCGATGGGGGAGCTGCTATGCAGCTGGCCAACACTCACCGGGAGCAACTAAGTTGGGGTTCAGCGTCTTGCTCAAGGACACTTCGACATGTGACCAGAGGAGCCGGGGATTGAACCAACAACTGTGAGATTGGTGGACAACCGCTCTACCTTCCTGTGCCACAGTCGCCCCAGGCTAACAAATAAGGAAGCACATGAAATAAATACATAAAAAATAATAAATATTGTATACACACCCACAAGATGCTTTCACCACCCTTTCCCCTAACCTTCTTTTTGTTATGCTAGCATGTGGATCAAGTACCCACTGCCCAATTCCTATGGTGCTGATAATAAAAGATAACAGCCAATAAATTTCATGATAACATTGAAGGTAGATTTTCAGAACTCTGTATATAATCTCAAGAACACTGAGGTCCTCCTGGACCCACTGTAGACATGCTGTGATTATGATCATATGTCTCTGTGCTATGCAGACATGTAGCAGCTGGTACCAACCATTTGTTCATTTAAATCAGCATCAGAGTCAGAAACAGGTTATTCACCAAGCAGAATAAATATAGTGGAATTTCTCTTAGCAGTGTCACAGTATGATGTGCACACAGACAACTTAGATCTACAGCGGAAACAAGAGTCCAGGAAAGTGTGAAGACAGAGATGTGGTGAAATGAGAAATTAGGGAGTGGGCGTAAACAGAAAAGAAGTCCAACTTAAAGAGCTCTTTCAATGCTTTTCCAGAATATGATATCATTCAGTAAGCATTTCCTGTTAATATTTTTGCAGTCACTGAGGACTCAAGAGGCCAGACTGTGAGTGAGAGAGAGAGAGAAAAAAACAGAGAGAGGTTAAGTGTCAGGAGAGTGCATTAAAAGCAGCAGAAACAGAGGCAGCAGAGTGTGAAAGAGCAAGTGGGTTTTGCATAACATACTTTTACAAAACACAAGTTAGAAATGATCTGGACACAAGGGTTGTTAGGTAACTCACCACAGACATCGATACAGTGGTTTCTGTGTTGCAACAGAAATATAGTTACATAACATTTACCTAAGTGCAAAATCACCAATCATCACCCAGCAACTGTACAACATCAGTGGAGGACAGACATCAGTATTCAAAAAGCAGCAAGGTTGTACCCGAGCTAATTAGTTTCAGCTGTTTGGGAGAAGATTTCTGTGTCTGGGATTGTGACTGTCAGGTATTTTAAATGCATTATATTTGGTGTGAGGTGAAAAAGCAGTACTGCAGCACTTATACCACCGAAACCAAATTAAACAAAAATATCAATTTCAATCACTAGCAAAACTGGATCCACAATGAACCAGTGATGACTTCAAAAAGTGAGGAATATAAAAGATAACATTGTCCAGGCTGTTTCACAAACTCAGAACACATATAATGTTATCATGGATGACCGGCAAATTGGAAATTTCCAAATGTGGAAAATGCATTAACTGCAGATTTACCAGTAACACCAAAACCTTTATCCGAGTCACAGGAGAAATAAAAAAAAAAGTTTTATCACATGCAAAACTAAGGATGTGATAAACATGATTAAATGCCCTAGTAACAAAGTTTATGTTGGTGAAACTGAGCTCCCATTTCAACACAAGATTAATGAACACACCTAGAGGCCAAACATTCTCTGATGGATTTTTGGTTTATTGTATTAGAACTTTATGGCCCCTGTGTCACACTTACGTGCATATTTAAATTAGTGTTAGGGCCCAAAAGAGGAGACGGCGAGGGGAGTTTTTATATTAAATGAGGGTTCTTTATTAACAAAAAGTCAAACAACTGAAAATCGCTCCATTAGGAGGGCAGAAAAACACACATAGAAATAGTAATGACTAAATAACTGAAGTAAAACAGAACATGAAGCTAAATAGCCAAGCCAAGCCAACTTTATTTATAAAGCACTTGATAAAAAAAAGCATAAACTGACCAAAATGCTAGTAAGTAATAAAGGATAAAAAGAATAAAAATACAATAAAATAGTACAGTCCCTACTCATACTGGGGCAAAAGCCAGGTGGAAAAAGTGAGTTTTCAGCTTTGATTTAAAAATAGACAGTGAGGAGGCCTGTCTAACTTGCAAAGGCAGTGCATTCCACAAATTGGGGCCTGCAACAGCAAATGCTCTGTCTCCCCTGAGCTTCCGCCATGTCCTTGGCATGTCCAGGACCAGTTGGTCAGCAGACCTGAGCGACCTGAAGGGGGAGTGCACATATAGCAACTCAGAGAGGGAGGGCGGAGCAAGACTATTTAAGGATTTAAAAACAAACAAAATAATTTTAAAAATAAACTCTAAGATGGACAGGCAGCCAGTGCAGTGATGCTAAAACCGGGGTGATGTTGCATTTTGTACCAGCTGAAGATGAGACAGGGACAAGTGAGAGACACCAAATTACAGAGAATTACACTAATCCAGCCAAGTTGTGACAAAAGCATTGATTAGTGTCTCAAAGTGCTTTTTTGACAAATATGATTTAACTTTTGCCAATTGTCTTAAATGAAAGAAGCTAGATTTCACCACTGCACTAACCTGCCCATCCAAGCTAAAACTACTGTCCACCTTAACACCCAAATTAGTGACAATAGGTTTAACAAATTGTGTCAAAGGGCCCAGGTCTACAAGAGGCGGCCCACTGCTGGTGCTTGGACTAAAGACAGTAACCTCTGTCTTTTTTTCATTAAAATGGAGAAAATTAAGAGCCATCCAGGCTCGTAATTCCTCAAGACACTCCATCAGTGAGCTTATGGAATAGACATCCTTCTGTCTCAGTGGCACATATATCTGGGTGTCATCTACGTAACAGTGGAAAGGACAGTTATGCTTTCTAAAAATGGAGCCAAGGGGGAGCAGATAGAGGGAAAAAAGCAGAGGCCCAATAATTGAGCCCTGTGGAACCCCCTATAACAGAGGAACAGAAGAGGACTGGACATTATCAATTTGTACACAAAAAGTTCTCTCTGCCAAGTATGACCTAAACCACTCCAGAGCAGTGCTACGGATGCTATCCATTGCTCTAAATGACAAATCAACTGTGTCAAAGGCAGCAGTAAGATCCAGTAGCACCAAGACCACAGAGTCCCCAGCGTCTGTAGCTAAGACAATGTCATTACAAACCCTCAGCAGTGCCGATTCAGTGCTGTGAAGCGATTTAAACCCAGACTGGAAAACCTCAAGGATGCTGTTTTCCTCTAAAAAGTCCTTCATTTGGACATATACAATTTTCTCCAGAATTTGTGACAGAAAGGGAAGTTTAGAAATGGGCCTAAAATTGGACAACACCACATCAGAAACCACATCCACACATGGAACCACATCAGTGGGGGAACCTGAGGGCTTCAGATGTCTAACAGTCTCATATAAAAAAGACAAAGTCATAGGCTCAAACTGGTTAAAAGTTACAGGGCACAACACAGACACTGATGGGTCAGAAGCAGGTGGTGATATGAGAGCCCTCACATTATTCACCTTATTTACAAAAAACTTAAGAAAGTTTTCACATGCTTCCAGGGAAGGTTCAAGTACAAACAGTCCTTGGGGCATTAAGAAGAACATCTATGGTGTTAAACAGAACACGAGGCTTGTGACAGTTTGACTCGATGATAATTGACAGGTGACCCTTTTTTCCTCTTTTACAATAGTCTTTTAAAATTTGGAATGACACCTGCAGCTTGTCCTCCTTCCACTTTCGTTCAGCTTTTCGGCACTCACGTCTGACAGCGCGAGTTGTATGATTCAGCCACGGCTCAGCTTTAACTTTAGGCTGCCTGGATTTTAACGGAGCCACGGCATCTAGTGCTGTTTGGCAGGTGGAATGAAACCAGGAGCTGAGCTTGTCTGTATCGGAACACATAGACTCAGGAGTGACCTTGTTTTGATGGAAACAGGCCGAGAACTTAGCGGCAGTGGAAGGGTTAATAATACTGAAGCACCCAGCAGGAGCGCGAGGCTTAAAGGTGTTACAGGACAGCGTAATGTCGAATAATACAGGCATGTGATCAGAAAACACTGCATCACAAATCCTCAAGTTGGTAATAGACAGACCATAAGTTAAAACCAGGTCAAGAGTATGTCCATGCTCTTGCATGGGTTTCGAAACTTGCTGAAGAAAATTAAAACAGTCAATAAGGCTTGGACATTGTTTTGTTTGGACAGCACACATGGACATTAAAATCTCCAATGATAAAGACTCGATCATACTTAGCATGATTTCAGCCAAAAATTCAGAAAATTCAAATTCAAAGAAAGTCCTACATAACTGCGCACAGCACAGGTTGAGAGCGACCCACTTCAAACAAGTCAAGCTCAAAGCTGGAAAAAGAAGATGACAGAGGTGGCTGGCTACATTTATATGCAGATATATAAACAGTGGCTACCCCCCCACCCCCTCGACCGCAATCCCGCGGTAAAAGTTCAAAAACAGCGCTGGACTCACCAACATTCAGCCACGTCTCAGTTAAACAAAGAAAATCCAAACTTTGTGAGGTGAAGAAATCCTTAAGGATAAAAGTTTTGTTCGCTAGAGACCTAGCGTTTACCAGGCTGAACCTGACAGGAGCTGGTGGCGCCAGAGGGCTTATGGTCCAGGGGCCCGGCAGAGAGGCCGCAGGTTCTCCAGATTTACTCGCAGTGCCTGGGGTGAGAAAAACAGGGACGGCGGAGCTGGAACAGGTCCTCCGGGCCAACAACAGGTACCAGCCAGGCATTGACAGGCTCCAATGAGCGCCAGGAGGGTAATGAACCACTCCAAGCTCATCCAACGAGTCCACCGGAAAGCACGCAGACATGTCTTCAGCTTCACCAGCCTGCCGCTGCATTTACCCCCGCAACGGTGGCATTTCCGCCATGGAGGTAGCACCGAGGCACAGCAAAGGTGAGAAGGTATCTCCGACAGGAAGGGGGGCAAAGCATTTTGACCATCATGCTCCAACTCTACAAAATGTCTCGAATCGAAGCTCCAGGAGCGTATTGCAATCGTTACACCAGTAGAAAGAAGAAAGAAACTAAGAACCTAGGGTGAAGTAAATGGGGAAACAAGGGGAAACTAAGCTTTAAACGCAGACTGACAGAAGGGGACAATTTAATACCAAAACACAAAACCAGGACCATACAAGCGGGGATAGCAAAAGACTAAACCTAAATACTGAAACAGAATGAAACAAACAGGAAAGTCCATGCTGGGGGTCAGTGGAGGTGGCTGAACCCCCCCGGAGAATGATCAGGTACCCGGGCTGGGGGAAGAGTGTCCTGGACCAGCGACGGCCAGGACAGAACCTGGCTCAGACTTAGCATCAGCTAGCCCTAGAACCGGTGTAGGAACAAGATGGATGCCGGCCAGCCCAGACACAGACCCATGAACTGGTCATGCTTCAACCAACCCGGGAACAGGAGCAGGAACCAGACTGCTGACACCAGGTGGTGTCGACTGGCTCCAGGAATTGATCCGCCCAGCCACTGCCACCGGGCAAAAAGGAACCAGAAGGACGGCGTCGTCCTGCCTGGAGACAGAAACCGGCGGGGCAGCAGTCAAGCCAGGGACAGAGGCAGGACAGAGTCCAACGCTGCAAAGCGTATTGCGTCACTTCCTGTTTCTGCACACTCTTGGGTTTCTACCTAAGGACTGGTTATTGATCAATTGCAGCTCTTATTTTTCTCTACACAAGAATTACTACTTGAGAAGTGAGATACGCTTGTATTACACAAGCACCTGCTCTTGTAAAACATAACTAGTTGTTTTCTAATTCACAATTTTAGCTTTGTTAGCTTATCAGTTATCCGTTACAAATGACTATATGTAATATGTGTAAGGTTTTTGTAGCTTTGGAGGTGAGGCTCATGGAATTAGAAGTGCTCCGCACCATGGAAAAAAATCCAGTTAGTCAGGCCCCAGTAGCTGATGCGGGCTGACATAGCATAGCCCCTGTTAGCTGTACCCCGGCAGTTCCCGAACAGCCGGGAATCCAGCCTGGCTGGGTGATGGTTCATAAGAGATCTAATGCTAAACAGAAGGCCGAGGTTCACCACCAATCAGTTCACATTTCAAATCGATTTTTCCCACTCAGCTACACACCCGCTGAGAAACCAACTCTGGTAATTGGCAGCTTTATAGTCAGAAATGTGTAGTTCCGCAAATCGGAGGTCACTAAAATGAATGTTGAATCGGTGTGTAACTTTGCCAAAACAATGTTGGACTCACTAGTTTTCTCTGGACCCCTGCCGAATCTGACCAGTGACGACATGTACAGCCGCATGTTGTCATTCAAACGCTGACTGTCTAGGTGGTTCCCCGACCAACTAAATTACATAAACCAAAAATGACCACAAGGAGTTAATCACGATAACCTGATAAAAGTTAAGACTACTCCTCTTACAGAACATAACCCCAAAATTATTAAATATGGATTATTAAATATGAGCTCTCTCTCCTCTAAATCTCTGCTAGTAACTGACTTATTAAGCAATCATCAATTCAATTTATTCTGTCTTACTGAAACTTGGAGCAGGAAGAATTAAGGCTAAATGAGTCAACCCCCCAAAATCTTATTAATTATCATGTTCCTAGAAGCACAGGCAGAGGTGGAGGAGTAGCTCTAAACTTCCATTCTAGTTTATTTTTTAACTAAAACTTAAACTAAATTAGATCTGATAAACTAAATACTAAAGAATTTGAATTGAGTATTAAGACCTGTTATGTGAACATAGGCAATGTGTTCATCTGTTACTCAAAGTTTCAAGATTTCCCTACCGTGTCTGTGAATCTTAGCCCACTTTTTCCTACTGAAGATAGAAATCTCTGAAAACTCTGAAAACTCAGTTTCATTGTTAAAAAAATCATACTACTTTCTAAAACAGCTGAATATTGTAGTATTTACTCACACAGTAAGATCATAACTTGAAGTTTGTTAGAGAAACATTTTTAAAAGAACACACAAGGATACACATTTGGTACTCCAGTGCAGGATGTAATGGTAAAAATCAAAGCTGAGATATCATGAACTTTAGCCCCTAGAATAGGCCCAATAATCCTTTATATTCTATATTGTAGCTCTCGAACGACAAATGACATTTTACATCAGTTTCCTTGGTGTCGTCCCATGAGATTAGCATTTAAGACTTTGGAGGTGGAGGGCAGAGTGAGGAACATCAAAGCAGGATTGACTGCAAAAGTACTGTTTTTCTTTAAACAGTACATCTGGGACAATCATGGATCACACTCTGCACAATCCTACACAAGTCATATGGCTACTTCCTTAATACTCTAAAGGAAACGAGTTCAACACATGGAAAAATCAAACAAATACAGTAGCAATGCTTATAAAGTAAACTTTTCCCTCCTGGTCATTACCATAGTTACAGCTGTTAGTAGTCAACAGAGAAGACTCAGTGCTAACAGAAAGTGCCACATGGTGCCACTGAGGTCATTGCTCGTGTTACTGTCCCATCCATAAGTGCATTCGTTGCTTTTTGGTCTCATTATTTATCCCCATTACACTGTGTCTACACAGGAGGCAATTCATGACATCATGAGAAAAATAGACTTGAGGCGTAAAAATATGCTTTGCGTCATGTTTATGCTCATGCAGCCTGAATGAAACATGACCTGTTGCAGCCTGTGTAGACAGCTGTATTAATTAAAATAGAAACGGCTCTAAACTGTCAGATGCATGACACAGATGACTGACAATCATGGCTGAAATGCCTTCTGTGTTGTCATCGGGTACTAACACAAACTTACTATGAAATTGTCAACTTTAGGACTACACAGTTAAAGTCATGGGTTATTACAGCCTAAAAGAGTTGGTCCACTCAACATTTTTCTGTTTTGTCTATGTGCTTTTCAGTAGGTTTTTGTTTACTTCCTTATAAATATTCTTATCACCCAAGGGAAATTGGTGTGAACAGTTGCTACATTCAAGGCTAGTCAGGGGTTCAGTGTCTTGTCCAAATTCTGTTTAAGATATGGCTGAATCACAGCTGCTCCTAAAAGTATGGTTTCTTTGTCTCCAGTAGGGTGATTGGAATTTATTTGTACGTATATTATTGAAAAGTGACAAAATACTTAAGGGCAAACTCTGGTACCACAAACAGTGTCTCTGTTACTGTGACTAATCCACAACCAGTTTTCACTGCGACTTTTCTTTTCAGCATGAAGTTGCTCTAGTAAAAGCTATGAAATATTATTTAATAATTTGAGTACATGGTTAGTGAGTAAATGTCTGGGAAGAGATTTTAATGATCATTTTTAGGAGCTGTAAACGGCATAAACACTAATGACCTTTATGGTGTTTTAGTGAATGATGGTAAATGGTCTGCACTTATATAGCACCTTTCTACCTATTTTCGCTCAAAGTGCTTAACACTGTTTCTAGTTCACCCATTCGAACTCACAATCACACACACACTCATACACCGATTTGGGGGCTGCTGTGCAGCTGGCCAACACTCACCGGGAGCTACTAAGTTGGGGTTCAGTGTCTTGCTCAAGGACATGTGACAAGAACATGTGACCGGAGGAGCTGGGGACTGAACCAAAAAACTCGAGATTGGTTGATGACTGATCTACATTCCTTCGCCACAGTCACCGCAGGGAGGACATCTCAGAGACTGATAAGGTCCTAATCTAACTTTAATCTTACCTAAAATACCTTCATGGCTAAATACTAGTGGAAAATTGTGTTTTTTAAGTTAGGAAGGGTGAACTGATCTTTTAATTAGTAAAGAAGCAATAGCACATTTTTCCCCCCAGATACATCGAGGATGAGAGCAGTAATTGCAATAACCCAAACCAAATCCGTGGGGCATAAATTGCCTCTCACAGTGGAACATTACAGGCACAGCCAGAATTAAAAGCTATTCAGAACCTGTGCCCCCTACTCTTTCTGTGCACACACACACACACACACACAGACACCTCCCTCCCTCTAATGGCTGGGTTGAATGTAGAGTCCACCTACACATTTTCCTGACTCATTTGTACTGTTGCTCCTGGAGAGCTGCGCTGAGAGGTGCAGAGTGGGCTGCAGCTGCAGTGTGTGTGTGTGTGTGTGTGTGTGTGTGTGTGTCTGTCTGTCTATGTATGTGTGTGCAGATATCTTTTTGGCATTAAAATGTAGACAGGTGCTGGGCTTGTCTAGTGTCAGCTCAGAAAATACACGTCCAAAATGCAGAGGACACAACAGATGTGTCATGCCACTAATACCTCAGTAACACATGGAAAGACTGTCAAGGGTTTAAAGAAAGAGCAATGCTACCCCCCTGTCTAAAGCCTCCAAAGCTGAGAGGTTGGCAGGTATGAGCAATTTCAGTGATCTTCAGCTCAATCAAAAATGGCAACCCTTAGAGCAGTTGAGAAACCCCCAAACAGCTCTCCAATTGAGAGCACTGATTAGCAGCTAGGATTTGGCTGCTTCACAGTGGCAAAGCCCCCCCCACAATGTCTGGCTTCCCCTCCCTGTAGTTTGCCACAGGCTCACCTCCCACTGTGGAGCAGGTGGCAGCATGTGGGGGATAAGTAAGGTTTGAAGCTGTGAATGCTGCTCTCCTCATCAGTAACTCAGCAAAAAAAGCTAACATTCATGTTACCCCATCAGCCTCGCCCTTACCAGGCCTGCTCTCTTTTAAGCATAGCTAAAATGATTGGAATACCAGGACATAATGAATCTGATCAATGACCTTGATCAGCTAGTCTGCACCCTAGAACCTTAACAAAGCCAGGCTCAGGCTGATCATGTCTGATGTCCTGCTTCAGCAGCCTGGCAGCAGGCCAGCATCCACTCCATGACCCTATACAGTGGCTGCCTTCTTCACATACTAATGATGGCTCAGCCTTGCCACTGACACCAAATTCCACATAAAATTACCATTGTAATTATTGTGCAGGGGTATGCCATTAGTAACAGAGGATACAAAGGATAAAAACAAACAGCCAAACAAGGCGTGATGCCACATGATACAATTAAAAATTCCTACAACTAAGCAACTGATGCATCGTTATAGGGCAAATAGCCAATGCTAATAGCAGCCCCTGTCCATGGTTTGGCTTATAAAACAAAAAAGGTAAAAAAAACAACAATCAGCATATATTTACAGATTTCTGCCTGCGTTCACCACAATGACTTCACCGTAGAGTCTATCTACCTATCTATCCATCTATCTATCTCTATAGATAGATGGATAGAGATATGTATATGACTCCAAGGTCAGGGTTAGTTTTGGTACATAGATTATAATCTATGTTAAAATAAAAATAAAATACATTTAGTAATAGAAGTATAAATAAAATGACACAATAAAATACATACATAATGCAAAAAAACTAAATAAAAAAACCCACCAATCCATCTGGCCCTAACTGGAACTGATGTTAACATTGTGTAAAATCCTTTGTTGAGTCAAAAATGAAGAGCGCAATCATTTTTTAAAAGTTTTTAATACTAGTCATAATAAAATTATTTTAAAAAATGTAGGTTCTTAATTTTTAGTGGAAGGTACCAAATATTTTGTTCATGTCTGTAGCTGTTCACTACTCTTCTAGAGTTACAGCTGCTCCTCCTGTCATGATCACTTACAGCTAAAGATCTCTAAGGTCTGAGGTGAGGGCTGAGCTATAACACAATAAAACCAGCCATATTTTTTGAAATGAAAGCTGCACCATCCAAAGTAGGATGGATGTCATCTCTCCTAATGAGCCTAGGTTTAAAACGTTTAAAAACCTAAGCATTTAAAGTATGACAATACAGAGTTGAGCCTAGGATGCAGAGATCCAGTCCTACACGTCTCTCTGCAGTGTCCTTACAACTGTCACCCCCCCACAACTCCCACATACCTATAGAGACTGTGTCTGTTCCCCAACCAACTAAATTACATAAACCAAAAACGACCACGAGAGGAGTTAATCATGATAACCTAATAAAAGTTAAGACTACTCCTCTTACAGAACAAAACCCCAAACTATTAAATGTGGATTATTAAATATCAGATCTCTCTCTTCTAAATCTCTGTTAGTAAATGACTTATTACGCGATCATCATTTCAATTTATTTTGTCTCACTAAAACTTGGTTGCAGCAGGAAGAATATGTCAGTTTAAATGAGTCAACCCCCCCAAGTCATATTAATTATCATGTTCCTAGAAGCACAGGTGGAGGCGTACCAGCAATCTTCCATTCTAGCTTATCAATAAATCGTAGACCTAAACATAGCTATAACTCATTTGAGAGCCTTATGGTAAATGGTCTGCGCTTATATAGTGCTTAGTAAAGATAAAATCATTATAGTGGGTGACTTTAACATTCATGTAGATGAATGACAGTAACTGCCTCAGCACTTTGTTTAATTCATTATTAGATTCAATTGGTTTTTCCCCAAATGTAAACACACTCACTGTTTTAGTCACACCTTATACCTTGTCCTTACGTATGGAATTGAAGCGGATAATTTAACAATATTTCCTCATAATTCTCAAAGCGCTTTACACTGCTCTTATTCACCCATTCACACTCACAATCACACACTCATACAGCTGCTATGCAGCTGGCCAACACTCACCGGGAGCAACTAAGTTGGGGTTCAGTGTCTTGCTCAAGGACACTTCAACATGTGACCGGAGGAGCCGGGGATTGAACCAACAACTGTGAGATTGGTGGACAACCTCTCTACCTTCCTGCGCCACAGTCGCCCTACTACTCTTAGCCTTTCACACCCAAACTGGAAAACTCAAAAACCACTAGTATTTGTTATCGTGTACTGTCCTCCAGTCCCTTATTCAGAGTTTTTGATTGAATTTTCTGATTTTCAATCCAATTTAGTGCTTAGTAAAGATAAAATCATTATAGTGGGTGACTTTAACATTCATGTAGATGAATGACAGTAACTCATGACAGTAACTGCCTCAGCACTTCGTTTAATTCATTATTAGATTCAATTGGTTTTTCCCCAAATGTAAACACACTCACTGTTTTAGTCACACCTTATACCTTGTCCTTACGTATGGAATTGAAGCGGATAATTTAACAATATTTCCTCATAATTCTCTTCTGTCTGACCATTTTCTAATAACATTTGAATTTACAATAACGGACAATACAGCGGTTGGGAAAAACATCCCCTATAGCAGATGCTTAAGTGAAAAAGCTGTAAACAAATTTTAAGAAATTATGCTTTCATCATTTGCTTCACCATATGTTATTACAATGGAAAGTAGCCACCTTAATGTTACTCTGCACAAGTTGATTATCTTGTTGACAATTCTGCAGCCTCACTACTTACAATACTCACTAGTGTTGAGGAAAACTGTTTAAAAATGTAAAAAAAAGCTCTCTGTGATGCCAGAACACATTATTCATCATTAATAGAGAAAAACAAGAACCACCCCCTGTTCTGTTTAGCACTGTAGCCAGGCTGACTAAGAGCCATAGTTCTGTTGAGCCTAGTTTTCCCTTAACTCTGAGCACCAATGACTTCATGACTTTCTTTATGAATAAAATTGTATCTATTAGAGAAAGAATTCACCAGATCCTCCCCCCAAAGATTACAAATAGATCATGTACAACAGTGCTAGAATCATCTATAAGGCCCCAATCCCTCTTAGACTGCTTTTTACCCATAGCTCTTGCTGAGCTAACTTCATTTATTACCTCATCTAAACCAACAACCTGTCTTCTAGACCCTATTCCAACTTGACTTCTCAAGAAAGCTTTACGCTTAATAGATACGTACGTATTAGATATCGTTAATCTATCTTTAGAAACAGACTATATATATCACAGGCCTACCTAAGGTAGCTGTACTTAAACCACTACTTAGAAAACCCCTTTCTTGACCCAGGTGTTTTAGCCAATTACAGACCAATATCTAATCTCCCCTTTACTTCTAAAATCCTTGAAAAAGTAGTTGCAAAACAATTATGTGACCACCTGTACAGGAATAATTTGTATGAAGACTTTCAGTCAGGATTTAGAGTTCATCATAGTACAGAAACAGCACTGGTAAAAGTCACCAACGATCTTCTCATGGCCTCAGATAACGGACTCATCTCTATACTTGTTCTGTTAGATCTTAGTGCTGCATTCGATACCACTGATCACATCATTTTATTACAGAGACTGGAACATGAAATTGGGATTAAAGGAACTGCACTAGGTTGGTTTAAATTGTATCTATCTGATAGACTTCAATTTGTTCATGTTAATGATGAATCCTCTGGGGAATTCAGTTAGTAAAGGCAGTTTACCACGGGCCACAGGATCAGTGGTTCGATCCCTGGTCCCAGCTATATGTCGAAGTGTCTCTGGGCAAGACACTGAACCCCTAACCCATTCCCATCCCCAGCTGTGCAGTTCCCGTCTAAGCCTTGAAGAAATTGGGGAGGGTTGCGTCAGGAAGGGCATTTGGCATAAAAACTGTCAGGATCTTGTTGCACTTCCTGTCCCTGGACTTTTATTTTGTGGCCCCTTCTCCTTACTTCCTGTCCCTGGTTCTGTTCACCCAGCTTTACCCTCGTTGTCCCTCATTGTTTGCACCTGTCCCACCCTCTATTTAAGTTCAGTCTTCCCTTCACTCCCCTGCCAGATCCTTGTCATTGTTAATGTGGTCTCTGCCATCGTGGTTACTGTCTTCCTCGTTGCCGTTATTATCCTCACCAACCCCACAGTAGACTCTGGACTTTTGGTAAAGCCTGAAACTTATGCTTCTCGAACTCTCGGGAAATCTGGACTCCAGCATCTTGGACTTTGGTATTCTGGACTCTGTGTTTCCTGTGTGGTTTTGGTCTGAGGTTTGTCTTTTGGTTAATTCAGTATTTTTGGTCTAGTCCCTAGTTTTCTCCGCTTGTTTTATCCTGGTTTTTTCATGTTTAGGTTTGCTTGTGTGCTCTTCAGTTTGCTAGTGCTTTATGTTGAGTTTGTTTGTGACTGCCTCCCCATAGTCCTTGTGTTTATGTGCTTTAGTGGTTTAACGTTTATCTGTGCCTTATTTATTCAGTAGCCTCTGTTAGTTCTTTCATTTCCTAGTCTAACTTATTCCCTGACCCTTAGCTGTGTTTATTCTGGTCATTCTGTTCCCCTCTTGTTTTCAAGTTAACTCCTTTCGTGTGCTGGTCCTGTTCACCATTTACATCTGTCAATAAAATCCCCTTATTTGCAATCCCTTTCACGGTCTCTTTACTTGGTCCCTCCCTTAACCTAAAACCCTGACAAAAACTGTGCCAAATCAACATCCAGAAAATGATCTGCTATGGCGACCCTGAACTCACAGGATAAGCCGAAAGGACAAAAAAAAAAAAAAAAAAAGATGAATCCTCCATGTACACGGTCAAATTTCCATTGCTATGCTGATACCCAGCTATATCTATCTATGTAACCAAAAATCAGCTAATCAAGCTTCAAGCATGCCTACAAGACATAAAGGCCTAGATGTCCCACAATGTTTTACTTCTAAACTCAGACAAAACTGAAGTCATAATATTTGGGTCCAAAAATCTCAGAAATATGATGTCCAACCATACATTACTCTAGACAGCATAACTCTGGCCTCCAGTACTACTGCAAGGAACCTTGGAGTTATTTTTGACCAGGATTTGTCCTTTACCTCACATATAAAACAAATCTCTAGAACAGCCCTTTTCTACCTACAGAGCATCCTGTCTCAAAGTGATGCCAAAAAACTGGTCCATGTATTTGTTACCTCTAGGTTGGACTACTGTAATTCCCTACTTTCAGGATGCCCCAGTAACTCCCTAAAGAGCCTGCAGTTAATCCAAAATGCTTCAGAAAGAGTGCTGACTGGAACTAGCAAGAGAGATCATAGTTCACCTTCACTAGCTATTTAAGGTCTAATATCACCATATCATCCCAGTGGACCACTTTGATCTCAGAATGCAGGCCTACTCTTGGTTCCCAGAATTTCCAAAGGTAGAATGGGAGGTAGAGCCTTTAACTATCAACCTCCTCTCCTGTGTAACCAGCTCCTAGTTCAGATTCGGGAAGTAGGCACCCTCTTTACTTTGAAGTCTAGGCTTAAAACCTAGATTATTGTGTAATTTTATTTAACCTTCTTTGATAAAGCTTATACTTAGTTTTAGTCATGCTGCTATAGGCTTAGACCGCTGGGGGACCCACCCCCCGATGCAATGAGGTCCTTTCCTCCTCTTGTCCCTCTCTCCTCTCCTCTCACTCCACAATTGTCACCACTGTATGACATTAACTATGTGTTTTTTCTCCTGTAGGCAGATGGCCGCCCACCCTGAGCCTGGTTTTGCTGGAGGTTTTTTCCATTAAAGGGAGTTTTTCCTCTCCACTGTCGCCTAGGGCTTGCTCAAGGGGGAATTGTTGGGTTCTCTCTATACATCTTTATAGTCTTGATTTTATTCTGTAAAGTGCCTTGAGATGACTTTGTTGTGAATTGGTGTTACATAAATAAAGTTGAATTGAACTGTATAACGTAAGTTATTGAGTGAATTTATTTGCATTCTTTTGAGATTTTTACACACAGCAGCAACATAACTGCTACTAAGTTAACAAGAATGACAGTGGATCAGCAGCTGACTTCTCACAGTTGAGTTTGGAAAATGCTGTATTTATAATATAGCGTGAGTCTGTTGTATTAGCCACAGAAGAAAGTGACATGGGCGGTATTTGTGTGAACCATAACAGTTTGGTATTGTTAGCAAAGCTATAATTGTCTGTACAACACTGTACAAGGTGAGAGCAACACCTTGACATCATCGATAGCAACAGCTCCAGCCTCCAAATGCTTAGAAAATTCAAATTAGTAACAAAAATGGAGCCTACACTTTTACTAAGAGAAACTAAAATATGTTTTTGCAGAAATAACTTGTTTTTTTGTCCTGGAATGATAATAGCAGGACCAGCCAGGTGAGGGCCAGCTCTGCAGATTTCATTTATGCTGCTACCACAGCTGATGTGATTCCCTACAAACTGCAGCATACTCAGTTTCAAGTTCGCTTCTGACACAAGAGGATGGCGTGAAGAATAATGGCCTGTGATGAAATGAGGCAGAAAGTGAGCTTTTCACCGGTCATGACCTGCAGGCTGTAAAACAGCTTTGAAAGAGTTGTGGGCAGAGACCAGGCTATATAAAGCTTCACTGGTGGAGTACTTTCAGGTGTTCCACTTTTGACAAAGAAAATGGGCCATTATGTGGTGGTTAGAAAATGACGTGGACACGATTAACATATGACAGTTATTGGCCCCTCTGTTAACCTTGTGACCTTTGTGCTCCAGCTAAATGTCAGGTGGGCATTCAACACAGTGCTGTACCTGTGACCCATTACTACTTTCACAATGGTCATATAATGCAATTTCCCATTTTAGTGGACACACTTAAGTGCACAAATTGAGATAATCAGAACTAACTAACAGGAGGTAAGTAAAATATCCAAAATAATCTTCTGCCTCATTTACTATGTAACAAAAGTGGTGCTCATAAAGGAGGGATGTTCCTGTTTGAAGTGATCACTCTCCTGCCTCCAAGGCAGAGAGACTCTTAGTTTTAATTTGCAAATCATTACATGTCCTTTTTCCTAACCTACAGTTAACCTCAAGCCATGATGGTGATAACTATGTATAAACTAAACTACGGGTGTCTGAACTTCTAATTTTTATAATACTACAATAAATACTGATGCTGGGCTTGAACCAAAGTTCATCATAGAGGTAAGTGTGATATTTCTTGTCCCTCAGTTTGCACATCATTATTGGCATAAGAGGAAATGTTTACTAACATAAGTCTGTGGAGGACAGCGTGGTAGTGAAGTGGTTAGCACTGCTGCCACACAGCTAGAAGGGCCACTGGCAACTGCAGCCTTTCTGTGTGGAGTTTGCATGTTCTTCCAGTGCTTGTGTGGTTTTCCTTCCACAGTTCAAACACATGCATGTTAGGTGAATTTGGTAACTCTAAATTGCCTGTGAGTGTGAATTGTTGTCTGTCTGTGTATTTCTTTCTCTGTTGGCACTGAAATAGATTGGAGACCTGTCCAGGCTGTACCCCACCTCTAGCGTAATGACAGCAGGGATAAACTCCAGCCCCCAGGACCTTACACAAGATAAGAGGTTAAAGATAATAGATGGATGTTTGTAGAGAGACAAGCTTTTCTCTTATCACCCTATAAGACATAATCTGGATGGAAGTGGAGGTTATCATCACACTGCCTTCACACTTTGCACGTGCAGAGAGATGGTTCGAGAACACACATCCAAAACTGTTTTTCATAGTCAGTTTCATGATCAATTATTTTCCCATTTAAAAAGAAATGTTGTAATTGCATACAGTTTCTCAGGTTGTGGGTAGAAAGTTCAAAATAAATGAGGGACCATATAATGATACGAGCCTTAATTTGGAAACCCCTAATTTTAACATTCCATTTGTATATTGGAAGTGCAGTTAGCTTTGCTTAATTGAAGAGAAAATATCTTGTGCTCTGTCTGCTCAGGCTTATTTAAGATTTAGTTTCAGATTTGAGAATAACTCTGCAACAACTGGGTGAAACCTTAGTAAGAATGATCAAAGGAAGCTTGAGTTAAAATATGTCACCACAGTTATGTATATTGTGTTACAAATTGTTTGCATGCATAATAAATACTGACATAAATGAATTGAAATCTATCAATGTATAAATCAAACTAACAGATACACCAGTTTTATTGAGTAAAAATGCACCCTTTGCATGGATTGATTATGACAGAAGAGGGGCCCCAACCTTTTTTTGGTTGTTAGTTGTTAGTTAATATCACATTTGTTTTTATATCTTTTTTGCCACTGTGTTTTATTATTTTATTTATATATTTATAATTTGTCTCTTTTGTATATTTTGAGGTTGTATTTTGAGTTGATTTGCCTCTGTTTGTGGTTGATTATTTTTGGGTATTCTTAAAAGAATCACGAACAGTAACTTAAGGGGCTTTGGCCCCTGGCCTCCCTGACCTTTTGGGCCCTTGGCTTGTGCCCAGTAGGCACATTCACTAATCCATCCATGACTGTGTGCTGTATCACCCCATGCATTATTTGTGTTAGCCTTTTTTTTCTCATGTGGCTTTATTGGCGTAGGTGGTAGTGCTTTGATTGGACAACACACCAGTCATTCAAAGCACAGAACTGAAACGCAACTTGTCCTCAGCTTTGCTGTGCTGTGACAAGTCAAAATATGGGTTACATTTGCCAGGTTGGGTCAAAGCCACAACCTGGAGCTTTTACAACATTAGCTTGAAGTAACTTTGAATCCAGATGTTAGACAATGTAATTTTCCACTAACATAAAGCTCTCAGTGTGTGACGGTGGCTTGGCTGTCTCAATCACTCTGACCCTTCAGCTGTAGCCCTAAAACAGTTCACTTACCTTTATTGCCTTGACGCTGCCAACCGCCTCTAATGAGCTCTTTAAACTCAACTCTGTTAATCTCAAAGCCTATCAATCTCCATCTTTGTAGAGGATATTTTGAGTAATCCAAAATTGGCAGTAATGTGGAGCAATCTGTTTGTTTCATCACAACAGCTCCAACTCCAAAATTAATGGGACCAAACGATAAATTATTCCATTGTCCACACTAGCAACTTGACACATGCAAGAATCCTACAGTCCACTGCACACTGCTTACTTGCATAGATGTCATTCTTATAAAAGTTCATTGGAACAAATTCCAGATTCCAGCCTTTTAAATGAACTGGATGATGCTCATGCTTCGGAATTTTTGGGGTCTTACAGGATACCCACTAGTGACCTCCTCCACTTGTGGCTGCCAGCTCTGTGCACACATGAATGGAGATAAAATAAAATAAGCACAGCTCTTCTACACTTTTAAACAATGAAGGGCTGAATGAATCAAATTCTCATAATGGTTCAAAGAAATTCATATCCACCCCATTTCCAGTGATTCTCTATGAGAAAAAACTATTTTGGAAATTATGAATAATTTCTGATCAAATGCAGAAATGCAATACTACCACTGGCCACTACACCAAATTTCTTCACTGTCCAGAACTGATCCTGGAGGTTGGATACTTGTTAAATGGGTCCTGGAAAAATAGTTTAAAAATGTACAAAAAAGCTGACCCAGGTGTTTTAGCCAATTACAGACTAATAACTTATTTCCCCTTTATTTCTAAAATAATTTAAAAAGTAGTTGCAAAACAATTATGTGACCACCTTTATAGGAATAATTTGTATGAAGACTTTCAGTCAGGATTACAATTCATCATAGTACAGAAACAGCACTGGTAAAAGTCACCAACAATCTTCTCATGCCCTCAGATAAAGGACTAGTCTCTATACTTGTTCTGTTCGATCTTAGTGCTGCATTCGATACCACTGATCACAGCATTTTATTACAGAGACTGGAACATGAAATTGGGATTAAAGGAACTGCAATAGGTTGGTTTAAATCTTATCTATCTGATAGATTTCAATTTGTCCATGCTATGGAGTTCCACAAGGCTCTGTGTTAGGACCAATACTTTTTATTTTATATATGTCTCCTTTAGGATACATTGATAGAAAACACTCCATAAATTTCCATTGCTATGCTGATGATACCCAGCTATATTTATCTATGGAACCAGATGAAAATAATCAGTTAATAAAGCTTCAAGCATGACTACAAGACATAAAGGCCTGGATTTCCCACAATTTTTTACTTCTAAATTCAGACAAAACTGAAGTCATAATATTTGGGCCCAAAAATCTCAGAAATATGATGTCCAACCATATTGTTACTCTAGATGGCATAAGTCTGGCCTCCAGTACTACTGCAAGGAATCTTGGAGTTATTTTTGACCAGGATTTGTCCTTTACCTCACATATACAACAAATCTCTAGAACAGCCTCCTTCCACCTACGGAACATTGCCAAAATTAGGAGCATCCTGTCTCAAAGTGATGCCGAAAAACTAGTCCATGCATTTGTTACCTCTAGGTTGGACTACTGTAATTCCTTACTTTCAGGATGTCCCAGTAACTCCCTAAAGAGCCTGCAATAAATGCTGCAGCAAGAGTGCTGACTCTTTTCTCTCTCAACTTTCCACTCACCTCAACTGGTCAAGGCAGATGGCTGCCCACCCTGAGCCAGGTTTCTCCCATTAAAGGGAGTTTTTCCTCTCCATTGTTGCCTAGGGCTTGCTCTAGGGGGGAATTGTGGGGTTTTCTCTATAAATCTTTAAAGTCTTGACTTTATTATGTAAAGTGCCTTGAGATGACTTTGTTGTGAATTGGCACAATATAAATAAAGTTGAAATGAACTGATTACCAATACACTTGCAGAAACACCATTAAAAATAAGACAAAGAAAACATTTTTAACATATTGACATATTGGAAGGTTAAGTAGTAGATTGCAGAGTCTGACAGTAGTTTGATGCAGCCATAGAGTAGTTCGCAAAAAAACTGTTGTCTTTTGTGAGATAATCTCAAAATGCAGAATGCAACGAACAACAGCTACTTCTGATAAAACTTTGCCTCCAAATTAAATGTATTATCTCCAACTTCTGCTTTAAATGACAGAATACCTCCTTAATCAGATGCCATGCTCAATATACCATAATATGCACTTAAATCTCTTAAAAATAAATAAAAAATCCTTTCTGCTCTTTCTCACACTTGCATCTTGTGAAATGGGAACACTTTTCTGATAGGACTTTGCTTTGATGTTTTCTCCTTGAATTGACTTGCTTGCCTAGTACCTCACTTGTAAGTCGCTTTGGATAAAAGCGTCTGCTAAATGTAAATGTAAATGTAAATAATGTTGTTGATAGAGGTAGTGATATTCCATTTAACCACCCCAACCCTCCAAGACTTGTTGTTTTATAGTGACATCACTTTATGTCCTTTGTTTCTTTGGTTTCTAGAGGACCGGTTGTGAAACTCAAGGTTAAGGTTACAGCTTCTAATTGGGATACAGACCAAAATGCTAGAGTGTTAATGAATGAGAAAATGAAGTTGTTCTCTGGATAAAAATGCTTCTTCATTCAGACCTCCTGTTTTTCCACCTTCCTTTTTCCCTGCTTTGATTAGCATATATTAGCTTTCTGCCTTTTATTGCTCTGAGCACTATTAACATCTAATGGGTTCCAGTGGAGAGAGATTACAGATTCTTTACATTCACTGCTTGAGCCTTTAATTGGCTCATCTCTGTTGGCAGAGCCATTTCTTCACTAATGACTTTCCATTAACAGATTTACATGTATTAAGAAGGTTAAAGTGATTAGGTTACAATACATTATTAGAGTCGTCTGGTCTTTACCAACATTTTGCACTTAGCTTTTAAATAAACAAAGTGTATTAAATAAAACAAATACAGTGTTGGAGCAAGGAGGTACGGCAATGTATTGCATTTGCCAAAAAAAAAAAGAATTAGAGACCAATTACGAGATCTGGATCATGTATTTACAAGTTAAGTTACTCGTAATTACAAGAAAGAACATTAGGGACCTCATAAATATGAGAATGTTTCATAACCTGTCTTAAGTTAATCAGGTTTTTAGGATGTCTTCAGTATCAGTGTAATTCTGTAATAGTTTTCAACACGATACCTCGTGTTTCCTGTAGAAGTTGGTCTTAACGTTTAATGTGATATTTTCTAAAATTCTATGTTGAAAATAAAACACGGAAATTTATATTTATCATTCAGTCTTTAAACCTAAAAAAAATGTTGAATTAAGAATTAAATTATGTTATCCTAAACCATGATGCCATTGTCGTCTCAAATAGCTGGATCTTTAGAAATTATTAAACATTGAAGTGTTTAGAGAAACGGGAAGTGTTATGTTGCCATAGATACAGATAGTTGAATTATTGGCTTTAGCTTGGCCTTATTTTTAGCCTATATGTTTAACTCAGTAGCTCGTATCAGTGAAGTGTAGCCTTCAAGTTCCTGCCTCAGAAGGTACATACAGCATTATTACTGTATGCTGCAAATTGAACCTTGCTTTATAGCCTATTTGTTGACATTTTCAGAAGTCAGCAGAATTATCTGATCAGAGTTCATTTTTACTATAGGGTTTTGGAAGTACTGAAAACTATCACAGAACTACTGTGATACTGAAGACATCCTAAAAACCTGCTAAATCTAATGCAGTTTATGAAACATTCTCAAATTTATGAGGTCCCTAAGTCCAATATCTTGTAATTAGGAGAAACATAACTTGTAAATAACGAGATAAGGTCTCTGATTTAAACCTTGCAAATAAAGAAAATTACAAAAAGTGGCTAAAGTTATTCTATTAACAGTAAAAGTAGCCCAATTGTATTTACCCACGTGTCACATGAATAAAATTAAGTAAAAGTGAATCTGTTTTTGCAGAGCTGCCAAAAGTTCATCTGCCAACTCTTCTCCTGCACCAACTGATTTATTTTGTCTGTGCCTATTCCTAAAAAAACGTTTGTTCATTTAAATACTATTTTAGGTTTCACATATTCTCAGTCTTTTTTTATTTTTTTGTTGTTGACAGCATGTGGCACTAAAAAGCTGAAATCAAGGTAAAGAAGAAACAGAACCATAAAAGTCACATAATAGTGCCTTTGCTGGGTTTAGCCCACTTATTACACAGTATTGCCTATTTATGCATCAGGTTGCAGTGTAACTTTTGCTTAGCAGGAGCCACACTGACCGCAAGTGGAAATTAAAGGTTAAAGGAACAATGGTTACCCCAAGATTTACTTGTGTCAGTTGCTGTACACATTTTTAGGTGACCTGATTTGGAGTGAGTAAAAAGGGACCGCATGCAGGAGACCACAATTATGTCCTGGTTAACTACGTTTTCTTTTTATCCCTAAAATGATGCTACTGTTTCTGTGTGACATGCTAACATGTAGTATAACAATAGTACAAACAGGAGAGTGTAAACTTTGTGAACTGACACAATGTTACACAGTAGTACTTAAAGTTTGGTCCTAGCTGCTATAAACTACAGGTTTTACACAACAAAGTAAGACTGAGTGTATTAAGGTGAGAAAGACTGTCCTTTTTTGGCTTATGAATTAAATATATTCTAGCTTTAAGCATGATGCAAGGCTGAAGCTCTTTGGCACTGGTTAACTTCACTATTGGCAAATGAAAATGTTTGATCTCTCAAACTTTTTTTAACAGTGATGTGAATATTTCACTCTCTGACCAACCACACACAAATACAGTACATAGCTCTTTCACACATGCATTGGAATCCTGATCTTCGCTGGACTTTAGATCATGGCGGTGTGTGTGAGAATGCAAATGTCCATGTTAGACCCTCTTGAGATGACTTGAAGTTTAGCCCCCTAGTACAAAGTCTGGATTATGTGTGTGAGCCTGTGCGTGGATTGAGCACACTGATCTGTCCCAAATTGTTGGGAGAATTTAAAGCAAGCCTAATGGGCGAGTTAACAGCATTTCTGTCGGTTGGCTGCCAATTGGTCTTTATTTTGTTTTTGTTCATTGTGCTGTAAACAAAACACTGTTTCCCACAGCATCACTGTTTCTTCTATCATATTGTGTCTCCAGTATGTGCTGACCCCTCACTGAAATCAAGCAGTTTCTCTTTTGCGAACGCTCCTGACTGGGACAATCTCCTGCTGTGTGTTACATGTGTAAAACAACAAGTTCATATGTGAAAGAGGTTTATGTTACTGTTGTATTGCTGAACTGGCTTGGGGTTCTCTGTAGTACAGCTGTGGGTGTGGGAAAGCAAAGATCTCTTTAATGAGAATTCAGATGTTGGGTGTGTTACAGTGACTCAGAAAAATTTTGTGATCAGAGACTCAATATTAGATTGCAGGGTTAAAGAGGAAAATTACACATCTTCTTGAAAAGGCTGCTTTTATTGTATGTGTCTCCATATTTGGCTTTAGTTTTTGTTTGTTTGGTAGGGAGCTGGACTCAAGGAATGGTTGGTTTAGCATTGAATCAATTAACTATCACTTAATTGTTCCTTTTTATTTTATGTGCTAAACTTATCCATCCACTCAGAATCTCTGTGTGGCTTCTCCAGTTAGTGTGTGCATTGCCAGACCCTGTCTGTGATAACAGAATTAGGTTTAGGACTCATCAAATACCTCTTGTATAGATGTGCACTCTTAGTAACTTTGGCCAGAGCCAATCTCTCTGTTTCTACCTTATTTCAGCCTCAGAAAAAAAGCAATGAGTTTTTTCTTATTGAATAATTGCTCATTCTGCAACTGGAGTGCATTGAAGACACTAATAGTATGCTTCAGTTTAATAATATGAAGTATGAAAGATGCACCTTCTTCTATTTTTGTAACATGAAATGATGTTTATGAGGGACATAATTGTTGATATATTTAGGTGGCTGATAAATGGAAAAATTAATTAACACATTTTCACAAGGTAGAAATAAAAATGTTATGTCTTTTTTACATTTGTATCTTTATTTGATTGAGATGAGTGTCTCACTATCATCAGCTTTAATTGTTTGCCAACTTAAGGCCTTATTCATGTAGGCTCCAAAGATCATATATTAATTGCCAAAATGCTCTTTTAAAAGTCTTTTGGCTTTTTGTATCTTTGATCCGGTTTCATGTAAAAAACAACTTCGCACTCTCTCTCTAAGTTGCCCATTCACTGTCATTCTCTGTTTTACTCTCCACCCCTTGTTCAAATGCTCCGATGAAGAGTCTGTAGTCCAGAGGATTGCCACTAAAGGCGGGAAATATTTTGAGGAGGTAGAGTAGACACCCTTTGGTGCAGAAATTTGATAATGTCATTCTGGTGCTGCATTACTGGGAGAAAAGCATGCTGACTTTCTGAACCTGGAAGCTGGATAACAGTACTTACTTGGGAAACACACTGGTATGTTTCCGCCTTTCCATTCTCACTGGACTTAGCACTGAAACACCTCATATTAGGCTCACTGCTTGCTTCTTCACACTGTTCAGCAGCATTGGTACTAGCAGTAACAGGTATGATATCCCTTGGATATGTTGTCTGTATCTGACTTGATTTGAAATTGTCCTCTCTGCTCTTTGAGCCACCTGACACCACAGAGCTGTCATATTTCTGCAAAATCTCAAGTTCAACATTAGTAGCAACCAGGGCAGCATTCTGTGGTTGTTCCTTTTCTGCTTTAAGCTTAACTTGTTCCTCTAAAGTGTGTTTTTGCCTTAATGTCTCTGCCTTAGCTAATAAAGCTGCTCTTTCTAGTTCAGCTTTAAGGTTTACTGATGAAGCTGAAGATGTTACAGAGTGCTCGGAACTTGTTTTAGATTTCCTGGATCTCCTAGAGGATCCCACAGACACACTGGATTCAGGTCTTACATCCTCACTTTTCTTATTTGCTTCCTTTATGCGCTGATGTGCCTCTTTAATCCAACGAGCAACATCGTCACAAAATCTTTTGAATGAATTTGCCCTTGGCTCAAACCAGCATATCTGATCACTATCCATTTCCTCTTCTGATTTAAGCTTGTAGAGTACTCTTTTAACTGAGATATTTATATTACAAAACTCACCAAACAGTTGGTTAAACTCCGTCATCAGTATGGTTTCCACCACCTCCACGAAGCAATCATCATCCATTAAACAAAGTATTGTGTTCTTTTTTTCCTTCACCTGTTTTGATTTGGCCTTTCTTGTATTTATCTGTCTTTGCAAAACATTCTCCATGGCCAGAAGAGTTGGCCTTGCCTGTCGTTCTTCCCTTATAGCTAGATCAATTTCTTCTTCCATGTTTAACTTTCCACTTGTTAGCTGCTTTTAGCTTATATGACTCAATGCCTAACAAAGTTGCTCCAACGCTTGCTAATTAACATAATGTTGTTTTAAACAGTTCTTTAGGTCCAGTTTCTTTTGGAAGCGTGAATGTGCTTAGTTAATGAAGAACCTTTCTCCTGATTCCACAGTGTGTTAATCCACGTGTTTAGTCATGTAGAGACGGTTTCTTACTAAAGTAGAGGCAGACTTACTCATGTCCGGTGGTCCAGAGGTCGTTGTATGATAAAACACTGAGCATTTATTTAATCCATGCTCCACAATTGATCTGATAACAAAATAATTCTACAACACCGTAAAAATACTTCACGTACCTCCACGGCTACACACACACCTTTTTCCACAACTACTTTGTTGCTCTGTCAAAAAAACATTGTTTTCCTTGACAACTGTGTAGGCAAACTTCAAAGGCAGTTAGGTGATGTCACTGACGATGTCATTGATACACATGCATACATTTATTAATCGACTGTGATTGCATGCTTTATTACTATTATTATTATTATGACTTCTGTGTGACTATGTATATTATGTACTATGTACATTGTATGTTACAATGCTTCTCATTTACCGTTCACACACACTTATACAACGATCGGGGAGCTGCTATGCAGCTAGCTCATATAAAGTAAGAGTTTCTGGCTTTCTTTTTAAGACTCTTTTATACATTTTAAGGCTCACAATTGCTTTCACCTGTTCTCCTCCGTTTTTAAACCCCTTGGTTTGTTGTTGCATCATCGTCGTTGTTTGTCCCTGCTATCAGTGCAACATGTTGCCTTACCTGATTCTTGGACTCCTGACCCCGGTTTTGTGGACTGTGGTTTCTGTTTGGTCTGAGGTTTGATTTTGGTTTTCCCTCGGTCAGTCCTTACCTGTGTGTGGGTTTTGTCGGGTGTGGGTAAGACTTGTTTTTCTAGTGTGCTTTGGTTAGTTTATGATTGTGTGAATTTCTGTTTTTCCACTGTTCGGTTATTTCTTGCGATCACTGTTTTAGTTCTCGTTTTAGTTAATTTTTGTATCTGCTCCCGTGGTTTTAAGTTTAAGTTTCTGTGTTTTTGTTCAACGTCTCTAGTTTCTGGTACCCACCTGTTTCTTCCATGTCTGTCTCCCATTCCGCCCTCTAGTTTTGTCTATTTGTCCCTTGTTAAATTCCTAGTGTTTCAGTCTGAGTTTATTCCTTGTTTTGTAGTTTTGTAGTCGCCCCTCTGAGATTTACCAGGATGTTTGTCATCCTTCATAGGAGTGAGTTTAGGTTGGGTTTTTTTGTAGTCCAGAGCATTCAAGGGTTATCACAACATCTTTACATTAGTGTAGAGTTTTGAAAAAGTAAACAAAATAGAACTCAAGATTTAAATTGAGATTACTTAACTTCTTTTTATATAGTAAAAACTACTGCAATGCATGCAGCATCACACCTGTATATAAAACTTTTAACACCTTAGGATAATGTGGAGCAGTGCTAGGACCCAAGTACATAACCAGGGACTACTTTATGAGCAGAATACAGTTTCTACCTAAACTTGGCCAGGAAATGATTGACAACATTATGACCAGCAGACAAATACTCTAACATGACCTAGTAACATGGAAATCAGTACTCAGACTAAAATACGTTGAGATTAGTACTTAACATAACATAGTCTGGCTTTAACTTGGAAAACCTGGAGTTTGGTAATTAACATGGGATGGTAACCTAATATTAAACCTCTGGAGGGGCCACTAACGCAGTGCCACTCTGCTGAGGTCTGTGAGGAATGAGATGTTGGCCAAGCCCAAAAGAAGGCTGAAATAAAAGGACTGATTTATTAAAGTATTTTGCACAGAATAATGAGAATAGGGCTGGAGAGGGAGTGTGGAGGATCTGCGGCTGAGGACAGGGATGTGAGCTTCTGTTATGGCCTTCCAACTGGTAGAGGGTGCTAGAGAACAAGGAGGTGAGCACAGGAAGAGATACACGAAGATGATAGAATATATAAATCGGATGTGTTGACTATTTCAGAGTTAGAGGTGATCTGGAACGTGAGGATGGTCATAGGTGGATGAAGATGTGTGAAATAGTGCAGCTTAGCCGGAATTAAGATGGCAACATCCTGTTTCAGTTTCTACCAAGGGATCCTAGATAGCAGTTGAGCTCGTGGAAATCACAGAGGTTAAAGGAAGGGAGGAGCTTCACAGGATCCAGTATTGCAGCTCAAAAACATTTGACCAGAACAATCCAAAATGCAGAAATCCAAAGAAGATAATGAATTCCACATGACAGAATAACTTCTTCTACTATATTACCAAGTCCAAATTCAAAATCACATTCCAACATAAATGATCCAAAATGTAGAGAAACAGAGATGATAACTTACAGGGTCAACAAGGATAAGGTAGAGGTCCAGGGCAAAACAGGTCAGACAGATAGCAGGCTTCCTGATAGCAGTCTGAAGAGTCTTCCAAGTAGCAGCACAGCAAGCCAATCTGGCAAAGAGGCTGGGTAGAAGCAAGGAAAGGGAACTTCCATGATGTGGTGTGGAGACTTGACGTCCCAGCAAGCAAGCAAGCAAGACTGACAGAGAATTAGATGACCAAGGGATTAGACCAAAAACAACATAAAGCAACTAGAACCCAGCCTGTGTGCACCATAACATTTTATATCATAAGATGCATTTAATGACACTGGGATCCACTTAATCCTTATCATCACCTTCTTAGCACAGCACAAGTTCAACACTTTCCCATTGGTGTCACAGATTCTACTGCATTTATTCAAAACGGTTAACACACGTCATTCAGTGCACCAAAACATCTTTCAAGTCTTGAGTTCAGTCAGTAGGATTTTTGAATATTTCCATCCATAAGTTTCATTTGGTTTTGATTGACTGTGTTATACTGTATTTTAACAGTAGTATTTATCTAGGTGGCCTATTGGCTTAGTAGTAGAGCATCAGGTTGGGATGCAGAGGGCCGCAGTATTGAATCCCACCCCACCAGGCCTGGCCCCACCCAGCCACAAAAGGGCTACCATGGTGCCAGCCCCAAGCCGGGATAAAAATGGAGGGTTGTGGCAGGAAGGGCATCCAGCAAAAAAACTCATTCCAAATCAATGTGCGAAACACATTCTGCCGTGGCGACCCCTGAAGGGACAAGCCATTGATCTTTTAATAGTTTATTTACTGCGTTCAGCTTTTCTGTGCTTGGAAAAAGAATGAAATCTGATGCAGTGAAGTAGAATTTTAAAATGATAGTTTTTTTTATTTTATTTTAGAAAGAATACAATATAAATTCTGTGCCATACATGGTCACTGTAGGTCTTGTACGTCAAAGACAATTGAGTACAGTAGCAGCTGCATGCAGGAACAAATCAAAACTTTCTAAGGAATTTATTTTTTTTCCTTTTATAGAATTTCAACATGCCATCTCAAAAATGTGCAGGTACAGAAAGGTTATCTGTTATCTCTAGTAAAAACTACATAGGTTATTTAGATATTGATTTATTTTGTATATTGTCTACTGTGTAAAAACTAATTTAAACAATTTATATGTTTACAAGTTGTGTCTTATAAGGTTTAAAATGTGTTTTTGTTGCATGTTTTTAATGTTTTTTTTTTGTTTTTGTGATAGCATTTTGTAAACAAAATGTATAATTTTGGCCAGTGAGCTTCTGTTTCAGCCTATGCTTGAACTGTTTTGTAAGTGTGACTTCAGAGTGGACAGAAGGGTTTAAGCAAATGAGAAAAACTGTATATCAGTTATTTTGCACACCTAGATTAAATTACAAATTACAAAAACTCTTAAGACCTTTATTCAATGTTTTTGCTTTTATTCTAATATGTATCAACTGTATGTACAACCAGAATATGATATGCAGACAATATAAAATGGGTATCTGTGTCACACATGGTTATCATGTAAGTACGATAAATAGTAAAATCATGCAGTTTACATTACAATGGAGTGGGCCCTTTGTCATTTTTGTCGATGCCAACGCTGTCAACTAAAACTAAGATTATTATACAATTACACTGTACAACAAATGTTTTCTATTCAAATATGTTTTATAATTGCAACTGGATGACGTCGACTAGAGTTTGGAAGTGCTAGGTCTAATTCATAGACAGGTTACACAAACTGAATGTACCATGTCGAAGTGTCCTTGAGCAAGACACTGAATCCCAACTTAGTTGCTCCCAGTGAGCATTGGGCAGCTGCATAGCAGCTTCCCCATCTGTGTGTGTGTGTGTGTGTGTGTGTGTGTGTGTGTGTGTGTGTGTGTGTGTGTGTGTGTGTGTCTCTGTTATTGTGAGTGTGAATGGCTGAATGAGAACCAGTGTCAAGCAGTTTGAGTGCCAATAGGCTGAAAAGCTCTATGTAAGTTGAGATCATTTAATGTAACAAACTACCTGCAAGTTTGAGTACAGTATAAAACATCTCTCATTCTTTGTACAGTTTGTATATCACTGTCATTCTCCAGACCTCTGTGTCTTTCTCTCTGTGACCTGTCTTCTCTTCTAACACTAGAATTCTCCTCTCACCTCCTGAGGCGAGTATGTGTGATCATTCAGGGATGTGAGGGATGAGGTTTGGGCCTCTGTGTCACAGAATGATTATAGACCTTCTCAAAGTTAATGGAGCATATGTGTACGCATGTATGCGCATGTGCACATATGCAGAGGCTAAGAGGATCATACGAGCACACACACACACACACACACACACACAGAGTAAGGTACATATCATTGTGAAACTCTGACATGTTGACCAGCTAGTGGCTCCTGAGGTAAATCAGGCTATGCTCCTTTCACTGCTTGCCAGGTTTTATGACTATCAGCAGCCAGACTACAAAAAGCTGTTACATTAGCAGTGACTTACACCAGTCAATTTAATCCGTGACCATATGTGGCTGAATCCCTGGCCTACGCACACACTGTCCAACAACACCTGCACCGCTCTGGAAACATAATACAAGAAATGAATGGTGTTGGTGTGTGTGTGTGTGTGTTGTTTGCCCATATGATCCATCAGCTAAACTTTAATATAGGCTTCAACTGGCTTAATATTAAACTGGCTGCTAGGGACCATGGTAATGCTCAGGCTAATAGTTGAGGTGACTTTGATGCTGTGGCCTCCACCATTGTTAAGTGCTGGACCTCAGGCTGTCAGACAATCTATCTGTAATCAATTAAAAGCCATTTTGTTAAACCCAATGCGCTAATCTAAAACAACACAGTATCACTGATCCTTTGTATTTAGTGGCCACAATATATAGTCCCCTCCAAAAGAATTGGAACCACAAGGCTAATTCATTAATTTTCCTGTACAGATTTAATATATTAAACAAAATAAAACATAGTCTTATTCTTACAGTTCACCTTTGGGTGAACTGCTAAATAATAGCAGAATGCACAATCATATAAGAATGCACATTCAGCTAGTACCATTGTTCTTTTTTATAAAAAGTAACAAATGTATAAAAAGTTATGGTAAAATACAGAAAATGATATCTATGAAAAACTTTGCATCCCCATGAACTTTATTTTGTTTTTGAACATTAGTATTTTGGCAAAAAAATATTTTCTTTTTTGCCATTTCAAAATGAGGTGATGCAACCTTTTGCAAACAACTGTACTATTAGTGTTTTTGTGAAACCTGCCTTAAGTGCTCAAACAAAAAATTTGGCATTTGCTAAAATGTTTATTGTTTGCCAGCATTTACACACATTAAGGCACATGCACACGCACACACATACACACACACACTATAAAAAACCAAGTGCAAAATGCTACATGGCACAGCACATACCTGCCTGAAATGCAGAAAAGATTGTTACAATTCTCTATAGACTGAGGTGACAGAAGTGTCTACAGTGCAAACCATGCACCAAACACAACTTTAAATGATGTGATTTAATGAAGGACAAACTTTTTAGACAGTTTAAAGCAGCTTTGGACAACAGATACAGTACTATAATAATCACTTAAAAAATGTATAGGTCATTGTAAACTGAGTTACCACTGTCCTGTAAATGTGCCTCCATCTCATGTTACAGTCCTGTTCCCATGTTTAGTTGTTCCAGCTATGTTTCCTCTCCTGGGCTTTTATTTTGTTGCTGCTCCTGTGCTTATTCTTGTTAGTCTGTTTGGTTTCTTCACATTCCTCGTTTTACCTGTTGCCCTGTCCTTATATACCCAGCTCTCCCCACTGCTCTCTGCCAGTTCGTTTGTATTCTGTACCCTTTGTATTCTGCTCACGGCCCTGGATCTTCCGTGTTTCCACACTCTTCTCCCTCCTCTACCTGTTCCCCGTTTTGGACTCTGTCAAGTTTTGGTCTGTGGTTTGGTTACTCCTTTGTTATGTTGTTCCCTTAGTTTATCCTCTGCCTGTTTGTTTTTATCCTGCTCCCTGTATTAGTTTCTCTTGTTAATTTCCCTCTGCCTCAAGTTTAGTTTGATTTATTCCCATCTGTCTGTTCCTTTTTAGTTTAGTTTAGTTTTGAACAATACTTTATATAACTAACTATAAGCTTTATCAAAGAGGAAGGAACCACAAGTAGGCCTACATTCTGAGATCAAAGTGGTCTACTGGGACATGATATGATACTATGAGGTCTTCTATATATGATGGAGCCTGACCATTAAGAGCTTTGTATGTAAGAAATTACATGAATTCTATTCTAGATTTTATGGGAAGCCAATGGAAAGAAGCTAGTGAAGGTGAAATATGATCTCTCTTGCTAGTTCCAGTCAGCACTCTTGCTGCAGCATTTTGGATTAATTGCAGGCTCTTTATGGAGTTACTGGGGCATCCTGAAGGTTGGGAATTACAGTAGTCCAACCTTCTTCTTCTTTCTTTTCCTTTCAGCTGTTCCCTTTCAGGGGTCGCCACAGTGAATCATGTGCCTCCATCTAACTCTATCCTCTGCATCGTCTTCATTCACACCAACTAACTTCATGTCCTCTCTCACTACATCCATAAATCTCCTCTTTGGTCTTCCTCTAGACCTCCTGCCTGGCAGCTCCAACCTCAGCATCCTTCTACCGATATATTCACAATTTCTTCTTTGAACATGTCCAAACCACCTCAATCTGGTCTCTCTGACTTTATCTCCAAAACATCTAACATGAGCTGTCCCTCTGATGTATTCATTCCTGATCCTGTCCATCCTCGTCACTCCCAAAGAGAACCTCAACATCTTAAGCTCTGCTACCTCTAGCTCTGCCTCCTGTCTTTTCTTCAGTGCCACTGTCTCTAAGCCAAACAACATCGCTTATCTCACCACCGTCTTGAACACCTTTCATTTCATTCTTGCTGATACTCTTTTGTCACACAACACACATGACACTTTTCTCCACCCGTTCCAACCTGCCTGCACTTGCATCTTCACCTCTTTTCCACACTCTCCATTGCTCTGAACTGTTGACCCTAAGTACTTAAAGTCCTGCACCCTCTTCACCTCTGCTCCCTGTAACCTCACCATTCCACTTGGGTTCCTCTCATTCACACACATGTATTCTGTCTTACTGGGGCTAAGCTTCATTCCTCTGTTTTTCAGAGTAGACCTCCACCTCTCTAGATTTTCCTCCACCTGCTCCCTGCTTTCACTACAAATCACAATGGTCCTTGGAGATTCCTGTCTAACGTCATCTGTCAGCCTGTCCATCACCAGAGCAAACAAGAAGGGGCCATCCTTGATGCAGGCCCACCTCCACCACACCACGGTCTTACAGCTCTTATAAATGGTAAATGGTCTGCACTTATATAGCGCTTTTCTACCTATCGGCACTCAAAGCGCTTTACACTGCTTCTTATTTACCCATTCACACTCACAATCACACACACACACACTGGGAGCAACTAAGTTGGGTTTTAGTGTCTTGCTCAAGGACACTTCGACATGTGACCAGAGGAGCCGGGGATTGAACCAACAACTGTGAGATTGGTGGACAACCGCTCTACCTTCCTGCGCCACAGTCGCCCGAGCCCTTATACATGTCCTGCACCACTCTAACAAAAATCTCTGCCGCTCCAGACGTCCTCATACAATACCACAGCTCCTCTCTGGGCACCCTGTCATACGCTTTCTCTAAATCTACAAAGACACAATGCAACTCCCTATGACCTTCTCTGTACTTCTCCACCAGCATCCTCAAAGCAAATACTGCATCTGCTGGACTCCATATTGCATGAAACCATATTGCTGCTCAAAAATGTTCACCTCTGCCCTTAGCCGAGCTTCCACTACTCTTTACCACAACTTCATTGTTTGGCTCATCAACTTTATTCCTCTGTAGTTGCCACAGCTCTGCACATCTCCATTGTTCTTAAAAACTGGCACCAGTACACTTCTCCTCCAGTCCTCAGCATCCTCTCATTCTCCAAGATCTTGTTAAACAAACTAGTCAGAAACTCTACTGCCACCTCTCCTAGACACTTCCATACCTCCACAGGTATGTCATCAGGACCAACTGCCTTTCCACTCTTCATCCTCTTCAACGTCCTCCTCACTTCACTCTTACTAATCTTTGCTACTTCCTGCTCCACACCAGTCACCTCTTCTACTCTTCGTTCCCTTTCATTTTCCTCATTCATCAACTCTTCAAAGTTCTCCTGCCATCTTCCCATCACACTCCTGGCACCTGTCAATACATTTTAATCCTTATCTTTAATCACCCTAACCTGCTGCACATCCTTCCCATCTCTATCTCTTTGTCTGGCCAACCTGTACAAATCCACCTCTCCCTCTTTAGTGTCCAACCTAGCATACAAGTCCTCATATGCTCTTTGTTTGGCCTTTGCCACCTCAACCTTCACCTTACGCTGCATCTCCCTGTACTCCTGTCTACTCTCTTCAGTCCTCTCAGTGTCCCACTTCTTCTTAGCTAACCTCTTTCTCTGTATACACTCCTGAACTTCCTCGTTCCACCACCAAGTCTCCTTGTCCACTTTCCTCTTTCCAGATGACACACCGAGTACCCTCCTACCTGTCTCCCTGATCAAATTAGCTGTAGCGGTCCAGTCATCTGGAAGCACCTCCAAACCACCCAGAGTCTGTCTCAGCTCCTCCCTGAAAACTACACAACATTCTTCCTTTTTCATCTTCCTCACCACCAGCATCATTTTACACACCACCATCCTGTGTTGTCTGGCTCGCTCTCCCCTACCAATCCTTTACAGTCAATGATCTCTTTCAGATTACAACGTCGGCATAAGATGTAGTCTACCTGAGTGTTTCTACCTCCGCTCTTATACGTCACCCTATGTTCCTGCCTCTTCTGGAAGAAAGTGTTCACTACAGACATTTCCATCCTCTTTGCAAAGTCTACCACCATCTGTCCTTCTGTGTTCCTGTCCTGAAAACCAAACCTGCCCATCACAGTCTCATCACCTCTGTTCCCTTCACCTACATGCCCACTGAAATCTGCACCAATCACCACTCTCTCACGTCTGGGGATGCTCTGCATCACTTCATCTAACTCACATCCTACCTGTGGGGCATAACCACTCACAACATTGAACATCACCCCTTCCAGCTTCAGACTCATCAACCTGTCTGATACTCTAATCACCTCTAGAACATTCCTCACCAACTCCTCTTTCAGGATAACTCCTACTCCATTTCTCCTCCTATCTGACCCATGGTAGAACAACTTGAACCCTGCTCCTAAGCTTCTAGCCTTGCAACCTTTCCACCTGGTCTCCTGGACACACAGTATGTCCACCTTCCTTCTCTGCATCATGTCAATCAACTCTCTAGCCTTCCCTGTACCCTATTCCCTTGAATAGTACCAATATTCAAAGTCCCTACTGTCAGTCCTACATTCTTAGCTTTCCTCTTCTCTCTCTGCCCACGAACACACCTTCCTCCTCTCCTTCTTCGTTTTCGACCAACAGTAGTCCAATTTCCACCGGTATCCTGTAGGTCAACAGCACCGGTGGTGGTCGTTGTTAACCCGGGCCCCGACCGATCCGGTATGGAAGTCATTGTCACGATTCGCATGTTTAATTTGGCATGTGTCTTACTTTGGATGCCCTTCCTGCCACAACCCTCTGCATTTATCCAGACTTGGGACTGGCACAAGAAGACACTGGATTGTGCCCCCTTGCGGTTGCATTACAGTAGTCCTACCTAGAAGTAACAAATGCATGGACTAGTTTTTCGTCATCACTTGGAGACAGGATGCTCTTAATTTTGGTAATGTTCTGTAGGTTGAAGAAGGCTGTTTAAGAGATTTGTTTTATATGTGAGGTAAAGGACAAATCCTGGTCAAAAATAACTCCAAAGTTCCTTGCAGTAGTACTGGAGGCCAGACTTATGCCATCTAGAGTAACAATATGGTTGGACATTATATTTCTGAGATTTCTGGGCACAAATACTTCAATTTTGAAGTATTTGAAGTGAAGTAGAGTTTAGAAGTAAAAAATTGTGGGACATCCAGGCTTTTATGTCTTGTAGGCATGCTTGAAGCATCTAACCCTGTCCTCTGCATTCTCTTCTCTTACACCAACTAACTTCATGTCGTCTCTCACTACATCCATAAATCTCCTCTTTGGTCTTCCTCTAGACCTCTTACCTGGCAGCTCCAACCTCAGCATCCTTCTACCGATATATTCACAGTCTCTCCTCTGAACATGTCCAAACCACCTCAATCTGGCCTCTCTGAGTTTATATCCAAAACATCTAACATGAGCTGTCCCTCTGATTTCCTCATTCCTGATCCTCTCTCCATCCTCGTCACTCCCAAAGAGAACCTCAACATCTTAAGCTCTGCTACCTCCACCTCTGCCTCCTGTTTTTTCTTCAGTACCACTGTCTCTAAGCCGAACAACATCGCTTAATTATTAATCCATTAGTTGCTGTGCATTTGTTCCAAGTGTTTGTTTGCTCTGGCTGACAAAATCATGTTTTTGCAATTTCTATTTTCATAAAAAGGCTATAAGACATTTTCCAACTAAAATACCAACAACTGTCATTGTGCTGCCTCCTCTGAATGAAGCTCACATCTGTTTGTGCTTTTCCACCCACAGGGAAAACCTTGTGCTCTCTTAGATGCCAAAATGCCACAAAGAAGGGTAAAATGAATTTCACATCTCAGTGAAGTAAAACAGTTTAAAGGTTCATAGTTGTAAATGGGTCAAACATTCGTAGAATACCATTTCAGGCTCTTTACACAGCTAACAGAAGCAGCACTAAAGTGAACTATTGAGGGTGGCTGGTTGAATGGGCACTGCAACTAATGGAAATAATGTCTTTGTGTTAAAGAATGACAACCCATCATGTTAAAGGTCTACACATATGATCAGCAGCAAGTCTACAGGTGTCAACAGAAAAAAAATGACTTGAATTTTTTTAATAAACTACCACTTCTAAAAAAACGTTAAGCAAGATAAATAAATAGAATAAATGTCAACATTAAAAACTGGGCTACTGCATAACACATGTAGTAGAACTGACGTTTGTGATCTTCACAATAGGCAAAATTAGTCACAAATGTTATGGGGGTGAACTGCTGGGGGACCCACCCCCTGCGCACAGAGCTTTCCTCCTCTTGTCCCTCTCTCCTTTGCTCTCACCCCACAATTGTCACCACTGTATGACATTAACTATGTGTGTTTTCTCCCATAGTTGTCTTTCTCCTTCTCTGTCCCCCTCTCTCTGTCTCTTTCTGCAGGTGTCCCCAGCTTTGAAGCTGTGTGTTTTCCAGTGTGCAGCTACTGGTCCTACCAACCTGCCCGATGTTTTGTTGTTGCTTTTGTTGCTCTTTTTCTTTTCTCTCTCCACTTTCCACTAACCCCAACCGGTCAAGGCAGATGGCTGCCCACCCTGAGTCTGGTTCTGCTGGAGGTTTCTTCCATTAAAGGGAGTTTTTCCTCTCCACTGTTGCCTAGGGCTTGCTCAAGGGGGCATTGTTGGGTTCTCTCTATACATCTTTATAGTCTTGACTTTATTCTGTAAAGTGCCTTGAGATGACTATGTTGTGAATTGGCTCTCTCTCTCTCTCTATCTATACATATCTATATATTTATCTCTCTCGCTCACACTCTCTCTCTCTATATATATATATATATATATACACCTTTTCAGGCTCAAGTTAAAAATGGAAAAAGTATAACATTGAAATAGAAGAAGTAGGTGGTGGAGTTGTACTGGAGAGCCTTATAAGAAGAGGTGGTTCTAATGTTTTGGCCACAATATTTAAAATGAATGAGGTGTCTAAAGTACAACTAGATTCCTAAGAATTTCCATCACATCCAATGTCCAGTGAAACACACTAAGAATGTCCTAGGTTCTGTCACTCTGACCATGTGAGCTTTGATAGGTAACAGCTCTTGAAAAAAACATTTCCTACTTATTGTACTGTATATGTTGCTTCACATTGGGAAAATAGTGAGAGTCATTTAGTGGGATAAAATTATAGGGAATGCAGTTTGGTTATTTGAGCAGACCGTCATCAGCATTGCGATTTTCAATATAATTGGACAAACTAAATGAGCAGTAAGGAACAGTACAAACAGTAAAAGTGAGCAATTGACAAAAAGCTGCAGGCGTCAGGCTCTTGCTGTGGTTTGTGACCGGCATACCTTCCAAAATTTATACGAGTCTTCCAATTTAGGCCTTTGCCAGACCCTTACCTTTACCAGTTAACTTCCCTCCTACCACTTACTCAGTAAATATTGGGACATAAACTGGGGAGTGGATGCTGGAACAACACCATAAAATTCAGCTGCCAGATACTGGCCTTCTGTTCTGTCACATGGCCGTACACTTTAACTCCCTCAGAAAGAATGAACTGGTCTGATTGGATGCTTCAGTTGACTTTGCCTTGTGAATAAATGCAAAGTATCAACAGTTTTCATAGTAGTTAACAGCAGCCAATGCATTGTTTCTCACATCCTGTCTCCTTTTCCATCATTAATCCACACCAGGAAACTGTTGATTGAAACAGCCCTGACAGGTTACAGAGCCTCTCCTGTTGAGTTTTTTTAATGTAGTGTATTTTCACAGCTACTGTATTGATGGAATTTGGTTTCCATTATAGCAGTTGTTACGGTAGAGTCTCGTTACCTTCAGTCAATCTCTCAAACCACATTAATGTACAACATAACTGACTGGACCAACCAATGGTTTAAATGAACTGCAGTGAGAGGTGTGCATTTGTATAACTAGGTGTTTCTACACTCCATGTGTTCGATCAATATCCAATTTTTCCATTCAATTCAATTCAACTTTATTTATATAGCGCCAATTCACAACAAAGTAATCTCAAGGCAGTTTACAGAATAAAGTCAAGACTATAAAGCTGTATAGAGAGAACCCAACAATGCCCCCTTGAGCAAGCCCTAGGCAACAGTGGAGAGGAAAAACTCCCTTTAACAGAAGAAACCTCCGGCAGAACCAGGCTCAGGGTGGGCGGCCATCTGCCTTGACCGGTTGGGGTGAGTAGAAAGTGAAGAGAGAAAAGAAAAACAGCAACAAAAGCAACAACAAAACATCGGGCGGGTTGGTAGGGCCAGTAGCTGCACACTGGAAAACACACAGCTTCAAAGCTGGGGACACCTGCAGAAAGAGACAGAGAGAGGGAGACAGAGAAGGAGAAAGACAACTACGGGAGAGAACACACATAGTTAAAGTCATACAGTGGTGACAACTGTGGGGTGAGAGAAGGACAAGAGGAGGAAAGGAGCTCAGTGCATTGGGGGGTGGGTCCCCCAGCAGTCTAAGCCTATAGCAGCATAACTATAACTAAGTATAAGTTTTATCAAAGATGAAGGTTTTAAGCCTAGACTTAAAGGTAGAGAGGGTGTCTACTTCCTGAATCTGAACTGGGAGCTGGTTCCACAGGAGAGGGACCCCAACTTAGTTGCTCCCTGTGAGTGTTGGCCAGCTGCATAGCAGCTCCCCCACCAGTGTATGAGTGTGTGCGTGTGATTGTGAGTGCGAATGGGTATATAAGAACCTATGTAAAGCCCATTGAGTGCCAATAGGTAGAAAAGCGCTATGAAGTGCAGACCATTTAGCTTGATAGCTAAAAGCTCTGCCTCCCGTTCTACCTTTGGAAATTCTGGAAACCACAAGTAGGCCTGCATTCTGAGATCAAAGTGGGATGACATGGAAGTATGAGGTCTTCTATTTATATGGAGGAAGACCAAAGAGGAGATTTTAGATGTAGTGAGAGAGGACATGAAACTTGGTGTGAGAGAAGAGGATGCAGAGGACAGGGTTAGATGGAGGCACTGTGGTGACCCCTGAAAGGCAACAGCCCAAAGGAAAAAAAGAGGTCTATATATGATGGTGCCTGACCATTCAGAGCTTTATATGTAAGAGGTCTATATATGATGGTGCCTGACCATTCAGAGCTTTATATGTAAGAAGCAGGGTTGTAAATTCTATTCTAAAGTTAATGGGAAGCCGATGGAGAGAAACTAGTGAAGGTGAAATATTGTTATGACCTGAGTCATTATGTGTATTATTATTGTTATGTTGTCTTTTTCTCCTCCTCCTCTGTGTTTTGTGTGGGTGTGTCCGAGGGGGGGTTGAGCCACAGGTGGTCGGCACGGATTGGGCCATTCGAACTCGTTGTCGCCACCTGATTGGACAGGGTGGAGCATCTTCCTCCATATATAACAAGATGTCAGCAGCCCCAGCTGGTCCACCTCTGCCACTCCCAACCAACCCAGCATTCTGTATACGACTCTCAACTGGACTCACAGGGAGCTCCGCAAACTTTGTTTTTTGGCTTTGATATTTCTGTAAATAATTGTAAATATAACTCACTGTACAATATTGAGCACCAGGTAGCCACAGTAGGAGTGAGAAGCCTTTTTTTGTTACTACCTTTTCTCCTGTTTTGGATTAGGAGTTCAGGTTAAGCACCCTGTCATTTGTTTTTTATTTATTTGGTTGCTTAGGTAAGACAGGGATGGTGTTAGAGTTTTTGTTTGTTGTTTTGGGCACTGCTCACGTCCGAAGTAAATAAAATAGCTAGAACACTTGGTCTGGTTTTGCTTGGGAATGGAAGCAGTGGTGGGGCACATCGTGTTATGTCTAGGTTCCCCTAGACCACGGGCATAACAAATATGATCTCTCTTGCTAATTCCAGTCAGCATTCTTGCTACAGCATTTTGGATTTAATTGCAGGCTGTTTAGGGAGTTACTGGGGCATCCTGAAAGTAGGGAATTACAGTAGTCCAACCTAGAAGTAGCAAATGCTTGGACTAGTTGGAGACAGGATACTTCTAATTATGGCAATGTTCCATAGGTGGAAGAAGGCTGTTCTAGAGATTTGTTTTATATGTGAGGTAAAGGACAAATCCCGGTCAAAAATAACTCCAAGGTTCCTTGCAATAGTACTGGAGGCCAGACTTATGCCATCTAGAATAACGATATGGTTGGACATCATATTTCTGAGATTATTAGGCCCAAATATTATGACTTCAGTTTTGTTTTCTAATAATGTTGCCTAAATGAAACCTATATAAAGTAAAAAGTATTGGTCCTAACACAGAGCCTTGTGGAACTCCATAGCTAACCTTTATGAGCATCTTATGCTGCTATACACTTAGCCTGCTGTGGAATCCTCTTCAAATGCACGGAGCTCTTACCCTTCCCTCTCTCCTGTCCTCGTCATCTATATGTCCCCATTGCATGACATTAACTTTGTGTCTTATTTCTCCTGTAGTTGTCCTTCTCCCTTTCTGTGTCCTCTCTGTACTTTTCTGGAGGTCTCTACGGCTTTGGAGCTGTGTGTTTCTAGTGTGCAGCTACTGGTCCTTACCAACCATGCTAGATTTAAAGCAAAAGGTATCCACACAATTTTCTAATAAAGGTAGATATTTCAATAACAAGTAATGATAAGTATACTAGAACGTATGTCAATTCACCTTTTTGTCTTGTGACTTGTCAGCTCAGACTAGACCTAAACTTTGCAAGTGTGGGTTTTGTAATTTCTGTGAGAGAGTCTATTTGATGAGTTAGGTGAGTGGTTTTTATCAGTTACCTGTTCAAACGGTATAGTTTGAATAGACCATTTGTGATGAAACACAACCAAAAACAAATCAGCTAAAAACTGACTGAGGGACCAGGCAACAATGCTCCTCCCCCTTCATAACTAGAATTTTCATTTGAAAACCCATAGTACTAAATATTCCACTAACTGGCTGATCAGTAAACAAATCCAACTTTATACAGTTCCAGAAAGATTCTGTCATCAGCTCTATTTTTCCATCATGCTAGAAATATTATTTTCTAGCTAACGGCAAAGAGGATAAGGGATAAGTGCAAAACTGTTTTGCTGCTAGTATGAGTTGCTGGACAGTAAAATCCTCTGCAATCCTCCAATCCACTATAGTTAAGCAAATTCAGTGAGATGGTAAATGGTCTGCATTCATATAGCGCTTTTCTACCTATTGGTACCCAAAGCACTTTACACTGCTTCTTATTCACACATTCCCACTCATAATCACACACACACTCTACACTGATGGGGGAGCTGCTATGTAGTTGGCCAACACTCAGCAATTAAGTTTCGGTTCAGGGTTTTGCTCAAAGACACTTCGACGTGTTACCGGAAGAATCAGGGATCGAACAAGCAACTTGGAGGATTGCTCTACCTTGTAGAGTTTACAGAGGATTGTAGAGGAAAAATAACTGTAACACAAATCAAACTTCAGAATGCAACTGCAAGGGGGCACAAGCCAGTGTCTTTTTGTGCCAGTCCCAAGTATGGATAAATGCAGAGGTTGTGTCAGGAAGAGCAACCGATGTAAAACACCTGGCAAAATAAAAATGCGAATCCTGACTTCCACACCGAAAATGACTTCCGTACCGGATCGGTTGGGGCCCGGGTTAACAACGACCGCCACCGGTGCTGTTGACCTACAGGGTACCGGTGGAAATTGGACTACTGTTGGTCGAAGAAGGAGAGGAGGACGGTGTGTTGGTAGGCAGAGAGTGAAGAGGAAAGCTAAGAGTGTAGGACTGACAGTAGGGACTTTGAATGTTGGGACTATGGGAAGGATAGAGCAACTACAGAGGAATAAAGCTGATGAGCCAAACAATGAATGGTGCAGGACATGTATGAGAGCTGTAAGACCATGGTGAGGTGTGCTGTAGGTGTGACAGAGGAGTTCAAGGTGGAGGTGGGTTTGCATCATGGATCGGCTCTGATGACCCTTCTTGTTTGCTCTTTTGATAGACAGGCTGACAGATGAGGTTAGACAAGAATCTCTGTTGACTATGATGTTTGCAGATGACATTGTGATTTGTAGTGAGAGCAGGAAGCAGGTGGAGAGGTGGAGGTCTACTCTTGAAAACAGAGGAATGAAGCTTAGCCGCAGCAAGACAGAATACATGTGTGTGAATGAGAAGGACCCAAGTGGAACGGTGAGGTTACAGGGAGCAGAGGTGAAGAAGGTGCAGGACTTTAAGTACTTAGGGTCAACGGTTCAGAGCAACGTAAAGTGTGGAAAAGAGGTGAAGAGGCGAGTGGAAAAAAGTGGCAGGAGGTCTAGAGGAAGACTAAAGAGGTTAAATATGTAGATCACTGCACATACTGTACATAAAAGTAATTGTAGTACTTGTAGTTTGATAACAGATTTGGGTCAGATATTTTCAAGGGCCATCACAAACATAGAAACATGACAAAGGTTATTGACACCCCTGCCATATGGATAGTGGGTGCAAACTGGCCTGTGGGTCAGCTGAAGTTAAGGGCCTCTGGGTATCAACAAGTTACTAAAATGAGAAATTAAGCTTAGCAATGATTAAAATTGATGGCAGCCAAGAAACTCTACCAAATACAAAGAGGTAAACATCAAACATTAGGCTACAATAATAAAAACTTTAGTTGGACAAAAAAGTTAAAAGGTAAACTGCAAAGGCAAACTTTAAAGCCATATGATGTCGTTAATTACATCATCAGTACACCTATACTTTTTAATCTAATTAACCTTACATAAACAAAACAACAGAGGAAACCCTGGTTTTCTGATACATACCGGGCCCTAATTGTGCTCCAATATTATAAACATTCACAAACTTAATCTTGGAAACAATTATTAATTACTTAAGCACAAAACTCAAAACCAAATCAAAATGGTCCTGGTATATAAATTCACAGGTGCACGTGATCCCAATGGATCATACACTGAGCTCAGCATGGATAGAATCCCTCTTCATGCCCAATACCCTTTCCAATAGAAGTGCATTTTAATCGTCAACGTTAAACAGTCATCAGTGTTAAAATTTTGCAGCACCATACAGTGTGCAGGCATCAAATAGATGTGTTGTCCTCTGCGCATTGCCTGAAAGCATAGCGAGCACAACTGGCTCCAAACAGATGCACCTCCATCCTATTCGGCCATCAGCTGACAGGTGTCACCATCTGGCCACCACAGGAGTAGGTCAGAGTCGTCTTGATGGGACCTTTACCTGGTGGAACATAGCTTCCACATCTGCCACTATTGCCACAGGCTCTTGACGAAGCCTCGTTAGAACACCAATTATTGTGCTAGTAAAATTTGGTCCTTGAAGGAGCTGCTCATTCAATAAGATTCCCTGAGACGCACCACAGTCAAACACCACACGAAGCTTATGCTTTTTATGGATATACCACCCATGATGAGGAATGTACCAAACCTTTCCATCATCTTCACTGCATATCCTTTGGTGATTGTATAATTTGTGAAGGCAATATAATCCACTCTAAATGAGGTATTCCTGAGAAACTCCTCCTGCACTTCCTCTTGACCAACCTCAGGAAAGTCATACTTAAACTGCTGACTTCACAGGTCTTCCAGCTTGGCAACGGATATAGGATTTGACGCAACTTGCGTTAGTTCATCTTTGGTTGTGTTGGTTACTTTATCTCTAAGTTCTTTCAGTGGCCCATTGACCGTCCAACCAAGCATTGTTCAGATGGCATTGAACAGCTGGGAATGGACTGCTGGGGGTTCAGTGTCTTGCCCAACGACACTTCAACATGAGGTCAGGAAGAGCAAGACGCGAACATCCAACCCTATGGTCTGTAGTCGGCCACTCTGCCACCTGAACCACTGGAGCTCGTGAAGCTAAGCCCACAGTGCTAAAAGGCTGCTGGACAGTAAATATAAGGAAACAGCTTTCCGCAAACTCTTCCACCAGGGACCCTAGGCCACCATCTAACTTCACTGAACTCACTTTCCTCCAGCTCCTCAAACTTTTCTTTTCTCTGCTCGTGATTGAACTGCTTGGTTTAAAGACTGATGGAGGTTGGGTTATCTTTTAGGAGCTTGAATCTAAAGCCCAAACTACATCCAGTGTAAATGGTAAATGGTCTGCACTTATATAGCGCTTTTCTACTTATCGAATCAAAGTGCTTTACACTGCTTCTCATTCAGCCATTCGCACTCACAATCATACCCCTCCCCCACACCGATGGAGGAGCTGCTTTGTGACTGGAGGAGCTGGGGATTGAACCAACAACTGCTCTACCTTCCTGCGCCACAGTCGCCCCTGTGTCTGTATCTTCTTCCTATTCCTTAAGTATTAACCATGAAACACAGGATCTCTGTAAAATCTTAAAGCATCGCTGTCCAACATCATACTTTCAGATACACCTTTGTATGCACCTCTGTCACTTCCTTTTGTTGGCTGTCAATCAAATGTCGAGTGTTGTATGAATTGCGGATTTGCTTGAAGTCCATCAACTTACTGTATAAAACCAGTCATTTTGTAGATTTCTACCTTCGCATGCCATCTATAGGAGCATAACTAGCAGAGGGAATATTAGACCAATGTTGTCATGGTAACATGTAATACACAAAAATTATTTGGGTAAGGTCATAAAGCATCACATTTTGGGTAAAAAAGGGATTTTGGATTAGAGGGCCTTTCTCACTGTGGTTTCATTAAAGTTACATTTTGAGTGAACAGCCCACACAATTTAACATTTTGATGGGGGTTCCCCTTCAACCAATAGTTATTTAAAATTAAATAAGTTTAACTACAATAGAAAATATTTTATTAATCTACAGTATTATATACTGTTATATATCCAAGGTAGAATGGGAGGCTGAGCCTTTAGCTATCAAGCTCCTCTCCTGTGGAACCAGCTCCCAATTCAGATTCGGGAAGCAGACACCCTCTCTACTTTTAAGTCTAGGCTTAAAACCTTCCTTTTTAATAAAGCATATAGTTAGTTATAGTTATGCTGCTATAGGCTTAGACTGCTGGGGGACCCAACCCCCAATGCACTGAGCTCCTTTCCTCCTCTTGACCTTCTCTCCTCTCCTCTCACCCCACAATTGTCACCACTGTATGACCTTAACTCTGTGTGTTTTTCTCCCGTAGCTGTCTTTGTCCTTCTCTCTCCCCCTCTCTCTGTCCCTTTCTGAAGGTGTCCCCGGCTTTGAAGCTGTGTGTCTTCCAGCATGCAGCTACTGGTCCTAACAACCTGCCCGATGTTTTGTTGTTGCTTTTTGTTGCTCTTTTCGTGTCTCTCTTCACTTTCTACTCACCCCAACCGGTAAAGGTAGATGGCCGCCCACCCTGAGCCTGATTCTGCTGGACGTTGCTTCCTTTAAAGGGAGTTTTTCCTCTCCACTGTTGCCTATGGCTTGCTCCAGGGGAATTGTTGGGTTTTCTCTATACATCTTTATAATCTTGACTTTATTTTGTAAAGTGCCTTGAGATGACTTTGTTGTGAATTGGCGCTATATAAATAAAGTTGAATTGAAGTTGAATTGAATGGATATACTGCATTTATGAAGATGTGATGATACTGCAGACATTAGCATTATTCTTGTTTAGGGTAAAGATTGATGATTTTAAGGATTGCAAACGACATCTAGAAGGTCACTTACAACTTTCAACTACCCTTAAAGAAGCTGAGATTTTTAAGACAAACCACAACTTTCTTACTAACCCTAACTGTTGTGATTGTTGAACAGACCAAAAAGAAACAACACAGTTCGTCATTCCAAAATCCAATTCACACTCCACAGGGCCATAAACTACGTCCAAAAGAGATTCAAGGAGCCTGAGACCAAGAATAGAGCAGAGTGAGTAGACAAAGGCAGAGCTGTGAAACAGAGCTGGGGTAGAAAACCAGAGTGGTCTTAAGCCTGTTTCAGACATGTTTCAGACTAAGGGAGTTTCCCTTTCCAAATCTTGGCCACATGTCTGAGATAGTCCGTGTAAGATGATCACTTGTGAAGAAATACTACGTGTAGTTGGGCAAGGGGTGGTGCTTGGGCACCTCGAGCAGGGGGCAGAGCATGATGAACAAACAAAGCTGCAGAAGTGACTGTTTTCTTTGTAATCTGGTCATATACCACAGAGTCTCATGCTGTACTTTGTATTTGTTTGACAATTTACAGGTCTGCCCTTACCGACAGAAGTTCACGAATTTTGTTGTCCTTCCTTTTTGACATTGTTGTTGGGTTGAATGAATGAGTTCTTCACCTCCGGGTGTTTGTGTATGCCCGGGTTCGTGGCAGTTGCAGCAAATTATGTCATCAGCACGGCCACTCACTCATGGCAAATTCTTTGGAGTATTACCTCCTCTATTAACAAATGAGCTTGGTTGTTAATAGGAGTTGGCTGGGTAAAATCCGAGTAATCTCAGACTTGGGCGTTTGCGTTCATACATACACCGACCCCAGAGAAAGTCTGGAAAATGTATGAATTCCAGTGCATGTCTAAACGGGGATTTACAGTACCAGTCAGGGGCAGAAGCGAAAACGGGGGCAAAGGTGAAAACAATTACACTGATGATGATGGTAAACCTGCAGAGGTGTGAAGCAGGAAGAGGTGATTTCACAATAAATGTGGAGAAACAGAAAAAAAAGTTTGGGACCGTGACAAACTCAAGTGTTTCCAGTGAGGACCCTTCTCACTTGGGCGATCTCCCGCTGTGTGCTCGATGTGTGAAACGCAACTTTGGACAATGTTTTTAGCTAATTCTCTTCCACAACTTTTATCCTGTATCCTATCACACTGAGCTGGAGAGAGCTGACACACACGCACAAACACACACAGAGGGTCTTCCCACTCAGTTCATGAATGTATAAAGACTCGTGCTGCTTTACTGATCCTCAGGGGGAGACTCCACTGCAGCTGAAAAACAGATTGCATCACTTCCAGCACAGTCTGATCAACATAAGAAATGGGTCAGTGGGATGGTTGCCAGAGAGGGAGAGTGGAGGGATAGGGGGGTGGAGCTTTGTCAGGAAAATAGTGCTCTTAGTTACTAGGAATGTGGCAAATGTTTTGCAGTAGAATACTGTTGCTACACCCGTTAGGTTCAAATCACAGTTCTGAATAGATCTTTTTAAAAATACCCCACAAAATAATGTAGTTAATGATGTGATATTTGGCGTTGGACATAGCAGCAGCACACAGCTTTTTCCTCATAAATTCATCAGTTGGGCAAAACCCATGGGTCTGAACATGCAAGGTCAACTTGATTGTTTACTTATTTAAATAAGAGGAGTTTCATTTTCAGTATGCTGGAGCTGTTAAGATGGAGCTTGATGGGCTGTGTCTGGTTAACAGATCTGTCTCCTAACAATAGGGTTTTAGTGCAGCTGCAACCAGAAATACAGTATGTTTTAAGTGGAATTGTGATTATTACTAAATATATATATTTTTTGGTAGAAACTCTCACTGAGATGGTTAGGGTGGATGGCAGGCATACAAAGTGCAGGAATGTCATGATACAGACTACTCCACAGTCCCATTTGTGGTTAAGGTAAAGCAACAAAAGCAGTTTGGTAAAGGTAAAGAAAGATGTAAAAAAATTCTCAATTCAACCAGACCACAATCTTTCCTAAACTTTAACCAAGTACTGTGAGAGTCTAAAAACAACCACACAAGACAAACGGGATGCTGTTCTCTTGTGACATTTTACTGATTTTCAGTAATATTTTTAGATGGCTGGTAAACAGAAACAACTTACCTTGAAAACTTGTCAAGTTCACCAACAATGTTCTTTGGTTGAATTCTTTAAATCAGAAAATCCTCCAGCTGTCACTGCATGATCAGGAAGTGTTTTTTCTAACTAATGGACAATTTATAAAGAAATCAGAGAGGACCTCACTTCTTCAATTTTATTAATTGAAGAATTTTATTAATTTTTATTATACTTTTCCATAATGTTGCAATCCTGTTTCACTTAGAAGGAAAAGCTTGTGGTAAAAAAGTCTTACTATGATGTGAACAACTCTGCAATGCTCTTATTGTAAAAATAAAATAACAGGACACTTATTAACAATTAAAATTTTGAGATAAAAGGATAATGTAGGTCATTTTCTAAATCCATTAACATATGAACTCCAGACAGTGTCTGGAGAATAAGGTCCACACATTGTCAGGAGCTGTCATTTCACACATGTAGTACAGTGGGAGATTGTCTCAGTCAAAAATGTCTCACGGGAGAAACTGCTTGATTTCAATGAGGGGTCAGTGAGTACAGGAGCCACAACATGATGGAAATGTTATGCTGCGGGAAACAGTGTAAACCGTGCACTGAAGCGGAGCTTACAGGATAAAGTCCAGATAATCTCTAGGCTTTCTCACTAGGATATTTGCATTTCCCCATACATATCCTCCGGGTAAAGTCTGAAGACAATCAGGATTTCAGCACATGTGTGAAACAGGGTTAAGTTAATCACTTTTTTAACATTCCCCACACTGACACTAAAACCATTAAACAACCTCTACTGAAGTACTACTGGTCACAGTAGTACTGATCTCAGATGGAACTATGATGATTCAGCAGTATGTGTTCTCTCCACCAAGTGTTTTGGAATGATAAACATGTCACCCAGTGGAGCAGTGTGTCTGCCTGAATAACAAGCTAATCCAGGTTGCAGACCGACGGACATCAAACGTAAGTAGAGGCAATTCATCGTCTGTTTAAGTGTCTTTATGCAAATATGGAAAAAGACTGAAGTAATGTTTTAACTGTGATCCATAGTCATTAAATGCTACATTGTTGTCTTGTCCAGACTGTTAAATACGCAGGATCTTGAAAAGAATACGTAAGTAGTATTGCTGGGTGCTTAGATACTGTAAAGACTGGTCTAATTGGCCAATTGGAACTCAAAGCGCTTTACACTGCTTATTATTCAATTCAACTTTATTTATATAGTGCCAATTCACAACAATGTCAGTGTAAGGCTCTTTACAGAATAATCTCAAGAATATAAAAATGTATAGGCCAACGCTCTCCAGGAGCTTGCTCAAGGACACTTGACTGGAGGAGCCGCGGATTTGACCAACAATTGTGAGATTGGTGGACAACCGCTCTACCTTCTTGCGCTCCAGTCTTACAGCACCTTGTATTCCCAGGCGGTCTTCTGACCAAGTTCTGTCCCTCTCTCCTCTCCTCTCACCCCACAATTATCCCCACTTATGACATTAACTCTGTGTGTTTTCTCCTGTAGTTGTCTTTCTTCTTCTCTGTCCCCCTCTCTCTGTCCCTTTCTGCAGGTGTCCCCGGGCTTTGAAGCTGTGTGTTTTCCAGTGTGCAGCTACTGGTCCTACCAACCTGCCTGATGTTTTGTTGATGGTTTTGTTGCTCTTTTCTCTCTTCACTTTCCACTCACCCCAACCGGTCAAGGCAGATGGCCGTCCACTCTGAGCCTGGTTCTGCTGAAGGTTTCTTCCGTTAAAGGGAGTTTTTCCTCTCTACTGTTGCCTAGGGCTTTCTCAAGGGGGAATTGTTGGGCCCTCTTTATACATCTTTATAGTCTTGACTTTATTCTGTAAAGTGCCTTGAGATGACTTTGTTGTGAATTAGCACTATATAAATAAAGTTGAATTGAATTGAATTGAATTAAGCAGGCCTGGCTTTATTTGGCTGTCGAGATCAGTCACTTCTAGAGCGGTATGGCCGTAAGCCACATGTAAGTTAATTAGCTGTTCATGAATACTTCGTATGTTATCAAATCTCGGAAATATTTCCGCTACATTCACAATTTCTTTCACTAATGTTTGTCTTTCACTAATGTTTGACAAATGCTTTTACGTGTGTCCATATTTTTCCATTTCATAAATACTTTAAAGCCTAAAGCTTAAATATAAATGCTGTTATGCCCTCTGACACAACTGACAAGGGAAATACACTAGAAATAATCTATTGTTCTACAATACATCGATTGTTGACTAAGGCTCTTAAGTTGTGATATTTATCTATTATCTGGCCACTCGCTTTGAGAAACAAAACAGCTCCACTGCACAGAAGACTCCACCTCCTCCCAGCAACCAGGTGATGACGCTGACCCCAGACAATGTGAGGAGATCCTTCAGCAGGATCAATGCACATAAAGCTCTGGGTCCTGACAACATTCCTGGGCGTGTACTGAACTCATTGATGTCTTCGCAGACATCTTCAACATCTCACTAAGTCAGGCTGTTGTCCCCACATGCCTCAAAGCTACCATCATCATTCCAGTCCGGAAGAAGCCGTCTCCATCCTGCTTCAATGACTACCGTCCAGTTGCACTTACTCCTATTATCATTAAGTGCTTTGAACAGCTAGTCATGTACCACATCAAGTCTGCCCTCCCCCCCTCCCTGGACCCCTTCCAGTTTGCATATCAGTCCAACCGCTTGATTGAGGATGCCATCACAACTGCCGTCCACTCAGCACTCACACATCTAGACAAAAAGGACTCATATGTCAGAATGCTGTTCATAGACTTCAGTTCAGCATTCAACACTATCATCCCTCAACAGCTCATTCACAAACTGGTCCAGCTGGGGCTCAACACTTCGCTGTGCAATTGGCTGTTGGACTTTCTGACCGGAAGACCTCAGGCAGTACGGGTTGGCAGTAACAAATCCAGCACCGTCACACTAAACACTGGGGCCCCCCAAGGATGTGTGCTGAGCCCCCTTCTCTTCACTCTACTGACCCACGACTGCACACCTTCACACAACTCCAACCTCTTTATTAAGTTTGCAGATGACACGACTGTGGTGGGTCTCATTAGCAACAAAGATGAGACAAACTACAGGAGAGAGATGATCCGCCTGGCCGGGTGGTGCAGTGACAACAATCTCTCTCTGAATGTGGAGAAGATGAAGGAGATTTGACGAGCTGCATCACGGTGTGGTATGGGGCCTGCAACCCTTCCTGCCGGAAGACCCTACAATGCATAGTGAGAGCAGCTGAGAAGATCATTGGTGTGTCTCTCTCCTTCCTCCAGGACATTTATGAAATCCATCTCATCCGCAAAGCACTCTGCATTGCAGGTGATCCCACTCACCCGTCACACAGCTTCTTCAGTCTGCTGACACAACAATGCTCCTTTGATCCAAGCAGAGGAACCTCGTGCGGTAAGCGTATTGCGTCACTTCCTGTTTCTGCACACTCTTGGGTTTCTAAACCGAAGAACTGTTTACTGATTAATTGTAGCTGTTATTTTTACTTAAATACGTGATTTCTTCACACAAGAATTAATACTTAAGTCGTAACATACGCTTGTATTACACAAGCACCTGCTTTTGCAAAACATAACCAGCTAAATTTTACAAATTCCAGATTTCACCTATATTAGCTTCGTTAGCTTAGCAGTTATCCATTAGCAATGGCTTCTCTGTCTCTCCTTCTCTCACTTGCTCAGTGTGTCTCATGTTCAGTTTCCTCTGCCTCCTTTAGTGATGATGGTATATGTAACAAGTGTAAGGTTTTTCCAGCTCTGGAGGCGAGGCTCACGGAATTGGAAGCACGGCTCCGCACCATGGAAAACAACTCAGCTAGTCAGGCCCCGGTAGCTGGTGCAGGCTGACCTAGTGTAGCCCCTGCTAGCTGTCCCCCGGCAGTTCCTGAGCAGCCGGGAAGCCAGTCCGGCTGGGTGACGGCTCGTAAGAGATCTAATGCTAAACAGACGCCCGAGGTTCACCACCAGTCGGTTCACGTTTCTAATCGATTTTCCCCACTCAGAGACACACCCGCTGAGAAACCAACTCTGGTAATTGGCAGCTCTATAGTCAGAAACGTGAAGTTAGAGACTCCAGCGGCCGTAGTCAAATGTCTTCCTGGGGCCAGAGCGGGCGACGTTGAATCATATTTGAAACTCCTGGCTAAAGATAAACGTAAATACAGTAATATTGTTATTCACGTGGGAGTTAATGACGCCCGATTACGCAAATCGGAGGTCACTAAAATGAATGTTGAATCGGTGTGTAACTTTGCAAAAACATTGTCAGACGTAATTTTCTCTGGTCCCCTGCTAAATCTGACCAGTGACGCATGTCATCATTCAACCACCGGCTGTCTAGGTGGTGCCCAGCAAATGATGTGGGCTACATAGACAATTGGAAACGTTTTTGGGGAAAACCTAGGCTGATTAGGAGAGATGGCATCCATCCTACTTTAGATGGTGCAGCTTTCTTATCCAGAAATATGGCTGGTTTTATTAGACAACCAAAAGAATGACAATCCAGAGTTGAGCCTAGGAGGCAGAGATCCAGTCCTACACGCCTCTCTGCAGTATCCTTACAACCGTCACCCCCCACAACTCCCACATACCTATAGAGACTGTGTCTGTTCCCCGACCAACTAAATTACATAAACTAAAAATGACAACAAGAGGAGTTAATCATAATAACCTAATAAAAGTTAAGACTACTCCTCTTACAGAACAAAACCCCAAAACTATTAAATGTGGATTATTAAATATCAGATCTCTCTCTTCTAAATCTCTGTTAGTAAATGACTTAATAAGCGATCATCAATTCGATTTATTTTGTCTCACTGAAACTTGGTTGCAGCAGGAAGAATATGTCAGTTTAAATGAGTCAACCCCCCCAAGTCATATTAATTATCATGTTCCTAGAAGCACAGGCCGAGGTGGAGGAGTTGCAGCAATCTTCCATTCTAGCTTATCAATAATTCCTAGACCTAAACATAGTTATAACTAATTTGAAAGTCTTACTCTTAGCCTTTCACACCCAAACTGGAAAACTCAAAAACCACTATTATTTGTTATCATGTACCGTCCTCCAGTCCCTTATTCAGAGTTTTTGATTGAATTTTCAGATTTTCTATCTGATTTAGTGCTTAGTACAGATAAAGTCATATAGTGGGTGACTTTAACATTCATGTAGATGCTGACAGTAACTGCCTTAGCACTGCGTTTAATTCATTATTAGATTCAATTGGTTTTTCCCAAAATGTAAATAAACCCACTCACTGTTTTAGTCACACGTTAGACCTTGTCCTTACGTATGGAATTGAAGCAGATAATTTAACAATATTTCCTCACACCTCTCTTCTGTCTGACCATTTTTTAATTTGAATTTACAATAACAGACTATATAGCAGTTAGGGAAAAATTCCACTATAGCAGATGCTTAAGTGAAAAAGCTGTCAACAAATTTAAAGAAATTATTTCTTCATCATTTGCTTCACCATATGTTAATACAATGGAAAGTAGTCTCCTTAATGTTACTCCTGCACAAATAGATTATCTTGTTGACAATTCTGCAGCCTCACTACGTACAATACTCGATTGTGTTGCCCCTCTGAAAAAGAAGGCAGTAAACCAGAAGAGGCGATCTCCATGGTATAGTTCACAAACATGACACTTAAAACAGGCAACACGAAAGTTGGAAAGGAAGTGGCGTTACAGAAATTTAGAAGAATCTCATTTAGCCTGGAAAAATTGTTTAAAAATGTACAAAAAAGCTCTCTGTGATGCCAGAACAGCATATTATTCATCAATAATAGAAGAAAACAAGAACAACCCCTGGTTTCTGTTCAGCACTGTAGCCAGGCTGACTAAGAGTCATAGTTCTGTTGAGCCTACTATTCCCTTAACTTTGAGCAGCAATGACTTCATGACCTTCTTTATGAATAAAATTGTAGCTATTAGAGAAAGAATTCACCAGATCCTCCCCCCAAATATTACAGATAGATCTTCATGTACAGCAGTGCTAGAGTCATCGATAAGGCCCCAATCCCTGTTAGACTGCTTTTTACCCATAGATCTCTCTGAGCTAACTTCAATTATTACCTCATCTAAACCAACAACCTGTCCGCTAGACCCTATTCCAACTAAGCTGCTCAAGGAAGCTTTACCCTTAATAGATACGTTCATATTAGATATCATCAATCTATCTTTAGAAACAGGCTATGTACCACAGGCCTATAAGGTAGCTGTAATTAAACCACTACTTAAAAAACCCTGTCTTGACCCAGGTGTTTTAGCCAATTACAAACCAATCTCTAATCTCCCCTTTATTTCTAAAATAATTGAAAAAGTAGTTGCAAAACAATTATGTGATCACCTTCATATGAATAATTTGTATGAAGAATTTCAGTCAGGATTTAGAGTTCATCATAGTACAGAAACAACACTGGTAAAAGTCACCAACGATCTTCTCGTGGCCTCAGATAATGGACTCATCTCTATAATTGTTCTGTTAGATCTTAGTGCTGTATTTGATACCATTGATCATAACATTTTATTACAGAGACTGGAAGATGAAATTGGGATTAAAGGAACTGCACTAGGTTGGTTTAAATCTTATCTGTCTGATAGATTTCAATTTGTTCATGTTAATGATGAATCCTCCATGCACACAAAGGTTAGCTATGGAGTTCCACAAGGCTCTGTGTTAGGACCAATACTTTTTACTTTATATATGTCTCCTTTAGGCAACATAATTAGAAAACACTCCATAAAATTCCACTGCTATGCTGATGATACCCAGCTATATTTATCTATGGAACCAGATGAAAATAATCAGTTAATGAAGCTTCAAGCATGCCTACAAGACATAAAGGCCTGGATGTCCCACAATTTTTTACTTTTAAACTCAGACAAAACTGAAGTCATAGTATTTGGGCCCAAAAATCTCAGAGATATGATGTCCAACCATATTGTTACTCTAGATGGCATAAGTCTGGCCTCCAGTACTACTGCAAGGAATCTTGGAGTTATTTTTGATCAGGATTTGTCCTTTAACTCACATATAAAACAAATCTCTAGAACAGCCTTCTTCCACCTACGGAACATTGCCAAAATTAGGAGCATCCTGTCTCAAAGTGATGCCGAAAAACTGGTCCATGCATTTGTTACCTCTAGGTTGGACTACTTTAATTCCCTACTTTCAGGATGCCCCAATAACTCCCTAAAGAGCCTGCAATTAATCCAAAATGCTGCAGCAAGAGTGCTGACTGGAACTAGCAAGAGAGATCATATTTCACCTTCACTAGCTTCTCTCCATTGGCTTCCCATTAAATCTAGAATAGAATTTAAAACCCTGCTTCTTACATATAAAGCTCTGAATGTTCCTCCTCTTGACCATCTCTCCTCTCCTCTCACCCCGCAATTGTCACCACCGTATGTCATTAACTCTGTGTTCTCTCCCGTAGTTGTCTTTGTCCTTCTCTGTCCCCCTCTTTCTGTCCCTTTCTGCAGGTGTCCCTGGCTTTGAAGCTGTGTGTCTTCCAGTGTGCAGCTACTGGTCCAACCAAGCTGCCCGATGTTTTGTTGTTGCTTTTTGTTGCTCTGTTCTTTTCTCTCTTCACTTTCCACTCACCCCAACCGGTCAAGGCAGATGGCCGTCCACCCTGAGCCTGGTTCTGCTGGAGGTTTCTTCCGTTAAAGGGAGTTTTTCATCTCCACTTTTGCCTATGGCTTGCTCCAGGGGGAATTGTTGGGTTCTCTTTATACATCTTTATAATCTTGACTTTATTCTGTAAAGTGCCCTGAGATGACTTTGTTGTGAATTGGCGCTATATAAATAAAGTTGAATTGAAGTTGAATTGAATTGCTGCCATTAGGGAGGAGACTGCGGAGTCTACAGGCCAGGACCAGCAGACTGAAGGACAGCTTCATTCATCAGGCTGTCAGGAAGCTGAACTCGCTCCCGAACTTGCCCCAATCTTTTTATCTGCACTGTTTGTTCACTTCACTGGTTTGAACTCTATCTGCCATGTGCCTTGCGCTGCTTTATTTTACTTAATTTTAATTTTACCTTATTTTTATTTTTATTACTCTTTTACATGCCCTTATTGTATAGTTGTATTTTATATTGTATATTTGATCTAGTTTTTTAGGCTCTACTGTTAGTGTTATCTGTATGCACCATGCATCTGAGAGTAACACAATTTCAATTCTCTGTATGTATGTACTGTACATGTGGAAGAACTGACAATAAAGCAGACTTGACTTGACTTGACTTATACATTTCAGGGCCATGGGGGGCTTGAGAAAGGCTGGGGTCATCATGGGCATGCTGACCAGTCAACAGCTATGCAGCTATCCAGTACACCATGTGTTCTACTGTGGCCAGTGGGTAAATGTTGTAGCTGTTTGCTCTGTATTAAGTACACTATGAATTTAGGAAGTGGTTGACACAAGACAGATACAGACATATTGTTGATGTACCATGTTCCCAGGATATAGCCCAAGCTACCAACTGCTTCAGTTCAGCTCTGGAACTGTGTGGTAGGCAGGTGATTCACCAGATTCATCAAAGCTCTTTACAGACATTTTCAGACAGACGTCAAATGACAGGATTAGTGGTTCAACTCCAGCTTCCTCCTGGCTATGTGTTAAAGTGTTCTTGGGCAATATAATGAACCCCAAGTAGCACTTTGCATGGCAGCTGCTGTGACTGGGGGTGCATGTGAAGCAACATTGTAAAGCATTTGGATTTAAGCAGACAGTTGACCACTGACCAGACATAAACTGTACCCCTGAACTTATCTAGGCATACCCAGAGGAGTTGTATGCAGGAACAAGATTGTCTTAGTCAGTTGGACCCAGATATAAAATGGACTTCATAAAGCATGTCATTCTCTAGAGACAATACAACCGTGTTTTCAATGTTGCTATCAGGTGACTGTTGCTGCTTGGATGTGCTGTAAACAAAACACAATGATTTCTGCAGCATATTTTTTGTCTCGTGTCCTGTTTTCAGCGTGCTCTGACCAGCTGCCACTCCTCCTCCTAAACCAAATGACATGGACAACATTCTCTTGTGTGCTGGATGTGTAAAAGGCGCAGTTTGCTCAATGTCCACACCTGATTCTCCAGACTTTCCAGAGTTCATAAAAGAAAATGCCTCAAAAGTTATTTGTGAATGTGCCATCATCTACTAAATGTTTCCAGCACTGGCCTTTTCTTTTTGTACATCCTGTGTCTATTCAAACACACTCATACTATACATATTTACTACTACAGAGAAAGAAATGTTAATGACTGTTCTGTTTGTGCATAACTCTTTCAGAAAGTTTGGATGGAACCATCTCTTGGAAAGAATTAAAAAAATAGCCCAAGCATTAAAAAAATAGTCCAATCCTACCTCAGGTAAAACCTATAACACTCAGCTGCACCTTAGCTGCACATCTATTTGGTAGATTTACTTTCCCACATGACCACATGTGTTTTGGTATATTGGTAAAACAAGCAGACATGATTTTGAACACAGATATTTTGAGAAAATCTGGTGTTAAACATACTAAAGAAGCTGTCATTACTTTCATTTTGTGCCAAAATACAAATAACAGAATCAACAAAGAGATGAAAAGCTACTTGGAGAGGAATGGAATAGAAAAAACATTTCTATCTATTGGCACTCAAAATGCTTTACTTTGCTTCTTATTCACCCATAAAGACTCACAATCACACACACCGATGGGGGAGTTGCAATGCAGCTGGCCAACACTCACTGGGAGCAACTAAGTTGAGGTTCAGTGTCTTGCTCAAGGACACTTCGACATGTGACCGGAGGAGCCAATCCCTCAATTTTTGGTGGCAAGTACAGGCCACAGCCACAGATAAGAGCAGGTGTTGGGTGACAATGCATCTGGGGCCCCAGGCTTCAATGTCGAAGGCTACGTGGACCTGTCAGCAGTCAGGGATGGGAACAAACACACACAAATACAAATAGTGAGATGAAGTGACAAGAGTCACTAATCAGCAGAACTTTTGTTAAATCATTATAAGCCATGCTTCTATCAGAGGGATTATTGTCCATTTATGACTAATAATACAGCAACATACCTTCCCCTACAGCTCAGCCTCACTTGATCCTGTCCAAAGAGCTGTTAAGAGGGGAGGACCCACACAAACCTATACCTGTTCATGGTGTGAATCCATACGCTCATCCACTAAAGTAAACCTTACAGAATTAGTAATAATCTATGAAGACTGAAGTCTGGAGTTTATTACTCAAACATTAAACTACTACCACTACTTAATATATTTATATATATTTGTGTATATGCCCACCTGTGTCTGAGTACATGTACAGTATATGTTATTATTAATGATTGCCTAGATGTACTGTATAATGGGCCTTAACTGCCGCATCAAAGGCTCAGGAGCTGACCTCTTGATTGTCTTCCCCAGATTAGCTACTGTAGAAGTTCACAAAGGCTACCATTCACATGAACACATGAGACTCAGATTTTGTGGTTGAAGTTGAAGAATTCTGGTTGTTGGACAACCAGCAAGTTAAATGAAAGCTGAGGTTTTAAAAGACGAAAGCAGAAAAATGTGATAAAAATTAAGACCCGAACACATATACACACTCACACAGAGATAAATAGAAAAACGGCAACGACAATTCACAAAAACAAACCAAAATAATATTGAACATATAAGTCCATAAAATATAAGTACATGTTTAGAAGTTAACAGGGCATAAGAAAGGGATAAAATATTAAACTACAGAGTAAACTACTTAGAGCAAATACAAAACATTTTTGTATTAATAGAATGAAACAGAAGAAAGAATGCAATAAATGGCTTTGTCTGTAATGCCCTGATAAGTAAATGCACATTTCCTAACTCTAAGCTAAATTAAACTTGTGCAGTTTTTCAAGATTTGCTTTTTTCTTTTTAGCCTCCAAAAGATGCTGTTCCTCCAGCACACAAACCTTTGAATAAGTGCAAAGCAAAATGAAAACACATATAATAGCAAAAAAAGCTTACAAAAAAACACAGAAACAGATTTAAAACCTGGTTGAGTAAATCTACATGTAAATACACCATTATGAAGTAGTAAACTTGGTATATATGGAAACATATAACTTGTTGGAGTAGGCAACCAAAAAGTATCCATCTACCTTCTTTAGCTGTCCTTGTTCAAATGTTTGCATATCATCCATCCATCGAGCTATTGTAAATTTCTGTGTTTCTCCTCCAACACTCATCCTAATGCACAAATCTGAATGTAATAGTATTCATTAATATGTTGTACATGATGCACAACATTTTTGCTTGATCACACTCCTCCAGTGAACATGTGAAAGTCTTAACGCTCCACATGAACGCTGGTGGCTGGTATCAGAAATGTAAGAATGTAATCAAATCATCACACAACTTCACCCCCAACCCTCCTTTCCACTTACTTGGGACCTCACATGCATTTTCCTAATTGAACTGATGCCAGAAACAAAATATTAAATATTCATTCAGTACTGTAGCATTGAAGAATATTTAACACATTTTGCAATTGATCTGATCCCTAATTGTAACTAATTATTAGAGTTGCTGCTGGCACAAAGCACGGAGCGAAAGAAAGAAAGGGAGAGAGAGGATTTGTAGAAAGAGAGACGTGTAGAAAGAGGCGTAGTATCCACTGATTTTAACAGCTTACATAGCATAATATGAGAATTAATGGATTTGCTTTTTACCCAATCACTAGTTGCCATGGTGATTGGTGATGCACATTTATGAACTTGTGTTGTTCGAGTGAAACAAGTAAAAAATCTCTTAAAGGCTGCTTGCATTGTTTTGAACAATAGTAAATGATCTGCACTTATACAGCACTTTTCTACCTATTGGTAGAATCACCCATTCACACTCACAATCACACACATTGATGAGGGAGCTGCTATGCAGCTGGCCAACACTCAACAGGAGCAGCTAAGTTGGGGTTCATTGTCTTGCTCAAGGACATTTCGACATGTGACTAGTGGGATTTTCATTGAAAATAGTTTTGTACTAACCACTGTTAGATTGGTGGGCAACCACTCTACCTTCCTGCGCCACAGTCACAGTATGGACAAGAGAACCATAATGATGAAGTATAATTAGTTGAAAAATAATATTAAACTATGTTGTGGCAAATGTCACATTAACTGACTGCCCAACTTAAATAAATACATGGTTGTGAATAAACAAATTATATTTAGCTTGAATTAAATTAAGTCGTTTTAATGTAGGAATTAAGTTTAGAGTGCCTTAGATTATTATTATTATTATTATTATTATTATTATTATTATTATTATTATTATTATTATATTATCTTCTATTATTATCTGTATTCTATACAGTTTTTTAATATATTTTAGAATTTGTTAGTCCAACATATGTTTTCTATTCAGTTTAATATTGTTTTGTTCTTTAAATTTGGATTTATAGATTTTAAAAAATGTATTTTATTTATGTATTTTTATTTTTCCTTCTCAAGATTAAGTCAGGTTTTCATTGAAAATAATTTTGTACTAACCAGTTGTCTGCAATAGAACCAAAAGAATGAGCCAAAAGACATTTAAGGAGCATGAGACAGCCGACAGTTGGCCTTTGTCTTCCACTTTCCCTTGCTCTCATGCAGCACTAGAACATAAATGATTATAGGCACAGCTGCAGTGTTTCCTGCAGCATGTGTGCGCGATGACAAGGAAGGTGGAAGAAGTAGACTCTCTGGAACCACTATTATGTGCAGCTCCGGAGTAGGCAGAGGTGACTGCTTAGAGATGGTAAGACTGGTCTCACTATAAAAAAAAAAAAATATATATATATATATATATATATATATATATATATATATATATATATATATATATATATAAAAAAATATACAGTATAATGTAAATACAATGTCCAGACAGTCGCTAGACAGTCTAGCTTAGTAAACTGAATGGCGACAGCGGATAGTCATGGTAAACCCACCTGGAATGGACAGTATATAGAAAGCTCTTGAATGGCCTCTTTTTCAGTGTCACACAATAATGAACGTACTGAAGGAGTAGGTGTTTAAAGCAGATCTCTGAAATAACAGTCAGAAAAGCTCAGATCCACATGTGAGCAAGCTTCGTGTTGCACTGGGCCTCCCTCTCTCCCTCTTCAGCACAAAACTAAATGCACTGATGTCCAGGGAGCAGCGAGCACAGAAGGAAAGCATCTCAGAGTGCACACACATTCTAGGCAAAAACAACAATAATCACTGATTCAGAGACTTACTACGCCTACCTAATTGTGCTCCTACTTAAAAATTCTGGAGGCAAGAGGAAACAAAAGGAGTGCGTATAAAAAATACATCAGGGAGACCCTCTTATCTCTGATTAGGACTGCTTTGTCTTGTTCTGCCAGCCACCCCTGTTATTATGCTTCCTCTCCTCGAAACAGCAACATGCTAATGACTCATTCTGCCCTTTCATAAAGTATTCTCCTAAAACAACAGGCAGACAACCTACACACACAGTATAATCATGTGTATAATCTTCAGATGATATCATTGAATCATTTTTGCTGTTTATCAGTGTGACAAAGACATGAGACGACACACACACTGGAGACCAAAGCCATTATAATGTAGGTTAGGATGTAAACATATACTGTCTGCTGCTGTGTGCAGTAAGCGGTGCATGACTTCATAACTGCTGGAGTGGAATTAAGCTGGAAACGTTTTGGGCAAAGAGAAACTGTACGCCACAGAGCACTCCATGCCACAGTGAAGAATATTGGCGCATGGTGGTCTCATGCTGCGTAGGTGTCATGATGCGATATGCACACTCTCTCCATTCATTCGAGCCTGTAAAGCCATGTGGCTGAGTGATAACATTTTACCGAGTGAGATCTGTGTTGAAACTCTGTGACCCCCCCACCAGTTGCTTCTTCTGGGGATTGAAAGGGAATCTGCAACCTCCTCATGACATATACAGTGGCTCTTGATCAGCAGCTCGAGCAAATTTGCTTACTAATCTGTGCGACTGTAGGCGCTTTGCTGTCTTTGCGTGGGGGTAGACAGAGGGCTTTGTCTCGGAAATGCCTGCTGTATTTAACCATGAGTGGTGGTGCATTGGCTTCTTGAATTTCTGCTAGGGGCCAAGCATTGATAGAGCAAAGTCTCCTCAGTAATGGGGGCAGAGAAATTAGGAAAGTAAAACCTCTCCTTGATTGACTGCAGACAGTGCATTCTGTGTATATCTAATGTGCTTTGTCTCAACCTGGTGCTGGAGCACTGCTCTCCTTCATAGGTGGACTCTATATTGCAGTATTGTGCTGAATAATAAAGTAAGAATTTGTGTTTGAATGTTGCATATGTTTTGTATTTACTGGGTATTGACTGCATCCAATCAGTCTATAGTTGTCCAGAACATTCATTTGTAAGACACCTGATCCACAGGTGTTTACTAAGAACACACTGTCCGTAGTTAACCACGATTAATCGCTAATTAACTGCACGTTTTTCTACAACAGAAAATTCACGTATAATATATCCCTTATTCTTTTAATTATCTACTTTTATGGACATTTTACTCACTGAGTTATACTTATGTGGCAGGTAGACACTAGGACTCGAGCAGGGGTGGTGGCAATAGAGGAGCAGCAGCCAATGAGAGAAACAGCAAACTGATTAAGAGAAAAATGTGAAGCAGGTGTGGGGAGCTGGCTGCTGCTCATTCTGCTGTTACAATTAAAATACTTCTGCTTGTGGTTTTAGTAAGTTACATTTTATATTTTTGTGTTTTGTATTTTAATGTATGTAGTAGAAGCAGGTGCTTAAATGCCCTGAGGTATTGTTTTATAATATTTTACCTGGGTCTGCCATAACTTTTATAAGTTAACGAGTTGAGCAGTCTTATCACCTTGTGTAAGGAAGGTGTTTAAGTTTATATAAAAATATAAAATGTATGTTTATCTCCTTACACATATTGTAACAGTGCTTTGCTTGTTTGCACTGACTGCTGTTTATTTTAGCATTGTTGTACATTGTGGTTTTAATTTGTTAGGTTTTTGGATTTGGTTGAGTTTTAACTCTTCTTTTGTTCCTAGTACTGCGGTGGGTTGGGGCCTCCACCTATGGGTATGATTGGTATATTGGGAGTTCACTCACTGTTATATTGCATGTTTAGTGTTTGTATGGTTTGTTGTCTTTTTATTTAATAGGATTTGGTTGTTGTGGTTTGTTGTGTGGTTACTAAACATTTAGGATACTCCCAGCCCCCTGCCAGTGGGTGGTTGGTCTCCCGGCCGTGATTATTTGTCTTTTCCTTTTCCTTTTAATTTTAGGATTTTAATATTGTTTTGTTTTTATTAAATAGCCGTTTTGGCAGTTAACCCACGCTGACTGTTGTGGCCTCTTTATTGAAGTCCTAGTACTTAATTTATACATCTTGACTGGGTATCTCAGGATACTCCAGGTCACACTTACATGTAACAATACAATAACAGAGTTGTCCACCTCAGCCCTTGTGTGCTGTAATTGTGTGTGTGTGTGTGTGTGTAGGAGGTGCCCTGCCCTCTTTTAGACAGAGGCAGACAGTTGAGAAACTGCTTCAGAAACAACAACAGCTATAACATCAGATACATTAATCTCACTCAGCCCAACTAAAATGTTGAGAATTGGTCAGCAACAGGTCATCATAACAAAATTGATGTTAATGGCCTTAAAAAATTTGTAGCGTTAAACGAATTTGCATTAATGAAATATCATATCACAATAACACTTAAAGTCTTATTTACAATATGCTATCAGTGAAACCAAACCCTACCTGAGGGAGACATATATGTTGACCACACGCCACTAACCATCAATTGCACTGTTGTGCAAATAGCACAAATTTCCTGCAGTGCACATCACAGAAAACCTCTATTTCTAATCACTATTGAAAAACACACAACAATATCTACTTTTGACAGCATAGTGGTTGAGTGGTTAGAGCTGCTGATCACAGCTAGAAGGTTGAACATTCACGTCCCAGACAGAACTTGGCCTTTCTGTGTAGTTTGCATGTCCTCCCCATGCTTGCTTTGCTTTCCTTCATCTGTTCAAAGACATGCATGTTAGATTCGTCGGTGGCTCGTACGTGTGAAATGTTGTCCGTCTGTTTGTTTCTCTGTGTTGGCCCTTAGATAGACTAAAGACCTCTCCAGGGTGCACCCTGCCTCTTATCCAATGATAGCTGCTATAGACTCAATAGACCCCTCATGACCCTGAACAGGGTAAATGGTTAAAAGTAATTGATGGGTGGATCTGTACTTTCTATGTCGACCAAAGAGGTGAGCCTCTCTTCATCTATCCATTCTACATTCTGCAGAGATGCCACTGACATCATTCTGACCACCTGCTATGGGAACTGCACAGTTGCTGACCAGGGACAGACTTGATCTTTTATATTCTGCTTCCTGCCATGTCGTGAGTCAGTGTCGACTTGCCAGACAGAAGAGGAGTGAACCAACTGTAGTTGTCTAATTTACATAAAGCCTTTGTACCAGGATGAAGTTCAGCTAACATCTGGTACGTGTGGGCAACAATCTTACTTTAGTCAATCACAACATAACAACACAAGTATTGTAAGGGAACTGCAAATCATTGTGGTATTTCAGCTGGTAATTATAGATGTACTAAATTAAAAAAAAAAAACATACAATATGTAATGATTTGCTTCCATTAGGAGGCTCTCAGAGGAGTGATCCTTTCCTCCCACAGATACGGATTATAATCAGCGTTAGTCTGTGCTTGTGTGTGGTGGGGGGAGTTATGCCTTCCTTGGCATGAAAAATTACAGGGAACAGTGTCCAAAGTGTGGCTTAGACTGTAGGATGTGTGGGAGGTGAGAGGTGAAAGTGGCAGAGAGGCAGAGGTCACTTCTGTGTGTGTGTGTGTGTGTGTGTGTGTAGAGAGTGAGACACAGAGACAGAGGGCAGACATTGGCCTAGTATGTCTCCGCTGATACACTCTCTGTCTGGCATAATAAAGACCATGTGGAGTCAGACAAACTGTGACCGCTGTGCTCTGCGAAGGATAAAAATCCATTATGCACATAGAGGCACACACACACGCGCACACAAACACACGCAGTCCTACAAGCTTACACAAACACATATATATAGAAAAAAACGAGCAAGACAGAAGAGAGAGACATGCCTCAAAACCCGACTCATTTATAATGCATATGCCGAGCTTGGCTTTGAACAACAAACCCAGTGCCCTCCTTCCACCTCCCCCTCCTCCCTCAGCAGTGAAGGGGAAAACCCACAGCCTGCTCTGACTGCTCCTTGCAGGCAGGAACACGCTGGATGAGAAGGTTTAACCATTATAGGGACCACACTGACTGACTAATATCAGATTCTGATTGTAAGGATTCAAGTGAAACCTTTATTAGTCTGATCTTTGCTGCATATTGTAGAAATGTTAAAGTGGGTCATCATAACATATTTTTGTAATTCTGGCCACCATTCAGGTTTCTAATAATAATATTACTAATAATGAGTGATGGTATTTGAGTTTTTGCTGCAAAATATGAATGTATGCTGTGAAAGAACAGTGGCACATGAGCAGGCAAACTGTGTTTAGAGATGTCCTCATGTTTGCCTTCATGTTAAATGGTTTGCACTTATATAGTACTTTTCTACCTTTTTATTACTCAAAGTGCTTTACACTCCTTCTCATTCACCCATTCGCACTCACAATCACACACACACTCGCACAATGCCCAACACACATAAGCACAGAGGCTATGCAGCTATCCAATACTCTGTGCTTGTGTGTGTGGGGTGGGGGGGGGGTTATGCCTTCCTTGGTAGGCAAAATTACAAGGAACAGTGTCCAAAGTGTGGCTTAGAAGGTAGGATGTGTGGGCAAATGGTGAGGTGAAAGTGGGAGAGATGCATAGGTCACTTGTGTGTGTGTGTGTGTGTGTGTGTGTGTGTGACTAGAGAGAGACACAAAGACAGGGGCAGACATTGGTAGAGCAGTTTTCCACCAATCCAACAGTTGTTGGTTTGATCCCCAGGTCCTCCAGTCACATGTTGAAGTGTCACTTAGACACTGAACCCCAACTTAGTTGCTTCCGGTGAGTGTCGGCCAGCTGCATAGCAGCTCTCCCATCAGTGTATGAGTGTGTGTGATTGTGAATGAGAAGCAGTGTAAAGCGTTTTGAGTATCAATAGGTAGAAAAACATGCAGACCACTTACCATCTTTGTTGTGATATACTGTACTTTGCGCACCCAGCCAGATGTGCAACAGCTGTTTGTGTTTAAATGGGTGAATCAGATTCAGTAATGGCTAAACTACAGAGTGGTGACAAACAGGGAGTAGAGCATGAATAAAATATAACCATGCAAAGGCATGGATTTTCGGTATGAAGCTAGTGTGTGTTTGTGTGTGCGCGTGGATGTGTGTCCAAATGGAAGACTATTAAATCCATGAGATGTAGGTCAAAGTTTGGAAGATGCCAAACATGCTCTGTTGTTCCTCAGTTGTTAACACAGACTGGCACACCAGACATGTTTGTCTGCAGCCAAATGCTTAGCCAGACGGAGCCTTTTAAAATATACACCAAGGATGAAGAGTTGTCATTCTGCCGATGGCTCAGAGCCTGACACCCTCTTTCAACTCCACATGTACCCATAGAGGACGTAATACACACTTAGAGACAATCTACGCCATAATGAACTTGAATTGTTACTTTTCCCTGACCCTGTGTCTAATGCACTCCAGTGATCCAATATTAAATGCATTTTTGTTCACTTAAATTCAATGTTTTTCTGTTGTGGGTCCAGTGAGCTGTGATGTCCGTAGGCAAATTATTTCCGACAGTACCATAGTACATGCATATTTTAGTTGACAACATGAATACAGTTTGCCTGTATCCTGTTTCAGCTTGGAAAGCTAGAACACATATTAGAAGGTGCGTGGCTTACGGTGGGGATTTTGGCCACCCTCAAAATCTTATTGGCCAGCCCTGCCAGAGTCAGGGCATTTCGCTTATGATTATAAATTAATAAAACCTTCAACAAAAGCAGAACTCTAGAAAGTTAAGGCTGAAATATATATTTATTGTTGTAAATAGTTAAAAAGAAATATTACAAAATTAGTACTTAACTTCAGAATACATAAACTTGTGTATTTGGCAGTTCTGACACAACACACAAATCTGACACAAATCAGAGCTGGGAATTTAAATACATTACATATTTTGTATATGAATTGGTTATGAAATATAAGTGACATTTTCTGAATCATTCATTTCATGTGCAACCCTGTGTATAACTCCTCATTAATATTTTTCTACAACTACCCCGGCATATTTGATGTAAAGCGGAGAAATTGAAAGGTATAAGAACAAAGTCAGTGTCACAGTTACATAAACACACTACTGCAGTTATTCCTCTACTGTATGTTGTTTTTTCCTTCAACAGGAGAATCACAGGACCTCTGTCAGTGAGTATTTGACCAGAGGGAACCAGTATGTGAACTGCATGTGTTGTGGATTTGGATAAAAACACTTGTCAGCTTTTTCCCCAGCGGTTAAGATTGCTTCCTAATAATATGGTTTATAGGGCCAGTTTCTGTGGGCCTGTGTTGAATGTTTCCATTTTAAAATTAGCATTCGAGTCCTACTCACACCACATTGCTATCTTGCAGCAAAGCATGTGTTTAAACGTCAATGTTTCCAACAGCACCACATGACATGAGGCTGCACTTCAGCACAGGGAAGGAAGGTGGGGGAGGGGAGGAACCAACAGATTGCAGCAACCCTTCAGACATACACAAAAGTATTGTAAGTGATGCTCTTTTTCATACACACAGTTAGTGTCTGATGCAGCACGGATGAAATCAGTGTAAGGGTGGTCAAAAACATTCTCCAGTTTTTTACCTTAATTGATTTTTTAATACCACTGTACATAAATACTGTGTTCAAAGTGTAACTTACTGTAAAGTACTGATTTTTTTAAATACAGCAATTGAGTACATATATTTAGTTACTTTCACAAATGACAAAGGCAAAAGTAATATGATTTATATAGTTTTCATTTCAAATGGAGTGGGATTATTAAAGGCTAAAATGTTTTGAAGTGACCAGATTATATACTGACCAGTGCATTTCCAAGAGATCACTGTGAGTGTTTAGTTTGAGGCCTGTTTAATAGCATCTACACCAACTTTTATTTGAGGTCACTAAGCAGCTGGTGGACACCAGACAGTCTAAAGCACAGTTATCTGTATTTGCACATTTTGGTTGTGTTTCTTTCAACAGTAAACACAAGAAATGCTCCACAATTATGTGAACTTCTTCAACATGAAGGTGAGTCAAAGGTTCTTTGTTGCCTTTATTGTCACTCAACACACAGTGGTGTTCGGCACTGTTATATGGGTTTTAATAGGACCAGGGACCAAAGTCCTGGAGAGCAGGTGGTTTCTGCTCTGGAATTTAACCCTGTTTCTCAGCCAGTCTGACTTGAAACAATGAATCACTTACACAATAAAATTATACAGACAAACTGTCTATTGGGAGTTTAGCACAGACCTAGCTACTAATTTTTGAGTATTTGATGCTTTTGTCTGCACAAATCATTCGTAGTGAAAATTTTAAAGAGTTGTACAGTTTAAGTTGTCTCACAACTAAAGTCTTTTCCATTTCATTATCAGATTTAGTTTCTTTATTTCTCAATTCATGACATGATGTATAGAGAAAAGTGAGTATCAAATGCCCAGGGACCAGTGTGGCATCTTAAATTGTCTGGTTTTCTTTATCCAACTGGACCAGTTCATAAAAAAACAGATGAAAGCACGAAATTATCATATCTGAAAATGTTCTTTTTATATTTATCTTTTAGAATTGATTATCAAAATTGTTGGTGACTGTCTAATTAATTTATTTACATTATTGGCACAAAGTAACAAGTGCTATCAAAAAATACTGCAATTATGAGATAGCACATGTATTTTTCTTAACTTTTCCATTGCTCTGGCAAAGTGCAAGATCCTGCTCTTTGGGCTACGCTGTATCAGAGTAGGTCACACAACACTTCTAATTAGTGATAAGGCAGGCCAAGTTGCTCTGTCGGACTGCCACACCACACACTTAATAATTAGGCCACTGTGATAATCCTGCCTCCTCCCAGCCTCCATTAGAAAGCAAAGAAGGGTCAAATGCAGCCTCCCTGTGCAAGCAAACAGCAACAGGTCAGGAAGAACACCAGAAGCAGACGCCTTATCAATGTATCATTTTTTATTTTGGACTTGTATAGAAATACTTAAAAAAACATGAAGTAGCACCATTACTTAAGTTTTACTTCTTATCATGTATAACTTTAAATGTCAGAAAAATAAAACTCTTGATACGTTTTCAAATCTTGTCTCAGCAAATATAATATTAGTATTTGACCATGAGGTTAAAGGCCCTTTATCATAAAATAAAATATACTTTGTTCTTAAACTTTGCTCAATAAAGTACATTTACGCTCAAGTAACTTCACCTACATATACATAAACAAGTGGTAAACAAATGTATTAAAATAGAAATACTAAAACTATAGTGGTGCAACAGAAGCCTGTAAATCCCACTGGAATCTAATTCATACAAATTTTAGAAAGCATAAACAGTTTCTTTGTGTTCAACTTACTAAGTTTTGTACATTACAATGTTTCATAATAATATAGAATAAAATATGCTTTATATTACTGAATAAAAAATATGCTGGGTGAAGCAGATTCCAAAGACTTTTTTTGCTGAAACTATAAAAACTCTGTCCCAACAGAATACTGTCAAATGCGATGCACATTGTGTGGACTTCCTCCCACAGTCATGTGATATTAAAATAATACAGTGATCATGGCCATAAGGCCGTACTAAAAAATAAACAAGATTTCAACCCAGCTACAAAAAAGTTCACTGAACTTAAATTAAAATATCTGTAAACATCTTTGCAATAAGAAATATAATTTTTCAAGTCAAAAAAGAATAAAATACTTCGATCTGTAGTAATGTCATTTAAAACTTTCAACTTGTGGAAATTTATTCTATACATATATATGTAGGATATGTTGCTGCTCTCCCTCATGTGGTATTTGACCTCAAGCTGCAGTATCTTTGTAAGACAATAGTCGCATTTGGCTGGAGGCCCTCCATGTTTCCCATCCACAGCCTCAACTCTTACTACATTCAATCGGCAACACTGGAAGGCTCAGCCTACTAAGAGTCCACAGTTTGACCCACGTACCTCAGTCCTGACTCCACTGCATGTCTACACTTCAGAAATACAGGGCGCGAGTTACTAGAACTATTAATTACTATGCTGTAATATTTAAAACATGCACTTAGATGTTGAAAATATTTCCCCAAGCTACAGTATATTATAAACAACAACAACGGAGCCCAACAAAGGGGTCTGTCATTTCTTCTGGATACTGCAGCCTCTTACATACATATGTATATCTATGTACACTTTCCAACTGATGATTGGGTAATCCCATTAAAGCAATGTGAAATCTGTTGTTGCTATTGCAGCCAGTCTCATTGACCAGACAGTTACACTTCTTATGAAAATATACGTATAGCCTGAGTGACGCCGGTGTGGCAGACAGGGCATTTGGGCTCGCTCCTCTCACAGATGCGATTGGCACATTCCATACAGAAGAGGTTGTGCCCACAGGGGACCAAAGCCGCGATGACTTCACTCTCAAAGCACACCGAGCAATCGCGGCTGCCCTTTCGGCTGGTGCCAGATGAGGTGGAGGAGGAGGAGGAGGAGGAGGAAGATGAAGAAGACGCAGAGGAGTCGCACGGGACCCCGGGGAGGTGGGGACCTGGCAGGGAGCTGATAGTGCTGGAGTAACCAGGGAAACTGAGCGGGCCTCCGCCTGGATCGCTTCGCACCCTCCGGGCTGATGGGTGCTCAGCGGGTCCACCAGTGTGACAGTGAAGGGGAGGTGACAGCCGGGGCTGCAGATTACAACCGTTGACCCTCCTCTGGCTTACCACCATCACATTGGCATTGGTGGAGGTTTTGGTGGGGAATATGGCTGAAGTGGAGGTGGGGGGGCTGCCTCTGGTGGAGGAGGGGGTCATGCGACTATCATACTGGGACCACAGGAGGCCTGGCGGGGCTTGTGTAGGGTCAATCCCAGGTGAGGAATCAAAAGTCAGGTCAGTGCAGTCAGGTGAGATTGCCTCACTCCCATAAACAAAACTGTTGACGTTGATGTTGTTATTATTGTTGTTGCCGTTGTTGGTGGTGGTGGTGTAGCTGAGTGCAGGGCTTGGGGGGCTGTAGTCGGCCATGCGTGATCCGTTGTTACCAAAGTAGGAGTCTGTGGAGGCGCTGCCCAGGGAGGAGGATGAATCGTTTCGGTAATTGGAAAAGGGTTTGCGCACTGAGGCGGGGGTCATCCCAGTGCTGGGCTTGGACCACAGGGTAGCGTGTCCGTGCAGATCAAAACCCACATCAGTTCCATTGGCGTGGAAATCATTTTCATCCTGGAGCTCAATTATGCCTCCTGTCCTCATGGCAATGTGAGCCTCAATCTCTTCGCGTGCTCTGTCCACATTTTCCGGCATCCCCGTCACCTCGAACACTGGCTCCTTGTCTCGGCTGGGCGTCACAATGTAGGTGTGAGTCTGCTGCTGGATGCGCTTGATGGTGGCACCCTTGGGGCCTACAACCAGGCCCACAACACGGTAAGGCACCCGCACCTGGATGGTGGTTTGTCCAGGGAGATTAGGTGGTCCAGGGACTGGGGTGCCGCTCCCATTCAGGCTGGTGTTTTTGTTTCGGGAGGCCCGGATCATGGAGAAGTGCTCGGCAGCAGAGATGATCTCCCTCCTCGCCATGGCCACATCCTCCCTCCTGCCCGTCACCACAAACACGGGCTCCTCGCCTCTAACTGGGGTCTTAATGTAGGTGTTGGTCTTTGCTCGCAGTGCTTTGATCTTGCAACCTGGAAGCAAACAGTAGAAGTGAGGGCATGTTCCACAATAACAATGGTTTGAACCATGTCATAGACTATGCAAAACAGCTGCTGGGTTTTTATTATTGCCTCAGAAAAGAGCAATGGCCAAAAAAATAGCTTGAAAAGAAATTTAAACTGTGCTGCACCAACAGCAGGATAAACATTCCCTTCTGGATCCATGATGAGTCCTTTTACCATTTACTACATTTACCAGTGTAGGTGAGCTGCTCTCAATTTTAAACTAATAATCTAAAGTAAGCCTGACACTGGGTGCCAGAGACATGTTCGTGTATAAAGTTACAATTTAACACCCTGCAATACAAACAAAAAGGTTCTTATGAGAAAAATGGGACTGGCTAAGGAAAGCCTCAAAGAGATCAGCTAAGTGTGATACGGTAATGTAACATGGGATGGAGAGGACAGTGAAGGCACCTTAATGCAGCCTACACCTCGAGTCAAATCCTTGACATACATCCATAATGAGAGTCAACCTGATGTGGGTTAAATGAGGACTGAGTCTCTTTTATGAGGCTGTCTCACCGAGGTCACTACTTATAACCTAATAGAACCTAACAAAAGGGAAGGGTATAAATAGATATAAATAGATCTAGTTCATATAGTCAATATTGAGGGTGAGAGTTATTGGTTCTTTACAATGCCTTTCTTTTTTTTTTTTTTTTTTTTTTTTTTGGGAGCAGCAGCAGCACCAGCAGCAGTGGTGTTGCAGGGAGGGGAAAAGATTCCGCATATGTAACCAAGAACCAGTACCGCCCTGCAGCCCTCCAGCTGAAGGACTGTGTGTTAGCTAACGTTAGGTCTTCGCAGCTATGGGCGTCTGCTGCCTGTGGCAAGGTAAGATCGTGACCGCTGTCCTAATTTGATCCTACGCTTCTCATCATCACACACCATAAAATTAATCTGCTTCTGCAATCCTCCCATTAACAAAGACAGACATACTTGTATAGTTATTGAGAGAGGACACAGTAGTAGGAGACAAGTCACACTTTAATAATAGTTATTTGTAACGGATCCTTGTTCGTGTTTTCATTTGATTTGTTCGCTTTTTTCCATCAAGAGTCGATCTGTTTTTTCAACACTAATCTCATTGCATTTTTTAACGATTAAATGTTCTTAAACTTGTCTTTTAAAGAATACACGGCAAAAATTTGACTTTAAATCTAAGCTAAATTGCTTTGGTACACTCATCAATTCGGCATAGACACAATAACCGTATCAGACACTTATCTCTATTAAATGTCAACTTATAACTGGCCATATACCCATATAGTATAGAGGATAAACACTGTGTGAAAACCGGCGAGACACAACTAAAGTTTAATGTTTAATTGAAATGTTCGCAGACTGCTGGACTAAAGACACGCCGAATCCACCAGTACTGTCTACACATTGGGTCATGGTGTCACAAAGCAGTTTAAGTGCTTGTACAGACGCGCCAGACTGTGTTACAGTATTACTTGCTTTTTGGAGTGTGGTTCGGCGCTCGCTTCCTTGCACACAATTATAGCTTGGGACATGCTTATACCTCAAGTGTTTGGGTGCATGGCCCGATTTCATAACATGACAAAAAACGAGCTAAACTAGAAACACTGGAACACACGCACACACCTTGTCTGCCCACAATCTCAGCAACATGCTCGGAGCTGGGAACCGGGACGCACTCGGTCATGTTGACGCTCTTTTTCCGGGGCTCCTGGTTGTCGTAGAGGGAGTTTTCGTCGTTGTCCAAGCCAAGAAGGGAGAGTTGATCCAGGGCGATCTGCAGGGCTCTCTGGTCGTCCAGTGCATCTCCTTGGACACTGCTTTCGGCGAACAGAGAGCTGGGCATCTTCGCGACTTTGCAGGGTTTCGGAATCGGATCCAAGGCAAAAGAAAGGAGGGTAAAAAAGAAGGAGTGATCAGGGGGAATAAAGAAGGAAAAGGGAGGAGGAGGGGAACCGGTGTTCTGAAATAACTGATCAGTGCAATTATGTCAGTGCGACTGAGAGGGGGAGAAGGAAAACAGTGGAAGAAGCTGTACAAAAGCATCCACCTCCTAGAAGCTGGACGTCCCAGTCCGAGCCGAGCCGGGCTGTGCTGCTGCTAGGAAACACGGGGAAGAACAACGTGTTTAGTCCAGAGCCGGCGGTGGAGATGGGAAGAATATTCCTTCCTGACAAAGGGGCCCTCCCCTGCTGACTTCCCTCCGCTCTTCTGTTGCTTCTGTCTCAGTCTTTGCAGAGCCAGACAGAGAGATGTGCGGATGACGTCAGCGCCTGGGCAGGGACTTTGCGGTGCTGCGAGCTCATTAGCATATATGAGAGCTGATTGGCTGGAGGGGCGATTGGTGGGCGAGCTTGGGTCTAAAGCCGCGCCCCACTTCTTTGTTCTCTTGTCTTTGTCCTCACCCCGTTTGTCCTCCAGCAGGTCCTATACTGTATTAATAAGGCACAACACTGTTCTTTAATATTGACTCCAAAAATACATTTACACATATTTACGGAACTAATAACCTATATTCTAATTAATTATATTGAATAAAAAAGTTGTCAGTACATAAAATGACTCCACTTTCACCAGTTGATGTTCTTGTTCCACATCAAGTGTCTATAGTAACGCACATCTTTATCCTTATTGATTGGTGAATTACTATTAATTCCTTTGCTATAATTTTAAAATGTAAAAGTTTGTTGAAAACCTCTGGACCAGACTTGTTTATATTATCAATGGCATCAAATTCAGAATTATGTAAAATACATTGTTTTCTTAATGCAGTAAAGTACTGTTGTCAATTTTAAAACATGTACTTAGTAATTCAACTTAAGTAACTTATTTTAAGTGGTGCTTATAATTGTAGTTGGTAAGTTTTTAGGCAATTACTTGCAATTTTACTTGAGTATTGAGAATGTGCACCTATTATTACTACTGGAAAACTAGATTCAACTAGAGTACCAGAAGCTATATCATCAACATTAAAGCTGAAATATGCAACATTTAGAATTCCAGCTGGCTAGAGGATGAGACTCAAAGTCAGTCCACCCAGGATGCTAAAAAACTAACACTGAGGCAGTTCATGACATGTGGGCAAGGTACCCTTTCCTATCAGTATGTGAGCACTGTATGTCATCACTGGGCTTAGTATTCTCTGAGGGGTGAAAAAACTTTTAGGCAAAAACTTCTAGAAGCAAATATCTCTGCAGTGCTGTTCAATGAGTCTTGTCACAGAAAGCTTTCTCCACGCCACTCCACACTAATAAGTTATGGAGCATTTCTCTAGTAAATAGATATTTAAAAATGGTCCATGCTGCAGCTTTAAATAAAGGATTTAAAAATATCTCATTAACCTTAAGACCTTAAGTGTTTCTTGAGAGCCCATCCGTAACAGATCAAAAACATTTTTTCTTTGTCTTATCAGCTTAATGACTTTCTCTCCTTATTTGAGAATTGGTCCTAGACATGATCTAAAGTTGATGCTATGTTTCAGTCCACTCCAGAAAATGATACATGACTTCCTTCTGGTGTTGCAAAGATCACAAAACAGAAAAAATTGCTTTAGATTAGTATTTATATCTTACATTAATAGATTAGATTAATAGATTAATAGAGGAAGGAAATAAGATTGAAGGCAGACAGTTCTTTTCAGGTAGATTAAAAGGGTTAATATAGGAAACCGTAATACTTGATACTCATACATCAACATGATTATTAATCTTAATCATGGTGCAATGTAGTGTAATATTGTCTTATAAAGTAGTAGTTAACTCAGAATATACCAATACAAAAACTATATTGGCTCATGAAGGATTATGAAGAACACAAACACAAGGAACGACCATTACATTCCGTTGTTTCATTCTTATTGGGTTATATAATGGAAACAGAGCAAACTGCTGCACAATTGAAAGTGCTGTAAAAGACTGTAAGTTCATGCTCAGTATTCTTCACATGGTTGTGAAATTTGGTCAACCCCATGTGAATTTTGTGAAAAGCTGCACTGAAAAAAAGACTGGGGTTGATTTTCTTAGCTTTAAGTCTTTTATTTGTATTTCAATTTTGAATTCATTGGAACTCAAATATTCTTGTATTTCATCACTACTCAGTGGTGAGTTTACACCATCATCATACAGCCACAGTATGAATAAGATCTTCTCATAATTTGCCACAGATATATTTTATGTTGGTATTAAAGACCATACCAAACCCACTAGTCTTTATTCAATAAAGCCTGAAAAAAAGCCATCAGTGCATCCCAGGTTACAGTTTGCATCTGATTTCTGCTTTTTGTCTCAGCGTAGTCTGGTTTGATGAAGCTTAAACCGTAAGAACATTGCAGAGTAAAGGGTTGGTTGTCTTTGTAGATGGTCATAGAGGGGGGGGGGGGCAACACAAAGGAGATTTCAAGCCGATTCAAAACCGTTGAGACCAGAAGCACTTTGCTTTGTCACCTCGTTCCTGGAGCACAATGCTAATGCTAATGAGGAACCGCTCAGGAACGGGAGGAGGTGATGGGATGGGACCCTCTTGTTAATATTTGACACCTCAGCTCCCCCTTTACACCTCCTCCCCATTCAGCAATCTTGAATCTATTCAGTTCTATACAAGCAAGGCATTTCCCATACATTCTTAACTCTACAAATAGACAAACATATTGGATTAAATCTAAAGTCAGAAAAAAAAGTGTTATCAGAAATTCATTGGTGAAAAACAATTTGACTATGACCATCTAAAAAATGGCCTAGAAACATTGTACTTGTCTCATCTAAATTTTATTTCTTGGTTTCCTGTTTTTTTTAAGCCTATTTGAGAAACACTTTTATATATAGAAATCATACCATGTAGATAATTTTGGTTTAAAATCGGAGACTGTACTTTTTATTAAATAAGTATGAATTAACACAAATGCATTTAGACGCTTGCTGCAGTTTTAAGAGAAATAAAAGGTCAAATTTGTATAAGCAGTGACGTTGAACTTTTATTTACTTTCCGTTGGTCTGCAAGTGCTCCAGTTCGAGTTTAGTGAGTTTATACATACATGTATACATACCAGTTGGAAAAAGATGCTCAAACATGCAATTTTATGTAATAAATTACAAAAAAATATAGGTGATCAGTATTCTTTATTCAAAAGTGGTTCAAAGAGTGAATTTTGCCATAGTTGTATTTGAATCGTTTTGTAAGTTATGTAAAAGTAAAAGTACAGACACTAATCCACGATAACGGGAAATCACCTAATGATCAATTCACATCAAACAATTATGGGGTGGCTGTAGCTCAGTTGGTAAGGCACTTGAGCATAGACCACAGGGTCAGTGGATCGGCTACAAGTTGAAGTGTCCTTATGCTGAATCCCACTGAATCCCAAGTTGCTCCCAGTGGGTCAGGTAAGCACCTTGCATTGCAGCCACTGCTACATAAGCGACTATTTACCATTTAACAATTAACATGTATGCCTCTTACAAAAGTACAAATACTCCACTAAGACGGAGCTTGTGTTTATGAACTGACACCTGCTTCATCCATGAAAACACTCACTGTTTTTATAATTCAATAGTTATTTTTAAGAAATTACATCTGCAAAAAGGTAACTAAAAACAAAAGCTTTAAAATAAATGTAGTTCTGTACAAGTACAATATTACCCTCTGAAATGTAGTGAAGTAAAAGTGACTCAAAATGGAAATACTCCAGAATAGTACAAGTATCTTGAAACTGTACTAAAAGTATTTGATTAATGCATTTAGTTTTCTCTTTTTCTAGCCTATTTATTGTGTTAATGTTATTATATTATTTGTGACCAATGGTGAACAAGCAGCTGAGACATGGATGTACAGTTTGACCAGAGTTTATGCAGGAGTGTCTTTTCTATATCATGGCAATAGATTTGTTGTCAGCAGTTGTCAGCATATGAGTGCAACTCTTATAGCATGCAGCCTCCTAAAGTCACAAACATATTGTCATCAGTTTCTCATCAATTTGATTTCTGAAATATCTAAGCCCCAATCTACTGTTGGTGCTGCAGATGATCATAGCTGTCACTAGGTAAGAAGCAGGGTATACCCGTGACAGGTCACCAGTCTATCACAGGTCACTTTGGCCCATATAAACCAAAAGCAAAATGCCATGTTTATCTCCTTTATCAACACTACCCTTTGACATGGTGCACAGTTCTGCTCTAAGCTTTAAAGGCCCAATGAAATAAAGTGCTACTAATAGCCTAATGTCTTGTCTTGGCCCACAATATATGTCTCAGTGCACTCTTTTAAGCTAAGATGGAAGCTGATTGCAACATTATCACTGAAACTGGTTGTTTAGTATTAGGCGTTAGCCAGCTGCTTAGAGGCGATTACCCGTATACCTTATAATGAGAGGAAGACGAGCTTAGCCTGCTCTAACCCACAGAGCAACAGAGACAGACAGGGCTTAGTAACTGCTCTGCCAGTCTCTGCACTGTAGCTGCAGGCCTGCAGACACAGACACTAGGTCACAGTAAACAGCAGGTCACAGGATACAGAGCAGCCTGTCTGTACACTGCTCCATCACTCCAACACTCTGACCTCATATACACGAATGCATACACTATAGGCTTTCTGCTGCATGTTGGCAACAGACCATGTACGACTGGTAGATTTAGAGTATTTAAACAACAAATACTCGACAGCACCGTAAACAAACCCCCTCAAGAGATTCTGACTGCAATAAACTATTTAAAGCTATTCAGGGTGGCATTTAAGATGTAAAGAGCTAGATATTTTTCTCTGGGGCTGGTGGCAATGAAAACAAAGTAAAAATGTGAGTTAATCTATCCAGATAAATGCTACTGTTGTAGTTTGTTTGCTTCCTGTGAAACAGTCAGGAAGTAATATATCTGCATTTATTTTCTACCTCACTCCCCCATTGCTTCTCTCTCTTACTCTTGTTTGTTAAGGCTGTTAACAGACAGCAACAGAAAATATCTAGGCATTCTTTTCCTATATGTGTATGTATGTGCACATCTGGACTAGTTTGGCTACATCCAGTATTGCACAAAGATCTCCTCATTAACAAAAGGTCATAGAATTGCACAATCTACTGTTATGAGTCAAAACTTTAGTTTTTCCCGTCTGGAAATCAACACAAAAAATTAGTTTCTAAATATCTTCACCCTGAAAGCCAGCTTATATGTGGATGAAAGGCCAAAGCCAAATTTTCTAAAAGAGCAAACTAGACAGGACACTTTGGACACACTGGGGAGGCCACGCTCTCTGTTGTGATCTTCATCCAGCAGCTCCGCTCCACTACTGTCTGCAGCCTTTTTTCATGCACATGTGCTCTTGTAAAAACAAACAGTTCATACATATGCAATAACAATTGTTGTCAAAAGAGAAATCAGGCTTCCCTAATCCCCTACCCTGATTATGGTAACCAGGTTTCTTATTTACATGACAGTTAAGAAATTAGATTAGTCAAGAAAATGACTATAACCTGGTTACTTCAGTGCATGCAAACACACGGATTGCAGTTTTGAGCATCAATATGAAACAATTAATAAAAAAGTAAGAGTAGAAAAACCTTAGACCCCATGCTATCACACCACAGCCTGAAGATGAAACCCAGCTGAGGAAGGTTTCAGTGTGTTACACACATCTCCTGATGCTACGGAGTAGAAAAAGTACAGAAACTTCCTTTAAATCAGAGGCGTGTGACTCACAGCATGCTGTGACAGAGGAGAGGAGAGGAGGAAGAGTAGGAGAGCAGACCCAGGTGGAGAGGGAAAGATGCAGTGTGGCTCAGGGATGACATGTAGCATACACACAGATATAGTTTGTTTGGCATTGCAGGTATTTTTGTGGTGCAGCAAAAGATGAGCAATGGTTTGTGGTAGAGAGAAAAAACTAACCCCTGGAAGTGTTTATGTGTGTGTGCGTGTTTGTGTGTATACCACAAACTGTAAACTGGCCCAGACTCATGTTTAGACAAAGGAAAATGGGACACTTTGACTCTAGAGCATTTTACACATGACTTGAGTCTCTTTGTTCTAATCAGGGGAAACCCTCGGTGTGTAAATGGCATTAATCCCCATACTGCAATACAAACAAAACTCCTTGAAAGACGAGCGGTGTCACTGTTGATATCAGTGACACAGGAGGAAATGCTGTTTAATCAAAGAACATAATTGGTGGGAGATAGCAAATGACGACAGTGGGGAAAGCAGTAAATGCAGGATTGTTTTTTCTTCTTGTTGTTGACATTTGCAGTAGGAAAGCTAAATGAAGCTGGACAGGAGCTCATCAGTATGCATATGTCATCTTGTTATTGTGGAAGTTAGTGCTGGAGAAATGATACAGTTTTTATTCCACATGCAGTACATGCACAGGAGCAGGCTGCTTTTAGGTGTTTAAAGCAATACAAATAGTGCAGGCTATGTGCTGGGATCTGCAGGTATTAATACAGCACTGTCTGCCTCCCACCCATTTCTCCCTCTGTCTCCTCCCTTTTCCATCTTCTCCTCTCATCTATCTCTCCCTGTCTGCTTCTTCCATGCCCCCTTCCCTCCTTCCTCACTCCCCCCTCTCGTCTTTCTTACATCTCTCTATCTGATCCCTCCCTCCTCTCTTCCCCTCCCTGTTTGCTCTGACACACTGAACTGAAGTGGCACTGCTTCCCTGCGCTGTGATTGGCTGCCTGCCAGACGCTGGGTAAGCCAAGCAGCACAGCGGCAGGGCAGCTGGAGCCAGCGACCTACAATGCACCACAACGCACAGTTCACCCTCCTCCCCCGCCTCCTTCATCGCACCATCTCCTCCTCCTGCTTCCACTCGACAACCAGCCGCAACCCAGCTCTTTGTCTTTGCTACCCACCCTCTCCTTCAGTTAATAGCTGAATATGAGAGCGCATGGTATCATGTGACAACCCACAATTCTAAATTCTGGTAGATTTTAGCCAAATGTCAAGTCACCACACAAAATGCCATTCCAAGGTGTTTTATATATTCATTTATATTCATGCAACTTTTCAAAATCCAAAGATCAGATTTTTTTATACTCATAATAACCCTAAAGAACCATCTCTGAGATTTGAGTTTGAAGAGTATGAGAATGATGTTAACACACAGTGTAAAATCTCTGAGGGAGCAGTGGTGCATCATGGGAAAGCTCAACAGTCTATTCTGGTTTCTTTAAACACAATCTTTTCAAACCTTAACTACATGTTTATTTGTAATTGTGATTGCATTGTTAACCATGACCTTTCCATATAAATTTCTTTTTCTTAACCCTGATCCTAAAAAAGTACAACCCTGTCTCCAAAAAATTATGTTCCTACACCCCAAACTTTCAATACAGAAATTTTGAGCTGCCAACTACTTTTTTCTTTTATTAACAGTTTTATATTTTTAAGGTAAGATTTCTAGTTTTTACTGTCTGAGCTTATTAACATGCATTGTTCTGGCTTGAAATCTTTAACTTAATTAATTGAATAAAGGTATTATATTATTTATACTGAAGGGCAACTTCACCAATTTTCACATTGCTTTCCATGGCTTTAGTTTAGGATATAAATGTACATGAATGCTTTTAATCCTCCCTCTGAATTCCATATAATAAAATATTTCTTTGTTTCTGGCAGATGACAGCTGAGGAGTTTTTCATCATTAGGAGTTGAGATGATGTCATCTGAAGGACCTCTGGAAAAGCAGCTTGACCCTGATTGCAAACTCCACAGTGTGAGCACAAGATGACATAATCTTAAGTGAAGGTTCCTCCAAGTGGTGTCATATGGAGGCATTTTCAGCTAGAAGTATAGAGATATTTTAAGATAGGGAACTTAGAGGGAAGTTTAATGGCATTTATGTACATGTACTACCCAAAGTGAATCTAAAGAACTAAGTTGAAAATCAGTAAGGTGTCCTTTAATTTTTACAGAAACTAAACTAGTGTAATAGTAGACTTCCTATCATGATTTGTTTGACACTTATAGGTAGAGTGTGGTAAGTGTTGCAGTTGCAGATTACATCATCTGAACCTTCCCATCCCCACCCACCAACGCTTCCCAATTTGTTATAATATTTGCACTTTACTAACAGAGTGTCGCTACATCATGAACAGAAATGACTAAGGATTTCACTGCAGCCAGGTGTCCTCTTTGTTTGTATTTTCCCCATAGAATCTTACTGAAGCATTACCTCTACATTTCAGATTTGTCCAGTAGATACATTTTTTTCTGGACACACATGAAGTCTCAATCTAAACTGAGGAAAATGCAGTATTAGAAATCTGAGATCATTATCAAGTTTTTAAGCAGAGCTGAGATTTTTCTTTCTTAATTATGGTCAGTTTAAACAAATTTTTGTCGTTCCCTTTAAAAAAATATTTTCAGGACCTTTCCCCTTTTTTAGCCACAATCTGAGGTTTATTAACTCTAACAAGAGTAGTTTTCTACAATGACAGCAATTCTTTCTTAACCTTAGGTCATTGACCACCATTACAATCATTCCTCTTTCAGCTATGTGACCACAAATATTACATTTATAATCAATGCAATTTCTTTTTTTAATATTACTGGTATCTTTATTCCTGGTCCTTGTGTGTTTTATAACCCAAAGTGTGATCTTTCTCCATTTTGCTACATTATGATTCAGTCATTTTAACTATTATTGCAATCATTTTCTAACCAAGTAATTTTTCAGTAATCAGGATTGTGATTGTTTCCTGTCACAATCTTATTTTAGTGTGATCAAGTATTGTTGCAGCTATTCTGTTTTTTATTAGGATCACGGTATTTAAACATGTGTTTTCTAGTCTAAACCTACCAAAATTATAGACAGTCATGTGGATCATTGAATATAGTATAGTACCAGTGTAGCCTATGTACACAATATACGAGATACAGTATGTTCATAAACATATTGTAAGTATGAGGATGTACAACAAACCTCCTTATCCTGTAAACTCCAAACAGATGTAGATGTGAGGTTTTCACCCAGGCAGCACCAAAAAGTCCCAGAGAGAAGCACACATTTCAACTTCTGCACAGCCTAGTCAGTCCCCCCACCCTGGTTGCTTGCTGATCACCAGGCAGCCCAGGGGGAAACCCCTTTTCCTCTTCGTCTCCAATTCCTCTGCCAAATGAATATACAAGGCCAGTGTATAAACAGTGACAGCTTAGGGAGGAGAAAATACAACACTCCATCATGTCTCCTGACTCAGCAGAGACCAGTGGCCAGCACTCATGAATGGAGCAGGGCTAGAGGGTAAAAGCAAAATACATGTTTTAAAAAGGCAGCCAGGCTTCAAACAGAGGTTTTGCTCTGCAACCAGAGTCCAGATGTGTTTTCTTTATATAATTGTCAGTGTTTCATTTGCATTTGCTGATTAACTGATTCTATTCAAACATCTTGTTCAGACTACTCATATTATACTTATCTAGATTTCCACTGGAGACTGTCTCAAAATGTTTAGTTCTTTACTGTGTGGGGATATATAACTATGGTACTTGTATGAGCCAGCAGGCTTTTCTCTGTGTTTGTTCTGCTTTTGTTTTCCCTGTAGTCAAACTGTGTTTAAGTTTAAGTTTTGATTACGTCATCAATGACATCACATGCTACTTATAAAATCAGTAGCATGTAACAGAGTAATACAGACTGCATTACATCATTTTCAAATCCAGAGGAACAGCACATTAAAGGTAAGCAGCAGTATCTTTATAATTGCCACAGAGCATGTTTGGATGTCAACTGTGTACCATGCATTCTAACAGTGTTGAAGCATCTGCATTACTAACTCCACTCATTTATTCAGGATTTTCCTTAACATGTCTCCATTATGTATGTTTGCTGTGGCAATAGCTATGTGAATCATACCTTATTAACTACAGTATAGTGGACTTTCTGTACCTTCATCTATTTATTTGAGTAATAAATACTATAGGGAAAAATACACAGTATATCCAACATCAGTTGGAAGTTGTCTAACTATACTGTAGCATGTTGTGGATGTAATAACCTGCTGACACAAATATGTTATCTTATTAGCTTCACCTTATTGCTGAATCCTTCAGATCAGCTTAACATGAACTTGGTAATACCCGTTTGCACAAAACAAAAAACTTGGAACTTATGCTTTTAAATAAAACTCTGATGCTGTAAAGTGTCCTCCAAAATTATTGGAAAAGCCAGACCACGTCATCTGCTTGTGCTGTACACTTTTGGCATTAAGATCAAAAATTAGCAATAAGACAAAACTCTGTTTTCATTTGGGCACATTTTAGAGCGGCTATGAAGAAATTAAAGACGCTGTAAAAATGAAGAAAGACAGAGGCAAAAAGTGTCAAATTAAATATAAATGTTTTCTGGTATCACAATAGCATATCCCCTAATGTACAAAAATAAGTAAAGTTACAAGAATATTCTGAAAACTCTGGACATTTCTCTTAGGCTTATAAAAGCACTAATGGTGGAGACTTCATTGCAGGCAAATACAGTTAACATGAGACATATGGCTTTATGATTAATTTACATTTTTAAGCTTTTTTGTGGTTATTAATCTATTTAGACCAACATACTGTTGCATACACATCTCTTACTATCATTGCAATGGTTTTCTCACATTAGAAAGCTGCATCATTACCATTCAAATCTATTAGGTTATGTTGTTTAGACTAAACCTGAGAAAAAACCTGAACCCGTTGCTCAACATGATGTTGGAAGACCCAACAAAACCATAATCATGTCATATCGTCAACAAAGTTATGCAGCTAACCTGTTAATCCACATACCAAGAGCAGGGCACTGGTTAACAAAAGAAAACCAACAACAGCTGATGACAGAAGCATTGTAAAAGATGTGATAAAATAAAAAATCAAAATGATGTAATTTTTGTAGGAGGAGTTTTACATTTCACTGGTTGTAGCTTTAAAGATACTATCAACGCATAAACTCTGGTAACTTTAGTACAATAAGGTATTATTCAGAAAAAGACTCCTGCGGCTGAAACTTTCAGTGCTACTGTACATTATGCACCAATTAAATTAGAACTGTATATATTGGTCCTGGCCTTAAAAAGTTTGCAATGGACCTAATACTAAATTCCCCTTCCTCAGCTGGAGCTGCAGGCATTCCTATATAAACATTAGATCATGGTTTCTGGCTCACTCTGGGTGGGGCTGTCTGCCCAGCTGCACACGGAGATGAAGGGATGGTGGGGTGGACGCATGAAAGGATGGATGATCGCTCCGGGCAAGCTAGCAGTGACGGTACATTGCAGGCGTGGAAACAGAGAATGGGCTCTTAGTGATGTTTCCATGGTGGAAATGAGATCCTAATGGACTGGAGAATGGCACCAGTGGGCAAGATCCAGTAGAGCTCAGAGGCTTCTGTAACACAGTGAGGAGAGAGGCTGCCTCCATTAGTGTGTAATAGAGATAACATATAGTCATCTTTAATGCCTATTTGGGGACACCTTACATCACAGAGGAAAGATTGTTTACTGTAGGTCTGCACTGCATGGTGCTATTATAAGTCAGGTAGCACGCATGTGCAGTAAATTACAGTACAGTAATCATAAGGCAAAGAAATAAACGTGAAATCACTTAGGGGGTTTTAAAAATAGCTAAGAAATACTACTATTAGGCTAATACTACTTTTCTGAATATAGTATAGTCTTCAAGCAACACAGCTTGGCTGTACAACACACAGTATTGCTTGTTTTCTCTTTTTCTTTTCATGGGGTTTTGTACTTTAGAAGGGTATATCTACTTAATGTTAATTTGACTGGTAATCCAACATTATTCAGAGGAAAATATTGTACCTCCTTCACAATTTTTAAAGCTTAGGTTGCAAGTTACTTTTTGCAGATTTATGTTCTTACATAAAATATAATCACTATTCAATTATGATTATTATAATTTAGCCAGTCCATTAAAATTTACCAGCTTTACCAGCTTGCTGTTTTAATCTACACAACGTCACAAGTTAACAAAGTACTTAGTATTTCAACTTGAGTTAGGAATTTGAAGTGAAGTAAATTTTGGGCAATCTTGTACTTTTATGTAAGTTTTAAGTTTGTATAATTCTAGCATCTCTTACTAGACTTTATCATCACAGTTACACTAACAAAGGCACAAAAACAAGAACAAGTAATTGCACTCATAGTCTGTTTGATCCAAGAAACAAGAAATATGATGTGTTTTGTCATTAAATTAATTTACCCTGATGGATTTTTTTGCTCTTTATACAAGACCATTCACACCATCTGATATATGATCCTGTCATAATTACTATGGATGCTAGAGATCACACATTTTTCCTTGATGGACAGAAGCATTATTGATGATATGCACCCTCTGGCCCACTAGTAAGTGCAGTTTGCACCCCTCTGATGAATAATTATGGGAATAACAACAACGAAGTCCATTCTTTAAAATAAAAAGTCTGTGGCACTATTTACTAATAGAAGAAGAAGTAAGAGGATCATCAGTTAACTCTGAGGTCTATGAATGTCTCTACATAAGTATCAAGCTAATAATTGTTAAGACAATCAAGTCAATTTAACTTAATATAGATAGGGCCAATTCACAACAAAGTAATCTCAAGGCACTTTACAGAATAAATTCAAGACTATAAAAATGTATACCTATAGGCTTTATCAAAGAGGTAGGTTTTAAGCCTACACTTAAAAGTAGAGAGGTTGTCTGCTTCCTGAATCTGAACTGGGAGCTGGTTTCACAGGAGAGGAGCTTGATAGCTAAAGGATCTGCCTCCCATTCTACCTTTGGAAATTCTGGGAAACACAAGTAGGCCTTCTGACATCAAAATAGTCTACTGGGATTAATGATATTGATTTTTTCACCAGGTTCCATAGATAGGTATAGCTGCATATCATCAGCATAACAATGGAAATTTGTGGAGTGTTTTCTAATAATGTTACCTGAAGGAGCCATATATGAAGTAAAAAGTATTGGTCCTAACGTGTGCATGGAGGATTCATCATTAACAAGATTTAAACCAACATAGTTTAGTTCCTTTAATCCCAATTTCATGTTCCAGTCTCTGTAATAAAATGTTGTGATCAATGGTATCAAATGCAGCACTAAGATCTAACAGACCAAGGATAGAGACTAGCCCATTATCTGAGGCCAAGAGAAGCTTGTTAGTGACCTTTACCAGTGCTGTTTCTGTACTATGATGAACTCTAAATCCTGACTAAAACTCTTCATACAAATTATTTCTGTACATATTTGTTTTGCAACTACATTTTCAAAGATTTTATAAATAAAGGGGAGATTAGATATTGATCTGTAATTGGCTAAAACACCTGGGTCAAGACAGGGTTTTTTAAGTAGTGGTTTAATTACAGCTACCTTAGGTAGGCCTGTGATATATAGTCTGTTTCTAAAGATAGATTGATGATATCTAATACGAACGTATCTATTAGTATCTATAGCGTATCTATAGCTTCCTTGAGCAGTCTAGTTGGAATAGGGTCTAGCAGACAGGTTGTTTGATTAAATGAAGTAATAATTGAAGTTAGCTCAGTGAGATCTATGGGTAAAGTCTAAGAGGGATTGGGGCCTTATCGATGATTCTAGCACTGATGTACGTGAAGATTTATCTGTAATATTTGGGGGGAGGATCTGGTGAATTCTTTCTCTAATAGCTACAATTTTATTCATAAAGAAAGTCATGAAGTCATTGCTGCTCAGAGTTAAGGGAAAACTAAGCTCAACAGAACTATGGCTCTTAGTCAGCCTCGCTACAGTGCTGAACAGAAACCGGGGGTTGTTCTTGTTTTAATCTTTGTAAACAGGCTATGTACCACAGGCCTATAAGGTAACTGTAATTAAACCACTACTTAAAAAACCCTGTCTTGACCCAGGTGTTTTAGCCAATTACAGATCAATATCTAATCTCCCCTTTATTTCTAAATTCTTGAAAAAGTAGTTGCAAAACAATTATGTGACCACCTGTACAGGAATAATTTGTATGAAGACTTTCAGTCAGGATTTAGAGTTCATCCTAGTACAGAAACAGCACTAGTAAAAGTCACCAACGATCTTCTTTTGGCCTCAGATAATGGACTCGTCTCTATACTTGTTCTGTTAGATCTTAGTGCTGCATTTGATACCATTATCACAACATTTTATTACAGAGACTGGAACATGAAATTGAGATTAAAGGAACTGCACTAGGTTAGTTTAAATCTTATCTGATAGATTCCAATTTGTTCATGTTAATGATGAATCCTCCATGCACACAAAGGTTAGCTATGGAGTTCCACAAGGCTTTGTGTTAGGACCAATTCTTTTTTACTTTATATATGTCTCCTTTAGGCAACATTATTAGAAAACACTCCATAAATTTCCACTGCCATGCTGATGATACCCAGCTATATCTATCTATGGAACCAGAGGGAAAAAAATCAGTTAATCAAGCTTCAAGCATGCCTACAAGACATAAAGGCCTGGATGTCCCACAATGTTTTACTTCTAAACTCAGACAAAACTGAAGTCATAGTAGTTGGGCCCAAAAATCTAAGAAATATGATGTCCAACCATATTGTTATTCTAGATGGCATAAGTCTGGCCTCTAGTACTACTTGGAGTTATTTTTGAATTTCAGGATTTGTCCTTTAACTCACATATAAAACAAATCTCTAGAACAGCCTTCTTCCATCTACGGAACATTGCCAAAATTAGGAGCATCCTGTCTCAAAGTGATGCTGAAAAACTAGTCCATGCATTTGTTACCTCTAGGTTGGACTACTGTAATTCCCTACTTTCAGGATGCCCCAGTAACTCCCTAAAGAGCCTTCAATTAATCCAAAATGCTGCAGCAACAGTGCTAACTGGAGTTAGCAGGAGAGATCATATTTAACCTTCACTAGCTTCTCTCCATTGGCTTCCCATTAAATTTAGAATAGAATTTAAAACCCTGCTTCTTACATATAAAGCTCTGAACGGTCAGGCTCCATCATATATAGAAGACCTCATAGCACCATATCATCCCAGTAGACCACTTTGATCTGAGAATGCAGGCCTACTTGTTGTTCCCAGAATTTCCAAAGGTAGAATGGGAGGCAGAGCCTTTAGCTATCAAGCTCCTCTCCTGTGGAACCAGCTCCCAGTTCAGATTCAGGAAGCAGACACCCTCTCTACTCTAAGTCTAGGCAAGATGGCGGCGCGTCCACACGCAGCGGCTTCTCTCGCTCCCGAGAAAATGGTGTTTTCGTGTTTTTTGTCTTGTGAATTGCAATGTTTTGGTATGTCTTCGTCGTGTCAACATGTCTCCAGGCACGCATACAGTCGCCAAGTTCTGTTGGATGTCGGCAGAATCACATTTTTAAAGTTAAACTCTGCGCACACAGAAGAGCTGCGGGAACTCGGTCTGCTCCGGAGACCTACACCATCACCGACCCCCTCTAGTGCACCTCGCCCACAGTGGAAGCACCACAAGCGTCATCAGAGGAAGCAGAAGAGGGGTAAGTGCGGAGGTATCCGGGCTAGGCTAACGGCTAACCCACACAAGCCAGCCATCCCCACGATCCTACTGGCTAACGTATTAGACAATAAACTGGACTACATCCGCTTACTACGGTCAACTCAGAGGACTGTAAGAGACTGCTGTGTTTTTGTGTTTACGGAAACGTGGCTTAGCAACAGCGTTCCAGACGGCGCCATTCAGCTTGATCAGCTGACATGCTATCGAGCGGACAGAGCTCTCATCGCGGGAGGAAAAACCCGAGGTAGCGGGCTTTGTGTTTACACCAGCGATACGTGGTGCCGCGACGCTGTTGTGATCTGCAAACGCTGCTCACCCCTGGTGGAGTTCATGATTATCAAGTGCCGGCCATTCTACCTGCCGAGGGAATATACAGCCATACTGCTCGTTTCTGTTTACATTCCCCCGAACAACAACATCAGCAGCAGGAACGATGCACTTAATGAACTGCACCAGTACATCAGTGAGCAGCAGACAGCCCACCCTGATGCTTTTCTCATCATAGCTGGGGACTTCAACCATGCAGACTTAAAGAGTGTGTTTCCAAAAATACACCAACACATTAACATTCCAACTTGAGGAAATAACATCTTAGACCTTGTTTATACCACACAGAGAGGAGCTTACAAAACCCTTCCCCTCCCCCACCTCGGTGCCTCAGACCACATCACTGTCATGCTAATGCCGGCATACAGACCGCTCGTCAAAGTCGCCAAACCGGTTAAAAAGCAGATACAGGTGTGGCCGGAAGGGTCGTCAGAGGCTCTTCAGGACTGTTTTGACACCACTGACTGGGATATGTTTAAGCAGGCTGCCACATATAATAACTCCATAGACCTCCAAGAGTACGCAGAGACTGTCAGTGCCTACATCAACAAGTGTATTGATGATGTAACTGTCAATAAGACCATCACTGTACGGGCCAACCAGAAGCCATGGGTGATGGGGGAGGTCTACAGACTCCTGAAGACGCGGAACGCTGCCTTCAGAGCTGGAGATGAAGTGGGCCTGAGAACAGCCAGGGCCAACCTGTCCCGTGGCATCAGAGAGGCTAAGAGACAGTACTCCAGGAGGATAGCCCATCAGTTCAGCAACAGCAGAGACACTTGGAGCCTGTGGCAGGGAATACAGACCATTACGGACTACAGGCCCCCACCGCGGACGTGTGACAGTAACATCTCTCTGCTGAACGAGGTGAACGCCTTCTTCGCTCGCTTCGAAAAGCAAAACTGCTCCACTGCACAGAAGACTCCACCTCCTCCCGGCGACCAGGTGTCAATGCTGACCCCAGACAGCGTGAGGAGATCCTTCAGCAGGATCAATGCACGGAAAGCTCCGGGTCCTGACAACATTCCTGGGCGTGTACTGAGAGACTGTGCAGCAGAACTCACCAATGTCTTCACAGACATTTTCAACATCTCTCTTGGTCAGGCTGTTGTACCCACATGCTTCAAAGCCACCACCATCATTCCAGTCCAGAAGAAGCCGTCTCCATCCTGCTTCAATGAGTACCGTCGAGTTGCACTTACTCCGATTATCATGAAGTGCTTTGAACGGCTAGTCATGCACCAAATCAAGTCTGCCCTCCCCCCCTCCCTGGACCCCTTCCAGTTTGCATATCGGTCCAACCGCTCGACCGATGATGCTGTTGCAACTGCTGTCCACTCAGCACTCACACATCTAGATAAAAAGGACTCATACGTCAGAATGCTGTTCATAGACTTCAGTTCAGCATTCAACACTATCATCCCTCAACAGCTCATTCACAAACTGGTCCAGCTGGGGCTCAACACTTCGCTGTGCAACTGGCTGTTGGACTTTCTAACTGGAAGACCTCAGCCAGTACGGGTCGGCAGTAACACATCCAGCAGCATCACACTGAACACTGGGGCCCCCCAAGGATGTGTGCTAAGCCCCCTTCTCTTCACCCTGCTGACCCATGACTGCACACCATCACACAACTCCAACCTTTTCATTAAGTTTGCGGATGACACGACTGTGGTGGGTCTCATTAGCAACAACGATGAGACAAACTACAGGAGTGAGGTGAGACGCCTGGCCGGGTGATGCAGTGACAACAATCTCTCTCTGAACGTGGAGAAGACGAAAGAGATTGTTGTTGACTTCAGGAGAGCGCTCACCCAGCACACTCCTAACCATCAACGGTGCTAATGTGGAGAGGGTGAGCAGCACCAAGTTCCTGGGTGTGCACATCACAGAGGACCTCTCCTGAACCGACAACACTGCAACACTGGCCAGAGCTCTGCCCCCCATCATGTACACCTTCTACAGAGGCACCATCGAGAGCATTCTAACGAGCTGCATCACTGTGTGGTATGGGGCCTGCAACGCCTCCTGCCGGAAGACTCTACATAGTGAGAGCAGCTGAGAAGATCATTGGTGTCTCTCTCCCCTCCCTCCAGGACATTTATGGAACCCGTCTCACCCGCAAAGCCCTCAGCATTGCGGGTGATCCCACTCACCCATCACACAGCTTCTTCAGCCTGCTGCCATTAGGGAGGAGACTGCGGAGCCTACAGGCCAGGACCAGCAGGTTGAAGGACAGCTTCATCCATCAGGCTGTCAGGAAGCTGAACTCGCTCCCGAACTTGCCCCCCCTCTTCCCTCTTCGGCCTCAGTACTGTACTGTACAGGCGCAGAACTATAACCACCTACTACCTCACATGTAAACTTAATTCAAAGAACTGCTCTTGAGCCCTCTGCACTCTGCCACTTTTACCAGTCTGAATAAGCCATTTTTTTTTTGCACTAATTCTCTTACCTGCACTGATGTACACTTTACTGGTTTGCACTCCATCTGCCATGTGCCTTGCGCTGCTTTTACTTTTACTTTATTGTACTTTGTATTGTACTTTTATTAGTATACTCACCAATGCCCTTATTGTATAGTTGAATTGTATAGTGTTTTTTATATTTTCCCTGTATGTATGTACTGTACATGTGGAAGAACTGACAATAAAGCTTGACTTGACTTGACTTGACTTGGCTCAAAACCTTCCTCTTTGATAAAGCTTATACTTAGTTATAGTTATACTGCTATAGGCTTAGACTGCTAGGGGATCCACCCCCCAATGCCTCTTGTCCCTCTCTCTCGTATCCTCTCACCCCGCAATTGTCACCACTGTATGACATTAACTGTGTGTTCTCTCCTGTAGTTGTCTTTCTCCTTGTCTGTCTCCCTCTCGCTGTCCCTCTTTGCAGGTGTCCCCGGGCTTTGAAGCTGTGAGTTTTCCGGTGTGCAGCTACTGGTCCTACCAACATGCCCGATGTTTTGTTGTTGCTTTTATTGCTCTTTTTCTTTTCTCTCTTCACTTTCCACTCACCTCAACCGGTCAAGGCAGATGGCTGCCCACCCTAAACCTGGTTCTGCTGGAGGTTTCTTCTGTTAAAGGGGGTTTTTCCTCTCCATTGTTGCCTAGGCTTGCTCAAGGGGGAATTTTGGGGTTCTCTCTATACATCTTTATAGTCTTGACTTTCTTCTGTAAAGTGCTCTGAGATGACTTTGTTGTGAATTGAATTAAAGTTGAATTGAATTGAAAGAATTACATTTTAATTCAATTTAAAGATTATTAACACACATATTTGGGGTCCAAGTCTGTCTCTAACAGTGATCCTTCATGAGAAACACTGCAGCAGTGTAGTTTCATTGTTTGAGCTCTAAGTAGCTCCTGCTCAGGGCAGCATTGTGACTGGAAGAATCCTGTGGCCCTGCTCTAATTACAGGGGACTTGCACCTATTGTGGGTACCCCTAGGTGCAGAGCATGAAAAGGTCCTCACCCTTAACTCAGCAGCAGCCAGACCTGCACTAAAACAAGCACCCAATTTATTCCCACATTTTGCTGTTACTAAAACTGTTTTTTTAATGGGAACCTGACTGCAGCAGGTTGGGCAGCATGAATCCAGTCTTTGTCCCATTGAGTGGCTCTGCTCACAGCTTTGAACTGTTCTGGAGTGTTCGAGAGACCTTGAAGAAGATAAAGTCGCAGGCACCATCTTTAGGAACAAATGCATTTTAAAATAATAGAAAAAGAGATTTCTTTCCACACGCATGTTCTGATCACAGTGGTTGCTGTGTCGTATCCAATGACCTGAATTCTATATATATATATATATATATATATATATATATATATATATATATATACACACAATAACTTAAAATGTTTACATTCCTTATTCCCAAATAAAACATATTCTCAAATATAGGGCACAGTATCAAAACAAAAAATACATTTACCCTTCAGGGCTGTTTAACCTGAGTCACAGATGTTTAACTGTCCTTTTATCAAAAACTCAATCAATTAATAAAACCAAAAAATAGTTGCAGGCCTGAGTCGGTGCTGGGGGGCGTTGTGACCAAAAACTCAGTGGCCGCTTCACTCCAACTAGAGCAACAAACAAAATAAAATGTGATACCTTTTTCACAGGTGAGCGATATATCCAACCAATCCTGCGACTCCCTCTGTCATTGTCTCCGAGTCAGACGTCTGTAGAGCTGTAGAGCCTGTCCAAAGGTGTCTCTGTCCTCCAAATCAGCCACAGTTCAACACGACACGTGTAGCTGGGTTAGCTGGGTTAGCTAGCTGCCTCCATCGGTTGACGCTGTTACTACTTCTCATCAAATTGATGAGCAGGTCCTCTCTTGATAAACACTTCGTATTTCTCGCTGAAATACTTAGTCCATCAGAAAAAACTATACACTTGCAGATTATCGAGCTTACAATCTAAAACTGTTACCACAGGTTACTAGCGTACAGCTTCAAACTTTTCCCTTCCAATTAACTCGTTAGCTCGTTAACATCCTCTCGCTCTCTCCTGATCTCAGCGCATGTTCACATTCACTTCCGTTAACAAAATAAAATCTTACGTTATCACCTCAAAAAGATACCACATACAACAAAACATTTTAAACATTTTAACCCATGAATTCAACATTTTATATCAGAAACATTTTACAACAAATATAACAAAATATATAATTTGACCCAGTTTACCTAATTATTTACAAATGCACAGATAAATATTTATCTAACAAACCTTGTTTATTTATATATTTAAATCACTTATTAATATATTTTATATAGTATAGACTATCCTTCCCCATTTCTCTAACTCTTTCCAATCTTAATTACAACACCTCTGTGTATAATGGTAATTGGCTGATCTCGGCCCTTTCCTGGCTCATCATATGTCAACCTAACAACCGGTTTCACTGCTCTCTTGGGTCGTGAGTCCAGCCCTCTGGACCTTTGGCCACCTGAAATTACAGGGCTTTCTGTTACATTTGTAGACTGTTTACAAATAGGGTCTTCGTCTTTCTCACAATTTCCTTGGTCTGGATCACTTTCACTTTCTGAAGAATCTTGGCTATGCTCATGCTCTTCTTCATCCAGAGGCTCCACCTCAGAACCAGTCTCCTGGTGACTCTCATCTGATTGTGCCTGAACAATTACCTCTTCTTCTAGACGAACTGAGGGATTAGCAGGGCTCCTAGTATTTTGCTCCCTGTTTCCTGAGTATGTACAATAGTGTCTGAGAGGTCTGCAGTACTCAGAGTCAGAGGACGAGTCTGAATCTAGAACATCTTGCGAAATTGTCTGTACGTCTGGTGAGGTTTGCTTTTGTTTCCTGTGAGTTTCCGCTCTGGTCTTTGGCCAGAGCGGCAGGTGAATCCTCATCCTTTTTGGTCTCAGGAAACTGCACAAGTTGCCCTATTGGGAGGATGTGGTCTCTATGGATTGTTTTGATATCTCCTCTTCCATTGTCAAGCTTGACCTTATAAACAGGAAGGTTGGGCATCTTTCCCACCACAATGTAAGGAATAGAACTCCATCGACTCTGCAGCTTGTGTTTGCCTTTCAGCCCCAAGTTTTTGAGCAAGACTCTATCACCAACATCCAGGGACTGAAAAATAACTCTTTTGTCATATGATCTTTTATTTCTTTGGTGAGTCTTGTCTGCTGCTTGAGAGGCTAATTGGTATGCTCTCTGCAAATCCTCCTTCAACCTTGCTACATATCTTGAATGACCATCTCCCTTCCCATTTGGAGATGTTCCAAAACACACATCTACAGGAAGTCTAGCTTCTCGGCCAAACATCAAGTAATAGGGTGAATACCCTGTAGCATCACACTTAGTACTGTTGTATGCATGGACCAAATAAGCCACATGCTGGCTCCAATGGCGTTTCTCTTCTTGGGTCAAAGTTCCTAACATAGAAAGTAAAGTTCTGTTGAATCTCTCCGGCTGAGGATCCCCTTGTGGGTGATATGGAGTAGTCCGTGACTTTCGCACTCCCATCACCTTCAAAAGATCTCTGATCAGGTGACTCTCAAAGTCTCTACCCTAGTCTGAATGAATCCTTGCAGGCAGACCATAGTGTACAAAGTACTTGTCCACTAAGATCTTTGCCACAGTCTGAGCCTTCTGATTTTTAGTGGGGAAAGCTTGGGCATAACGAGTAAAATGGTCTGTGACAACTAACACATTGCTCATTCCTTTGGAATCAGTTTCCATCGAAAGAAAGTCAATACACACAAGATCCATTGGTCCATTGCTTGTGATTTGACGTATAGAGGCTGCTCTTTGACAAGGTGACTTCAGTATAATGCACTGTCCACAGTTCTTCACATACTGCTCAGCATCCTTTGACAGTTTATGCCAGAAAAATCTACTCCTCAGGAGGTCAGTTGTTCTTTCAATGCCAAGGTGTCCTAAATCATCATGCAAGGACTGCAACACAGTCCCATGAAATTCTTTTGGTAAGACAAACTGAGTGAACTCTTCACCTGATTACGTTTACCCATCCGATAAAGTATCCCTTCTTGCAGGATCAATTTGTCTGCTTCCCGTTTCAACTGTGAAAGTTCTGGATCATTTAGGGTATTCTTAGGCCATTTCTGTTGCTCAACTGCTTGAATAGCAGGCCCAATCACTGAGTCAGCTTTCTGTGCATGTAAGAGTTCTGGCTTTGACAGGAGCTCTAATGACCTCAACTTCATGTGCATTGGGAAAGTGTAGATGTCAGGAACACAATCGGGGGAGGCTCCCAACTGATCCACATATCTGGTTGGACTGCCTATAGCTCTAGGGGTGCAGAATCTTTGACAGATAGTCTTTACCCCATCCTGTGGGATGGTCTCCCATTCCAAGCAGTCATCTTCATCAGGAAAGTTTCTGGAGAGGAGGTCAGCATCTATGTTGTGCTTACCTGGTCGGTATCGTACATCAAAATCATAGGTTGATAAGGCAGCGAGCCATCTGTGTCTGCATTAAGTTTGGCTGATGTGAGTACGTACGTCAAAGGGTTGTTGTCAGTACGTACTGTGAACTGAGCCCCATACAGGTAATCATGGAACTTGTCCACACTTAAGAGACAGGAATTCAAGCTGATGTATTGGATAGCGCTTTTTAGACTGGCTCAGCTTCCTGCTAGCAAATGCAACTGGTCTTAGTCCCTCAGGATACTCCTGGTAGAGAACAGCTCCAATCCCCTTTAAGCTAGCATCCACATTCAATTCAATTCAATTCAACTTTATTTATATAGCGACAATTCATAACAAAGTCATCTCAGGGCACTTTACAGAATAAAGTCAAGATTATAAAGATGTATAAAGAGAACCCAACAATTCCCCCTGGACCAAGCCATAGGCAACAGTGGAGAGGAAAAACTCCCTTTAACGGAAGAAATCTCCAGCAGAACCAGGCTCAGGGTGGACGGCCATCTGCCTCGACCGGTTGGGGTGAGTGGAAAGGGGAGACAGAAAAGAACAGAGCAACAAAAAGCAACAACAAAACATCGGGCAGATTGGTAGGACCAGTAGCTGCATGCTGGAAGACACACAGCTTCAAAGCCGGGGGACACCTGCAGAAAGGGACAGAGAGAGGGGGACAGAGGAGGACAAAGACAACTACGGGAGAGAACACACAGAGTTAATGACATACAGTGGTGACAATTGCGGGGTGAGAGGAGAGGAGAGATGATCAAGAGGAGGAAAGGAGCTCAGTGCATTGGGGGGTGGGTCCCCCAGCAGTCTAAGCCTATGGCAGCATAACTATAACTAACTATATGCTTTATTAAAGAGGAAGGTTTTAAGCCTAGACTTAAAAGTAGAGAGGGTGTCTGCTTCCCGAATCTGAACTGGGAGCTGGTTCCACAAGAGAGGAGCTTGATAGCTAAAGGCTCTAGCTCCCATTCTACCTTTGGAAATTCTGGGAACCACAAGAAGGCCTGCATTCTGAGAGCGAAATGGTCTACTGAGATGATATGGTGCTATGAGGTCTTCTATATATGATGGAGCCTGACCATTCAGAGCTTTATATGTAAGAAGCAGGGTTTTAAATTCTATTCTAAATTTAATGGGAAGCCAATGGATAGAAGCTAGTGAAGGTGAAATATGATCTCTCTTGCTAGTTCCAGTCAGCACTCTTGCTGCAGCATTTTGGATTAATTGCAGGCTCTTTAGGGAGTTACTGGGGCATCCTGAAAGTAGGGAATTACAGTAGTCCAACCTAGAAGTAACAAATGCATGGACGAGTTATTCGGCATCACTTTGAGACAGGATGCTCCTAATTTTGGCAATGTTCCGTAGGTGGAAGAAGGCTGTTCTAGAGATTTGTTTTATATGTGAGTTAAAGGACAGATCCTGATCAAAAATAACTCCAAGGTTCCTTGCAGTAGTACTGGAGGCCAGACTTATGCCATCTAGAGTAACAATATGATTGGACACCATATCTCTGAGATTTTTGGGCACAAATACTATGACTTCAGTTTTGTCTGAGTTTAAAAGTAAAAAATTGTGGGACATCCAGGCCTTTATGTCTTGTAGGCATGCTTGAAGCTTTATTAACTGATTATTTTCATCTGGTTCCATAGATAAATATAGCTGGGTATCATCAGCATAACAGTGGAGTGTTTTCTAATAATGTTGCCTAAAGGAGACATATATGAAGTAAAAAGTATTGGTCCTAACACAGAGCCTTGTGGAAACTCCATAGCTAACCTTTGTGTGCATGGAGGATTCATCATTAACATGAACAAATTGAAATCTATCAGACAGATAAGATTTAAACCAACCTAGTGCAGTTCCTTTAATCCCAATTTCATGTTGAAGTCTCTGTAATAAAATGTTATGATCAATGGTATCAAATGCAGCACTAAGATCTAACAGAACAAGTATAGAGATGAGCCCATTATCTGAGGCCATGAGAAGATCGTTGGTGACTTTTACCAGTGCTGTTTCTGTACTATGATGAACTCTAAATCCTGACTGAAAGTCTTCATACAAATAATTCCTATGAAGGTGATCACATAATTGTTTTGCAACTACTTTTTCAATTATTTTAGAAATAAAGGGGAGATTAGATACTGGTCTGTAATTGGCTAAAACACCTGGGTCAAGACAGGGTTTTTTAAGTAGTGGTTTAATTACAGCTACCTTATAGGCCTGTGGTACATAGCCTGTTTCTAAAGATAGATTGATGATATCTAATATGAACGTATCTATTAAGGGTAAAGCTTCCTTGAGCAGTTTAGTTGGAATAGGGTCTAGCAGACAGGTTGTTGGTTTAGATGAGGTAATAATTGAAGTTAGCTCAGAGAGATCTATGGGTAAAAAGCAGTCTAACAGGGATTGTGACCTTATCGATGACTCTAGCACTGCTGTACATGAAGATCTATCTGTAATTTTTGGGGGGAGGATCTGGTGAATTCTTTCTCTAATAGCTACAATTTTATTCATAAAGAAGGTCATGAAGTCATTGCTGCTCAAAGTTAAGGGAATAGTAGGCTCAACAGAACTATGGCTCTTAGTCAGCCTGGCTACAGTGCTGAACAGAAACCGGGGGTTGTTCTTGTTTTCTTCTATTAATGATGAATAATATGCTGTTCTGGCATCACGGAGAGCTTTTTTGTACATTTTTAAACTATTTTTCCAGGCTAAATGAGATTCTTCTAAATTTCTGGAACGCCAGTTCCTTTCCAACTTTCGTGTTGCCTGTTTTAAGTTGCGTGTTTGTGAACTATACCATGGAGATCGCCTCTTCTGGTTTACTGCCTTCTTTTTCAGAGGGGCAACACTATCGAGTATTGTACGTAGTGAGGCTGCAGAATTGTCAACAAGATAATCTACTTGTGCAGGAGTAACATTAAGGAGGCTACTTTCCATTGTATTGACATATGGTGAAACAAATTATGAAAGAAATGTTTCTTAAAATTTTTTTTACAGCTTTTTCACTTAAGCATCTGCTATAGTGGAATTTTTCCCTAACTGCTATATAGTCCGTTATTGTAAATTCAAATGTTATTAAAAAATGGTCAGACAGAAGAGAGGAAATATGGTTAAATCATCTGCTTCAATTCCATACGTAAGGACAAGGTCTAACGTGTGACTAAAACAGTGAGTGGGTTGATTTACATTTTGGGAAAAACCAATTGAATCTAATAATGAATTAAAAGCAGTGCTCAGACAGTTACTTTCAGCATCTACATGAATGTTAAAGTCACCCACTATAATGACTTTATCTGTACTAAGCACTAAATCAGATAGAAAATCAGAAAATTCAATCAAAAACTCTGAGTAAGGGACTGGAGGACGGTACACGATAACAAATAATAGTGGTTTTTGAGTCCAGTTTGGGTGTGAAAGGCTAAGAGTAAGACTCTCAAATGAGTTATAACTATGTTTAGGTCTAGGAATTATTGATAAGCTAGAATGGAAGATTGCTGCAACTCCTCCACCTCGGCCTGTGCTTCTAGGAACATGATAATTAATATGACTTGGGGGGGTTGACTCATTTAAACTGACATATTCTTCCTGCTGCAACCAAGTTTCAGTGAGACAAAATAAATCGAATTAATGATCGCTTATTAAGTCATTTACTAACAGAGATTTAGATGAGAGAGATCTGATATTTAATAATCCACATTTAATAGTTTTGGGGTTTTGCTCTGTAAGAGGAGTAGTCTTAACTTTTATTAGGTTATTATGATTAACTCCTCTTGTTGTCATATTTACTTTATGTAATTTAGGTCGGGGAACAGACACAGTCTCTATAGGTATGTGGGAGTTGTGGGGGGGGTGACGGTTGCAAGGACACTGCAGAGAGGTGTGTAGGACTGGATCTCTACATCCATCTCAACTCTGGATTGTCTTACTTTTGGTTGTCTAATTAAACCAGCCATATTTCTGGATAAGAAAGCTGCACCATCTAAAGTAGGATGGATGCCATCTCTCCTAATCAGCCTAGGTTTTCCCCAAAAATGTTTCCAATTGTCTATGTAACCCACATCGTTTGCTGGACACCACCTAGACAGCCAGTGGTTGAATGACGACATGCGGGTGTACATGTCGTCACTGGTCAGATTTGGCAGGGGATCAGAGAAAATTACGGAGTCTGACATTGTTTTTGCAAAGTTACACACCGATTCAACATTCATTTTAGTGACCTCCGATTTGCGTAATCGGGCGTCATTAACTCCCACGTGAATAATAATATTAATGTATTTACATTTATCTTTAGCCAGGAGTTTCAAATATGATTCAGCGTCGCCCGCTCTGGCCCCATAAAGACATTTGACTACGGCCGCTGGAGTCTCTAACTTCACATTTCTGACTATAGAGCTGCCAATTACCAGAGTTGGTTTCTCAGCGGGTGTGTCGCTGAGTGGGGAAAATCGATTAGAAACGTGAACCGACTGGTGGTGAACCTCGGGCGTCTGTTTAGCATTAGATCTCTTACGAACCGTCACCCAGCCGGACTGGCTTCCCGGCTGCTCGGGAACTGCCGGGGGACAGCTAGCAGGGGCTACGCTAGTTCGGCCCGCACCAGCTACCGGGGCCTGACTAGCTGAGTTGTTTTCCATAGTGCGGAGCCGTGCTTCCAATTCCGTGAGCCTCGCCTCCAAAGCTGCAAAAACCTTACACTTATTACATAAACCATCATCACTAAAGGAGGCAGAGGAAAAACTGAACATGAGACACACTGAGCAAGTGAGAGAAGGAGAGACAGAGGGAGACAGAGAAGCCATTGCTAATGGATAACTGCTAAGCTAACGAAGCTAATATAAGTGAAATCTGGAATTTGTAAACTTTAGCTGGTTATGTTTTGCAAAACCAGGTGCTTGTGTAATACAAGCATATGTTACGACTAAGTATTAATTCTTGTGTGAAGAAATCACTTATTTAAGTAAAAATAACAGCTACAATTAATCAGTAAACAGTCCTTCGGTAGAAACCCAAGAGTGTGCAGAAACAGGAAGTGACGCAATACGCTTATCGCACGAGGAGCCGCCAATCCTCTCAGTTTAGTTATCAGTTATCAGATGTCTGTAGAGCTGTAGAGCCTGTCCAAAGGTGTCTCTGTCCTCCAAATCAGCCACAGTTCAACACGACACGTGTAGCTGGGTTAGTTAGCTGCCTCCATCGGTTGATGCTGTTACTACTCCACATCGAATTGATGAGCAGGTCCTCTCCTGATAAACACTTCGTATTTCTCGCTGAAATACTTAGTCCATCAGAAAAAAAACGATACACTTGCAGATTATTGAGCTGACAATCTAAAACTGTTACCACAGGTTACTAGCGTACAGCTTCAAACTTTTCCTTTCCAATTAACTCGTTAGCTCGTTAACATCCTCTCGCTCTCTCCTGATCACGTTCTCAGCGCATGTTCACTTCCGTTAACAAAATAAAATCTTACGTTATCACCTCAAAAAGATACCACATACAACAAAACATTTTAAACATTTTAACCCATGAATTCAACATTTTATATCAGAAACATTTTATAACAACTATAACAAAATATATAATTTGACCCAGTTTACCTATTTATCTGTGCATTTGTAAATAATTATTTATCTAACAAACCTTGTTTATTTATCTATTTAAATAACTTATTAATATATTTTAAATATTTAAATTTATCACTGGGCTACATAGTCCTCATACAATAAAAGCAGAAAACCAAGACAGCAGATTCTGTGTATGTCCATTGGAGGTTAGGAATAAAAACAGGGTAGTTCTGAAAACAAAAAGAGAAATATAAGTGAAAAATAGTGAAGCTCCTCCAACAAGAGTGTTACATATCCCTACTGTGTAAAGAGATGGGTGGACAGAAACACAGAGCTGTGAATCTTTTTTGCATTGACTCCAGGCTGCATTGATTGGCTGCTTGGCAGAAATCCACGATGAGGCGAGTCTCCTGGCCTCTTGTCTCTCCCAGAAAGGTATTGTGGCAGTTCAGCTTGTTCTCTCCATGTGGGTCACACCATCATCTGATAACCTTGCAGGCCTCACCACTCGGTGGATGGCCAATAACTCTTGTTCTTTTCCTTGTCTCCTTTCCTAAGGGGATATACAGTACAAAGCAACGGAAGTCAGCAGAGGATGTCAGTTTACATGAAGGCATCAATTTCTTCTCTTGTTTCAGTGCTTTGGCAGAAAAAGGCCTGAACAGCCGCAGAAAAATTGACGTTGAAGTTAAGTCAAACCCACACAGTACTAGCCCACACAAGCCCTTCAAACAGGAAATACACTACATCTGATCAAGTCATGGCAAGTGGAATGGCAGTGAGCTGAAATAATCTGTGCAGCATTTACTTCCATGAATAAATGCAGAGAAATAATAATGAATGGTGGCAGGTGGTAATTATTATTCTAACAAAATATATCTGGTTAATATTATTCCAATACCCCAGTCTCAAAAATCAGGTTCACCTTAAAGACCAATAAAGGTTTTATTTCACCCACATCACCAAGTCATGTGATACTTTGTTTTGGCAACCAATTTGGATGTGACTGGACTGTAATGCACATGTGATACTGTCTGCTGAGTGATTTGGCCAGTGGTTTAGGTTTTCAACTGTAGGGTGGGAATTGTCATTCAGTAGACTGTTGAGTGGACTTGTCATGGGTGCTTTTTTGACAAACAGGGCTTATTAGGTGGTGAGGATTTTGGTCTAATTCCATTATATCATTGATGATGTCAGACTGTATGAAATGAGGACATACAGAAGGTGGGGGCCTCCCCCTTTTGTCTCCTGAAAGCAGGGTGAGTATTCTCTAAAGCACTGGAATTGCTAAACTCAAACATTTAAACTTGTAGAACTCGTAACTAAATCAATGAACGACTTAACCATTACTTGTTTTTTACTTCGACCCAAGATATTGTCAGTTACTGTAACACAACATCATCACCACAGTGACTCTTTAGGCAAAGTTAGATTTTCACCAATATACAAACAAACAACAGCAGCACTGTCCGCGTCTCAAGGATTTTAACAAATAAGCCACAAGGGGATGCCTTTCCTGCCCTCCCATTTTTATCCAGGCTCAGGACCAGCACCATTGATGCCCTTGGTGGCTAGGTGGGGCCACATCTGGTGGGGTGGGATTTGAACCCGTAGCCTTCTGCATTCCAACCCAATGCTCTACCACTGAGCCTGTGGGCCCCCCGCAACTTTGTTCAGAGATAATTTTGTTAAATTCAGTTGGGTTCAGTTTGGTTTTGTTTACCCCTTTTATGGACCCAATATTTTGTCATTTTTAGGTTAAATAAAAAACCTTTTTTGTTAAAAATCACCAGTTTTATTCTTGCCTGCTCTCTCGGTCCTGCGCACACTGCAAACAATGTAGCTAAGCTGGGCCCTAGAATCTGAGAAATGGCAACTTGCACCACTAGAATTTCCTTTATAAAGAGTTTATTATTTATGTTAGGAAATGTTATACAACCAATACTGTATAGGTAGTCCAGCAGTTCCTCTGTTACCTTTAGCTGTCCAAATTAAGTAATGTAGACCAAAAACCCTTTCTCCAAGCTCTTCCAGGTCTCTGTATAGCTCCTCAGTTCTTTGTGTCTCACTGTTTACAATCCAGGTGCTTTCCGGTCACAGCCAGTCCACCTCTGAGCCCTTAGTGCCCCAGCCCTATTCTTGTAAAAATTATTCTCTCTTAGTCCTTTCTTTTTCAGAAAAAATTTTTTGGTGCAAATTTACAGTTTAATTGTGAAAAATTATATCCCTTCACCACATGTTTTAATTGCTTCATTGAACTATAATCTGACAGACTATGTTGAAGATTAATTCTCACTTCATATAGAGTTGCAGTTTTTGCTAAAGTCAGCTTCTTCAGTAAATGGTCTGCACTTATATAGCACTTTTCTACCTATTGGCACTCAAAATGCTTTACACTGCTTCTTATTCACCCACAGGAGCCAGGGATTGAACCGACAACTGCAAGATTGGTGGACGACCACTCTACCTTCCTGCGCCACATGTACTCTCTATGTGCATATGTTCTCATCCTACAGCATCAGATAATAAGACACTCCAGGAGTATCACCTTTTGATGGAAAAAAGCGTGTTAGGCACAAAAACTTCAGATAATTTACCTTAAATCAAAATGTTACAAACAATGACAATGACACACACATTCTTCATTACTTTAGTAACCATGTGCATAACTTGGTTACAACCACCATTCACACTCACAATCACACACCGATGGTGGAGCTGCTATGCAGCTGGCCAACACTCACCGGGAGCAACTAAGTTGGGGTTCAATGTCTTGCTCAAGGACACTTCGACATGTGACCGGAGGAGCCGGGGATTGAACCAAAAACTGCGGGATTGGTTGACCTACCTTCCTGCTCCCCGTGAGTGTTGGTTTCCCCATTGAGTGTGTGTGTGAGATTGTGAGTCTGAATGGTTGAATAAGAAGCAGTATAAAGCGCTTTGAGTGCCAATAGGTAGAAAAGCACTATATAAGTGCAGAACATTTACCATTTACAGTTATTGGTTTATAGGAACTTGGATTATTAGGTGCCTTCCCAGGTTTTAAGGACTATTACTGCATGTCTCCACTCTATTGAAAGACATACATTTTTCCTCACATTAGGTCTAATGTTTCCTCTTGTACCATCTCTCAATATATCTAAATATTTGATATACTAATCCATCTCTTCCTGGAGTGGAGTCTATGCCCTTATTTATAGCTCTTTTCAACTCCTCTAGAGTAAAGAAAGCACTGATTGCATTAGTGCTTTGGTTTGTAATCTATTCTGCTGTTTATCTAAAACTAAAACATTCTTCCCTTTACTGCTTTCTTCTCCTACATTATTTGAACTATAGATATTCTGAAGTATTTTTGCCAGCATACTTGCTACTTATAACCTATTTTATGAACCAAATTCCACATACTTTTAAAAGGAATTCCAGGTCTTGGGTTATTACAAAAGTCAAGCCAACAATTTCAGCTCTTAGGTAGTTTTTGTTCAGATATATCCAGTTAGATATTTTAAATAGCCCCTTTAATTTTATTGTTTGGTTATTTCAACTCCTTTACCCACCAAAGTTTAATTGTGAGTGCAGAATTTTATTCTTGTTATCAGTTGGTGGCATGAATCACTTGAATCACTCATCTCCTTTTGAAGTGTTTTGTCAGTTTAAGTGGGACGTCATAATTTTTCCTTTTAGGCCCCTACTATTCACTATACTCTTAGATACCTTACCTCTCCCACAACCCCAATCCCATCCACCTCCCCTGGGCATGAACTAGCACTGATTTATTACCGGCAATTGACTTCTGAGCTGTTACCCAATAACTTCCACAAGATTCAAAATTTATAGTATTTATAAAACAAATTTATATTATACCTTCCTTTTCGGCTTAGAGACAGTGGCACTGAAGAAAAGACAGGAGGCAGAGCTGGAGGTAGCAGAGCTTAAGATGTTGAGGTTCTCTTTGGGAGTGACGAGGATGGACAGGATCAGGAATGAGTACATCAGAGGGACAGCTCATGTTAGATGTTTTGGAGATAAAGTCAGAGAGGCCAGATTGAGGTGGTTTGGACATGTTCAGAGAAGAAATTGTGAATATATCGGTAGAAGGATGCTGAGGTTGGAGCTGCCAGGCAGGAGGTCTAGAGGAAGACCAAATTGGAGATTTATGGATGTAGTGAGGGAGGACATGAAGTTAGTTGGTGTGAGTGAAGAGGATGCAGAGGATAGAGTTAGATGGAGGCACATGATTCGCTGTGGCGACCCCTGAAAGGGAACAGCTGAAAGGAAAAGAAGAATCATACCTTCCTTTGCAGGGTTCACAAGCTCACCACACACTTCCAAACCTTTGCTGGCTGTTACCCTGACCTGGGGTGACTGTGGTGCAGAAGGCAGAGCTGTCATCCACCACACCCAAGGTTGTTGGTTCAATTCCCGCCTCTTCTGGTCACATGGCAACATGTCGCTAAGCAAGACACTGAACCCCAACTTAATTACTGAGTGTAAGCAAGCTGCATAGTGTCCGAATGGGTCAATGAGAAGCAATGTAAAGTGCTTTGAGTACCAATGGGTAGAAAAAGACCATTTAAATGGTGACAACAACTGTGAGATTGGTGAACAACTGCTCTACCTTCTTGCGCCACACTCGCCCCATTTACCTTACACTTTCATCACATGAACGTTTTTACAAGTCCAAGGAACAATTTATGGGGCCTATGGACTTCCCCTCTGTTTCAACTGAAAATTGTGTAGGCAACATAAACAAGACCTTTTGTTGGTAATTAATTATTGGGTACATAGTTGAAAAGAGTCCTTCAAAGCTTCCCACCATTTAAAGTGGCGGAAACCCCTACTTGTTATGTAGCCATAACATAAGAAATGCACTGGAGTTTTGGTTTGTTTTGAATTAGTTCTTTAAAGAATTTATAATTTTATTTCTGTAGTTGCAGTAGTTGTATAAGTAGCAGAAAAGACATGTTTTAGAGTACTCAGCCTTTTTTTTTTAGGTTTCCCTAGTCTATCATCAGGTAGTTCTGACTTTTTCTAAACATAAAGTCGCTGCTTCATTTGGCAAAAACAGTCAGCATTCACACATAACAGCCAGTTTTCTCATCATGATTAGTACTGCTAAAATTGTGACAGTTGTAAAAGATGACTGTAGGGTGGTGGAGTCATTACCATTAACTCTGGAGTTGGAACAACATTTATCAAATAAACAAACATTTGTATTAGAACAAAGGTTCTAACAAAAAAATGCTATTGGTGCAATTCCAGGAATTGTAGGATTCAGTGTACTTTGAGTTTAATCCTCAAGAAACATTATGGTGCAGCACCTGTTGCTCCTATTATGCCTATTCATATTAACAAATTCATTCACTTGTAAACTGCCAACTTTATGGGTGCATCTTACTAAATGAGTGGGGTTCCCCTGTAATTGTGCAATCCAACACAAGGAGAACATGAAGTAGTGTCCTTCCACTCAGTGAGTATCCTTGAAACTATATCTCTTATCTATATCTATATCTATCATATCAATTTACCAAGTAGCTGTTTTGCTTGGTTGTTTTCCTGTGAAGAAGTAGCTTTATTGGTAGGATTAGGAAAAGCCAAAAAGAGACATGCCATAAAACGTTTTCAATTGCTTAACTGAATATCCAAAAGAGATATTGTAAGACAGTGTGTATTTGAACTCATAGACAGTAGAGGTTAGAGAAAGATGTTAATACAAATTAACATTGTAAGGACATTGTGTCAACATGAGCTCTTCTCATTTAAAACTGCACACATCATTATTAAAAACACTCAGGCACATACTGGTGTAAGAAGGTAGAGCAGTTGTCCACTAATCCCGCAGTTGTATCAACCTTACTGGGGCTTGTTGGGTTTGAGAGAGGACCGCTTCTACTGGGAAGGATGGGTTATATGCAGAGATCAAATTTTATTGTAACATCTATGTGTAAATGTATATATACTCAATAATTACCAATAAAGCTTTCAATTTACCATCCTGTAAAACAAGCATCTGGGTTTAGGTGTGCTCTCTAATATTATTAAATGTTGGAATTGATAATAAATTGTGAGAATAATTCAGTTAATTCGCCGTGGGAGGGGCAGTCATCTTTCTAATTGCTTACAGAGGTCATTAATCAGGGGTTCAACAGCAAAACACATTTTAAAATCTAACAATGCAGGTCGGGAAACACACTCACACACAAAAAAAGCACTTTGTTATTGTTTCTCTTCTCACCAGCTGCCAAATACTCTGCAAGCACATGACTCTTTCCATGAAAGTGCAGAATTTTCTGAATAAAACGAAAAGGAATATTAATGTAAAAGCACCCGCTGACACATAGACACATGGATCATCTGTTGGACAATGTGGTATTCAACTTTATTTATATAGCGCCAATTCACAACAAAGCCATCTCAAGGCACTTTACAGAATAAAGTCAAGACTATAAAGATGTATTGAGAGAACCCAAAAATTCCACTTGAGCAAGCCCTAGGCAACAGTGGAGAGGAAAAACTCCCTTTAACAGAAGAAACCTCCAGCAGAACCAGGCTCAGGGTGGACGGCCATCTGCCTTGACCGGTTGGGGTGAGTGGAAAGTGGAGAGAGAAAAGAAAAGGGCAACACAAGCAACAACAAAGATCGGGCAGGTTGGTAGGACCAGTAGCTGCACACTGGAAAAGACAGTGACAGTGACAAAAAGGGACAGAGAGAGGGAGACAAAGGAGAAGGACAAAGACAACTACGGGAGAAAACACACAGAGTTAATGTCATACAGTAGTGACAATTGTGGGGTGAGAGGAGAGGAGAGAGGGACAAGAGGATAAAAGCTCAGTGCATTGGGGGGTGGGTCCACCAGCAGTCTAAGCCTATAGCAGCATAACTATAACTAACTATAGGCTTTATTAGAGAGAAAGGTTTTAAGATTAGACTTAAAAGTAGAGAGGGTGTCTGCTTCCTGAATCTGCACTGGGAGAGGAGCTTGATAGCTAAAGGCTCTGTCTCCCATTCTACATTTTGAAATTCTGGGAACTATTCTGGGCCTGCATTCTGAGATCGAATTGGTCTACTTGGATGGTATGGTACTATGAGGTCTTTAAGATATGATGGAGCCTAACCATTCAAAACTTTATATGTAAGAAGCACGGTTTTAAATTCTATTCTACATTTAATGGGAAGCCAATGGAGAGAAGCTAGTGAAGGTGAAATATGGTCTCTTGCTAGTTCCAGTCAGCATTCTTGCTGCAGCATTATGGATTAATTGCAAGCTCTTTAGGGATTTACTGGGGCATCCTGAAAGTAGGGAATTACAGTAGTCCAACCTAGAGGTAACAAATGCATGGACCAGTTTTTGTTCCGTAGGTGGAAGAAGGCTGTTCTAGAGATTTGTTTTATATGTGAGGTAAAGGACAAATCCTGGACAAAAATAACTCAGTAGTACTGGAGGCCAGACTTATGCTCTCTAGAGTAACAATATGGTTGGACATCATATTTCTGAGATTTTTAGGCCCAAATACTATGACTTAAGATACAAGTCAAGTTATCTTACAATAAGAGCCCTGGAGGAATAGAAAAAATAGCCAAGCAACTTAATCTTCCCAGGCTTTGGCTCAGCTGTAGAAATGTAAATTATAATTCAAATTGACTTTAACCCCAGAGAAGGTTTCCAGAGTTTAGTACCAGGGAAAGAAAAGTAACATGAACTTTTCAGTGGAAATGCACCTGTAGTTAACCCAGCTCTCCGCACTTTTATTAGGTTGGAGCAAGCTGCTGGCAGGGCTGATTGAGACAGACTGAAGATGTGATTATGGCTGGCTGTGCAACGGTTGCTATGATGATGGCTATTACACATTTGTTAGTGATGAATGCAAAACTAACTACTGTGTGTGTGAGCAACAGCAAACTGACATGGCTTTCCTGGACTCCTGCAATGTGTAATGGAAATCAAGGCAACAAAGAGTAATCAGCTGCCACAGCTGTATCTATATATTTAACTGCGAATGTAGCCGAGTAACAACCACATCAACAGTTAATCAAGGGTTCTGTAGGTAGTCAAAATGTGACTTTTTCTTCCTCCCCAGTAGTTGCTTTGCTGCTATGGTACAAAAATTGTGGCGTATTTGTAGGCTGGAGATTCAACAACTAAATTACACAGCTGGGACACTCTCCAGCTCTCTCTCCAGTGTTTCTTCAATTGTCATCTAGACAGCATGGATTTGTTAATTTCCAACAAGGATTATGTTTGGTTTTTATCTGTTGTTTTGAAAGAAAGAAACAATGGATGAAAGTGTTCCACAGATTCTGGATTGTGACTATTTCTCACAATGCGTGAGACTGTAATATCAACAAACAGCTGATGAGGGGCAAGTGGAGAGAAATAAATGGTCTCTGTTGTCCTACACAAATATTAGCATGCACTATGTTTCTGATTCAAGACTGTGCTGCATAATATCACATGATAATAACCTATTGTGTCTGCTAGTATTTGAAACGGGTACATACATTGTATTCCAAATTCCTAACTTAGCTGATAATGGACTAATTTTAATAGTCCTAATACACATTTACAAATAGTAATTTCACACACGTTCACAAATCAATTCCATCAAACAAGTTTCTCAAACTGATTCCTAAATCCTCCAAAGCTCCACACAACCTTTCACTTCTATCGTGTTACAGTCCTTACCTTGTAGTCTGTTCTTTCTGTACTTAAATCTCTAATACCTGTAAGTTGTAGCTCCTGTGTCTGTTCTTTCCAAAGGCGGAGTTGAACTAAATCTCTTGCCACAAACTTTCTGTATACACAGTTTTTACAATAACTAGTTAAACAAACTTCAAAGGCAGTTATATGATAATCATTAATGACATCATCAGTACAGGCATAATCACAGCTGACACAAAATATCATCCGGCTGGTATCTAAGTATCAATGCCAGAGAATCCATACACCCATCCCTATAAACTAAACAAACCCCTGTTTGCACTGTTATGCTTCTTTATTTTTGACTGTTTTGGGCAAAAATAGTGTTACACCAGTGGTCATTATAAGAGAGCTAGCATTTTGGTGCCTGGCCCAGATGGATGCAAGAATTGATATAAAGTTGTTCTTTTATTTTTTCATTTATCTTGCTTTCCATCTTTCTGTTATTCTCTGACAGATTATGAACAGTATTCCCATTCACATGGCACGCATAACTGTGAGCCATTTTTTTTTTTTTAACACATGAGCAATGCTCAAAAGCACTGCTACCCCAATCTCCTGCTTACTCTTTCTTACCACCTACTCATCCACCCACACACACTCCCACTAAGAGTGTCCAGCCCTAATGCAGCTTCTCTTAGTTGGAGTTGAAGCTCCATAGCTTCTCAGCAGCCCCCGAAATTTTAATCGTAGATTATATAAAAACAATAACAGCGGCATCAATCATTTTTACAAAGGCAAAAATGACAACAATTTGTAATGGTTATAAATAGCAACAGAAGGAAGGGAAGGATCAGCACTCACTCGATCAGCATTCAACTCCCAATCTCAGTCAAGTACTTGCAAAATGTGGTTATGTAACAAGGTTTATTCCATTTCAGCTATATGCAGGTGTGAAACTTACGATTTTACATAGAATTCTCCAAATAATCCTGGTATATAGCATATTTTAGTTTAAATACCAGCCTATTAATAATTTTGTCGGACACAAAAACAAAAGCAGGATTAAGATGTAAGTTTGGGAGAGTTTTCACTAGACAATGTTGCATAAGTTGATAGTATGAGGGAGTGTGATGAGATCATGAGCAATGTCCATCCATAAGGCAATATAGGAGACCACAAAGGGCCCAGTCATGGACATTTATTTATATGTGAAATATTTCTCATGGCAGCAGTGAACAATAATAAATATGCCATTTGCTTTTTGTTGTAATATTTTCTGCAAAAGGACTGGGAAGTGTGGAACATAGATGGAGGGCTGTGGATATGATTAATGGCATGATTTACTCTGATTGTCTTTTTTTCCAAACAAAAACAGAAACACAGAAAGGGTAAATTGCAATATGCCCATCATTGACATTAGAGATCAAAATCAAATCCTTTCTTTGCTGAAGTCTAAACTGACACAATGGCTGTTTAGCTTAAAGGACGTCATCACCGATACCGAATTTGCTTTTTTTTGCTTTTAGTTTGACTAATTGAATGCCACTAAACTTCTCTCCGATTTCCCTTTATTAAAAATATCTTTTAGCTGAACAACACCTCAAGGTGACATCACTTGGAAGAACCTTCAGTTCAGATTATGCCATTTTGTTGCTTGTACTATGAAGTTTGTATTCATGGTCAGTCTGCTTTTCCAAAGCGCCTCCAGACGACATCATTTGAACTCCTAATGATAAAACCTCCTCCAAATGATGTTATCTAAAGTAATTTTTCAGCTGGAAGCTGAGAAATATTTTAATACAGAAAAGTCAGAGAATGCAGAGGACAGGGTTAGATGGAGGCACATGATTCACCGTGGCGACCCCTGAAAGGGAACAGCCGAAAGGAAAAGAAGAAGAAGAAAAGTTAGAGGGAATTTTAAGCATTAATGTACATTTGCACCCTAAACTAAAACCATAGAAAGCAAGTTGAAAATTTGTGAAGTTGCATATGCATTTACAACCAAATAATGTCAAGGTAAGTGTGGTAAGTGCACATGCAGGATGATTGTGAGCAGCTATTGTTCCCTACAGTCTGAGCCACCAGCTCTCCTCATCCTACCTTTCTACCAAGGTTCAGAGACCAAAACAGAGACTGATGCATTTTGGATGTAATGTACAAGTATTTTAGTGCAAGCATTTTAAAAATTCTGGATGTTGTTCCCCTAGGAACGTGACTACAATATAAGGAAGGAGGGCCACGCATTTACAGCCCATGTTCAATGGAGAAGTTGCACTTCAAAGTTCACCTGGGAGTCATGAAATCTCAGCTGTCACATTGGGCTACATGTGACAGCTGAGATTCTGAATCTAACATAATAACAGTGTTTTTATTTTCTGTCTCCCTGAACTGTGCAGAGGGATGTGTGATCTAGCAACTTTTTACTTGTGGTTACAGAGTGAATCAGAAACACGGTACAAACTAATAGTTGTCGGAGAGTTTTTGGGGAAATGTTAGGAGAATGTATGAAACGGAAAACATAGATGAAAAAGGCAGAATAAGGGAAATGATTCAAACTGGTCAGTGGGATCATTTAATTACACTACTTATCGGTACAGACAGAAGGAGAGGTAGGCAAAGCAAAAGGAACTGAAATGAGAAAATGTTGATCCATTTGACCACCAATGGTAAAATACACTTAACTGCAAGTAAATGCAAAAATGACATTTAATTATTTGTTCTAAAATAAGTTTTTTATATTTATTATAATTCAATAGTGTAAACTATTTGAATATCCACTTTGTGTGTTATGTCTTTCAGAGGGAAAACCCATACAAGACACATAACTATTTGTATATTTGCTTTACCATATACTTGTCTTTTAAAAAATTCTGCCTACCAAAAATAAATTCAGCATTAACTATAGAATAGACATTATGGAGCTGTACTGTCATAAATGTGTAACAAGAATTAGTTTTTACTGTACATGAAACATGAAATAACAATCAAACTGTAATACATGTTAGATCTTAAAGATTGCAAACTGTATCTTATACAGATTTTATACAACTTTACAGCTATCATGCACAACTTTAAAACCACTTGGTGGTTTTTAATATAAAAATATGTTTAACTAATAAATGTTAATGTATCATTTTGGGTTAACTACCTGTAAGCACAGACAGTGGTTAAAATCAGCTACACTTTTGACAATAGTGACCTTTGACTTATTTTTTTATCAATTGCTCTACATGTTTTACAATAATAACCATAATCACTATTGCTTAAAATACTTTGTTTTCTTAGTGGAGTACTTATACTTTAGTAATGTAGGTGAAATGGAGATAATCTTTCTGGTACTTTTACTTGAGTGGAGTGGTACTTGTAGTGGAGAATTTATTTAGTCCAATACTTGGACTTTTACTTGAGTACTGAGTTTGTGTACTTTTATCCCCTCTGTACACAGTGTATCACTGCTGTGTTCATACATGCTGTGTAGCTCAGAGTGGACATGCTGACCCTTGTTCTCCGTCAGCTTATGCATGGACCTTGAAGTTCCACAGTTTTCCATTTAAACAAAATCCAAAAATTTTTTTTCAGTTTTAAAGAACTGTCTTTTGGTCCCTAAAAATTGTTGACCACATGCAGGTGTGGTATTTGTGGGCTCGGTGGATAGGACTCTTTGAACTGGAGGCATCTCAAAAGACATGTCAGTGTGAATGTGAAATGACCTACAACATAATTTTCATCTCCTTCTTTTTGGTAAGTGGGACAGCTATTGTTTCCTCATACTCCCATGTCTCCTCACGCTTTACATCCTCACGCCGACATCATTCACATCTGATACCTTCTGTTATGCATGGACTCACTCCACTTTCTGTCCCTCTTTGAAAGACAAGGAAAAAATTTACCTTATTCACTAATAATAATTCTCAATATAATATTCAACATTACACATTATTGTCTTTTTATTTTAAAACTCACTCTCTCTAAATCTCTTTTGTATAATTTTTGGTAGTAACTTTCTACTTGCTTTATAGAATATCTAAGCATTTTAAAAGTCTACTATATCATTACATTTCATTATCCATAATTTGAAGTTGTTTAGAATAAGAACATTAATTAATAATTCTTACAGCTTTTTCTGTAAAATAAAAATTTGAATAATGTGAGTTTTACAGGCATTTCCCCAAACATGTACACAGTAGATGATGTATGTAACAATAAAAGAACAGTACAGTAGATTTCTCATGTAGAAGATCTTTTACGTAGTATAAAAGTTCATTTGATTTTAATAACTCTGATTTCGCTACTTATATGTGTGGTTTCCAACACAGCTTATTCTCAATAATGACTCCAAAAAACGTTAATATATTTACTCTTTCAATGTCAACACCATCGATTTAATTAGTTTAAAATTTTGTTTTAGCAAGATTCAATTATAATTTATTGATATCAAAGCACTTGTTTACTGTTTGTGTCTCCATCTCTTTCAGCCACTATTCAAATGTCTCTCTACATTGTACCAAGATCATATACATACAGATTAAATAACTTTAATCCTTAGAGTGATCTTATCTGAACTCCACAATTCATCCTAAACAGTTCTTAAACAGTGTTTATTAACTGGACATACTGGTGTTTGTGATCAAATGGTAAATGTTCTGCACTTATATAGCGCTTTTCTACCTATTGGCACTGAAAGCATTTTAAATTGCTCCTTATTCACCCATTCACACTCACAATCAAACACACACACTCATACACCGATGGGGGAGCTGCTATGCAGCTGGCCAACACAAAGAGAGCAGCATGGGAGAGGGATGGTCCATATGACCACTGAACTTATTGAGGTAGAAGGACTAAGTGGACCAATCATAGTTGTTGAAGTCTATATTGCTACTATGCATAGTAACATTTCTATGGATGTGCAACTAACATATTTCATGTACAAAATCCTTGTTGTCACAAAGCAACAGAAGGTTTGTCTTACACTGGACCTGATGTACAGTCTCCTGTGGGACAGTCCTCTGCTTTGTATAAGAGTCTGTGAGTGTAAAAACAATATGACCACTGGTCATTACCCAAAAGTAACATAGAATACATGGTAAACTGTCTGTACTTATATAACGCTTTCTACCTACTGGCACTCAAAGCGCTTTACACTGCTTCTTATTCTCCCATTCGCACTCACAATCACACACCAATGGGGAAGCTGCTATGCAGCTGCAACAGGTCAGTACATTTCTGACCTGTTGACCCCTTATTGCTCTTCTAGAGCACTGAGGTCATCATGTCAAAATCTGCTCGTGGTCCCTAAAAAAGTTACTGGGGCATCCCAAATGTAGGGAATTACAGTAGTCCAACCTAGAAGTAACAAATGCATGGACTAGTTTTTCTGCATCACTTTGGGCGACTGTGGTACAGGAAGTCAGAGCGATCGTCCACTAATCCCGCAGTTGTTGGTTTGATCCCCGGGTCCTCCGGTCACATGTCAAATGTTCTTGAGCAAGACACTTCAACTTAGTTGCTCCCAGTGACACTGGGAGATAAGCAGTGCAAATTGATGAAGGTAGCACAGACATAAAAGGGAACGTTTGCATGTATTCACTTATATTGTCTAGTAAGTACAAAAAGTCATGGCCATATTGTTTAATTGCTAAAACAGCCAAATAAGAAAAAAATAAGTGTGCTTACTTCATTGACATTAATTAATTAGGGACTAGTATTATCAACAATATACATTTTTTCATTCCATGTCCATACAGAATATTCTAAAGATTTACAGTACTTATTTTCTGCACTATGGATACACACACACACACATGCCTACACACACTTACTTGTTTGTCTTCTTGTCACCAGTGTTATCAAAAAGATCAATATTTATTGAAGTATAAAAGCCTTTGGCTACTTTTTAAATATATTTAGCAATATAATTAACTCTCAGCAGTTTTCAGTAGTTCAGTAAATACTTTTATTTTTAAAGGCCTGATTTGAAGAGAAAAATCTGTTTCAGTAAAAGTATAAGACCAAAGAAAACCTTGAGCTGTACACAGTCTATCTACCCTACAAGCTGTACCGTGTGTGAATAGCAAAGAAAGTATGATGCTAAGAAACTGAGCAGGGCTGCAGGAGCGGACACATATTCATTTTTTCATATAAAATTAACATTTTAAACCCTTAGTTTTATGTGAAAATTGATTAAGTTACCATCAATTTGCAAAGTTTTGTGTCAGTTTTTCTCCCGTGGTATTAAACAGTGTTGTATCAAATTGAAAAAAAATAAATAAATCATTAGGATGTCATACTTTTAGGGACCAGTCAGTAACTTGGTCTTGCTCAAAAATATTTTTATTGCTCCACAGAGGAACATGCCATGTCCTTTCCAACAACATTGGTTTAGGCTTATAGAATAAACATTTTCGAACCAGAAACTTTGGACCAAGAAGCTCTTTTTTTTAAAAAAAGTCAAATTAAGTAAAACAAAGATGTATGTTGTTGTCAGATGCCTAATGCATATTAAGCATATTAAATATATTTAATGAAGATAATGGCCAAAAAACTTGATTGGGACATCCCTATGTGAAAGACTGCTATAAAATGCAAGTCCACATGGCTGAAAGGGGAACAGGCGCTAACACAATTGTTAGCAACCTCGTCCATGAATAAAAGCACTCTCTATGAGGAGATTTTAGCCACTGTTGGAATGGCAGGTCATGGGGCACATACTGGCCAAAAAATTCTTGCAGTGTACATACCTAAACAATAATGCCGCTGTTTTGTCACAGACAGTGATACCAGTAAATCATTTTTATGCTGTTCATGTGTGGGAATTTAGTAGGAATACAACTGTATTTTGGGAATCCAGTAAGAAACTTTAGGAACCTTTAGAATGATGTTTAGGAATGTCATCGTAAAACAATTACTTTTAACAGTTTTTTTTAACCACGCTCTCCATTGTAGTTGCATCCTCTAAGATGAAGACAGCAAAGCTTTCCATGAGAGCAGGACAGATCATTCTCATTCCTGAAGCAAAAAGCATTGCATGTCCAGTTGCTTCTGCATTACATGCTGGCACTTAGGGTACACGTTTGTGTCAGTGATCAATGCTCTGCAGTGTTGCCAGATGAGATATTAAGAAATATATTACTGTTGCTTTAAAATTATCATATTTTGACCCAAACTATTGTATGTACTTAAACAACTTGAAAGATAACATGCTAGGACACTGCATTTAAAAACAATGCTATTTTATATGCATGAAACTGCAATAACCTAAACAACACGGAGGCTCGGCCATTTGAATTAACCTGTAATGTCCAAAACTGCTTGAATGCCACAGCACCGGCAAAAGGTTGAAGTCATCCCTTAAACGTACAGTCTAACTCCCAGACAGGGCAATAAAGCGGCTGTGCCCGGCAGGGTTGCTTTTTTTTTTCTTTCCGGTGTCCACGTCTGTGCTGCCAGACTCATTTCTTTTAGTCCAAAGTCATGTTCACTTATTTGTATGTTTGTTGCCATGCATCCACACAATCAGAAACAGCAAAACTATCGTATATTTGCCCTTTTTCAAAAGTATTTATCAAATATCAAATAGGCCCTATAAGAATTGTATAACTATAATAATTATCATATATCTGGCAACACTGACACTGAGGTTTCAATGTAGTTCAATAAAAACCCGGACACTTAAACCAGACAATATGTGATGCTTAAACCAATGACATAGAATATGATATTCTCATAGTGAGGTGGACGGGGTGGTGGATGGTACAATAAGACTAGAACTTTTCCACAGGAGACCAGGGTTTACCTCTAGTATGAGATGTTCACTTTAACTATGATCATTACACAACATGCCACAAATGGAAGCACGTGTGTGCTGTTGTCACTGTGTTTTGTTTTTATGTAATTTGTCTACTAACTCAAACTTACCCTGGAGATTTTGTGCTTAAACCTAACCATTGTTGTTTCTTAAGGTATCATTACCATGAAGTTGTTTTCCCTAAGCTTAAAGCAGTTTGTATATATGTCAAAAGGTGATGCTCCTGGAGTATTCAATTCCGACACCAAAGTGCACCTGCAGCATTAATACCAGAAGCTTTTGTTCCCAGGGCATCAAATAGTGGCGCACCTGGAGCGTCTAGTAGCAATGCCAACAGTAGCTATGATGTCTTTTTTTAATTGTATTGTTGTTTTATTTTCCAGATTTTCATTTATAATCGGTGTAGATGTTTTTAACTCCACCTGCCTTCCTCTCAGTCTGCTGTCCAACGACACAGAGGAGAGAAGGACAGAGAGAGGCCAAACTACAATTTTAGCTCTGCTAATCTTACTCACCAGAACTCACACTGGTATGCCCAAAATAATTCAATTCAATTCAATTCAACTTTATTTATATAGCGCCAATTCACAACAAAGTCATCTCAGGGCACTTTACAGAATAAAGTCAAGATTATAAAGATGTATAGAGAGAACCCAACAATTCCCCCTGGAGCAAGCCATACGCAACAGTGGAAAGGAAAAACTCCCTTTAATGGAAAAAACCTCCAGCAGAACCAGGCTCAGGGTGGACGGATATCTGCCTTGACCGGTTGGGGTGAGTGGAAAGTGAAGAGAGAAAAGAACAAAGCAATAAAAGCAACAACAAAACATCGGGCAGGTTGATAGGACCAGTAGCTGCACACTGGAAGAAACACAGCTTCAAAGCCGGGGACACCTGCAGAAAGGGACAGAGAGAGGGGGACAGAGAAGGACAAAGACAACTACGGGAGAAAACACAGAGTTAATGTCATACAGTGGTGACAACTGTAGGGTGAGAGGAGAGGAGAGAGGAACAAGAGGAGGTCAGTGCATCAGGGGGGTGGGTCCCCCAGCAGTCTAAGCCTATAGCAGCATAACTATAACTAACTATATGCTTTATTAAAGAGGAAGGTTTTAAGCCTAGACTTAAAAGTAGAGAGGGTGTCTGCTTCCCGAATCTGAACTGGGAGCTGGTTCCACAGGAGAGGAGCTTGATAGCTAACGGCTCCGCCTCCCATTCTACCTTTGGAAATTCTGGGAAACACAAGTAGGCCTGCATTCTGAGATTGAAGTGGTCTTCTGGGATGGTATGGTACTATGAGGTCTTCTATATATGATGGAGCCTGACCATTCAGAGCTTTATATGTAAGAAGCAGGGTTTTAAATTCTATTCTAAATTTAATGGGAAGCCAATGGAGAGAAGCTAGTGAAGGTGAAATACGATCTCTCTTGCTAGTTCCAGTCAGCACTCTTGCTGCAGCATTTTGGATTAATTGCAGGCTCTTTAGGGAGTTACTGGGGCATCCTGAAAGTAGGGAATTACAGTAGTCCAACCTAGAAGTAACAAATGCATGGATCAGTTTTTCAGCATCACTTTGAGACAGGATGCTCCTAATTTTGGCAATGTTCCGTAGGTGGAAGAAGGCTGTTCTAGAGATTTGTTTTATATTTGAGGTAAAGGACAAATCCTGGTCAAAAATAACTCCAAGATTCCTTGTACTGGAGGCAAGACTTATGCCATCTAGACTAACAATATGGTTGGACATCATATTTCTGAGATTTTTGGGCCGAAAACTTCAGTTTTGTCTGAGTTTAGAAGTAAAAATTGTGGGACATCCAGGCCTTTATGTCTTGTAGGCATGCTTGATGCTTTATTAACTGATTATTTTCATCTGGTTCCATAGATAAATATAGCTGGGTATCATCAGCATAGCAGTGGAAATTTATGGAGTGTTTTCTAATAATGTTGCCTAAAGGAGACATATATAAAGTAAAAAGTATTGGTCCTAACACAGAGCCTTGTGGAACTCCATAGCTAACCTTTGTGTGCATGGAGGATTCATCATTAACATGAACAAATTGGAATCTATCAGATAGATAAGATTTAAACCAAGCTAGTGCAGTTCCTTTAATCCCAATTTCATGTTCCAGTCTCTGTAATAAAATGTTGTGATTAATGGTATCAAATGCAGCACTAAGATCTAACAGAACACGTATAGAGACAAGTCCATTATCTGAGGCCATGATAAGATGGTTGGTGACTTTTACCAGTGCTGTTTCTGTACTATGATGAACTCTAAATCCTGACTGAAAGTCTTCATACAAATTATTCCTATAAAGGTGGTCACATAATTTTGCAACTACTTTTTCTATTATTTTAGAAATAAAGGGGAGATTAGATATTGGTCTGTAATTGGCTAAAACACCTGGGTCAAGACAGGGTTTTTTAAGTAGTGGTTTAATTAAAGCTACATTTTTACATTTACCTCTTTCATTTTCAGCTGCATATGTAACAAAATCTGACTGATCTAATGTTTGCATAAGGAGTGTTAGTGCACGGTGCATGTAAATAAAATTATTGTTCTCATTCATCGCATTCAGGCTTTCTTTTAAATATGTTTAATGCACATTTTCATATCTCACTGATGATGAAAACACAATTTATGGGTCAGCACTAGTTGAGTCATAAATGACAAACTAATAATCACAACACACACACACACACACATAAATACAAATCTGGCTCTGTGTGTGTGTTTGTGTGAAAAATAAAAATAAAAATAAATATTCATAAATTGAAGAATAGACAAACCTGAAACAAATAAGGAAAAAATCTTAAAATGAAAAGCAGAGGCACATTTTCTAACATGATTTGAACCCACATCATGAATCCAAGTATCCACAGATGATTTCCTAATTGGCTGTTATTGTAACTTCACTGAAGAATTCCTTCCATTCAGTGTACACAATGAATTGATTTTGTATTACCATACACTGAGCATATGTAAAATGTGCTAAGGTATGAAATGCTATTGTTGAAATGACGGCAATTTGGTTTCAGAACAAATTAATCTGAAGGAGGGGTACTCGAGGGTACTCTGGATAATTTGTAGCTCTTTAAAATGCAAATACAGCTTCCACTTTGCATGGTATAAAAGATAATTTTTATGCAATGGTCATTTCAGTAACACATTCTTTTCACTCTACAAAGAAGGCTAGCCCTCGCATAAATGCATCCATGTGGGTGGACAGAGAGCATGGGGAGAGATCCAGCCATTTGTGGGGATAAATATTGAGAGTGCAAGAATCCCAGAAAGTAAGGGAACAGGATCTGTACAGAAAGAGAAGAACAGAGAACCCGGAAAATGGGAAAATGCTTCAGATTTTTTTTCCAAATCAAGTAGTTAAACAGCTGAGCTCATTTATTTGGTTCTACAGGGCATTCGTGTTGACTCGCAGGCAGCTTCATACACATACTCATACCTGAGTTTAGTATAGGCCAGACAACTTGACTAGACGAGATTGGAGGTGTTTTAAAACAAGTGTGCAACATGCACTACATTGCCAGTGGCCCTTAAAGATGTTACATACAGTGTAACAGCTTAAATTTTTTAACACGCTCACACAGTTGTCTGGCCTATACTAAACTCAGGTATGAGCTTTGTAAAAATTTAGTTTAAATGTTATCAAATATCTAAGGATAAAATTTCAAATTTCTAAGGATCTGCTATGCTCTAGCAAGTATATCTCTAGGGTTGAGATGTACTTACTGTTTAACCAAGTGTACACAAAGACAATGGCAGCATCATCTGTTTCATTGCAACATTTTTCCTCGTTTAGAAGATTTAAGAAGTTCAGCCCCAAGGTGACAGACTCGGTCCTGATCATCCTGGACCGACCAAGGTAAAATGTATTAAGCCACACCTTCAGGGTTCAAGTGCAAGGCTGCAAGTTCAGATAGTCAAGCAGAGAAAAACATGTCTGGGAGTAGGTTGTTGATCAGTTCAGCATCAACATATTAATTTCAACACATCCTTTGAGTTTTTGATTGAATTTTAAGATTTTCTATCTGATTTAGTGCTTAGTACAGACAAAGTCATTATAGTGGGTGACTTTAACATTCACATAGATGCTGACAGTAACTGCCTCACACTGCGTTTAATTCATTATTAGATTAAAAAAAATTCCACCATAGCAGGTGCTTAAGTGAAAAAGCTGTAAAAAAAATTTTAAGAAACATTTCTTTCATAATTTGTTTCACCATATGTCAATACAATGGAAAGTAGTCTCCTTAATGTTACTCCTGCACAAGTTGATTATCTCGTTGACAATTCTGCAGCCTCACTACGTACAATTCTCGATAGTGTTGCCCCTCTGAAAAAGAAGGCGGTAAACCAGAAGAGACGATCTCCATTGCAGTACAATGTGACTAACCAGAATAATCCAGGTTTTTAGTATATTTTTTATTGCTATGTGGTAAACAACTTACCAGCAGGTGCAGTATATTCTCAGGAAACAAACAAGACCCAGCATTCATGATATGCACACTCGTAAGGCTGTGCAATTGGGCAATTAGTTGAAAGGGGTGTGTTTAAAAAAATAGCAGTGTCTGCCGTTGACTGTACAAACTCAAAACTATTTTGTACAAACATTTTTGTTTCTAGGATTTAGCAATCCTGTGAATCACTAAACTAATATTTAGTTGTATGACCACACTTTTTTAAAACTGCTTCACATCTGTGTAGCATGGAGTCAACCAACTTGTGGCACGTCTCAGCTGTTATTCCACTCCATGATTCTTTAACAACATTCCACAAATTTACATTTCTTGGTTTTGCTTCAGAAACAGCATTTTTGATATCACCCCACAAGTTCTCGATTGGATTAAGGTCAGGGGATTGGGCTGGCCACTCCATAACATAAATTTTGTTGGTTTGGAACCAAGACTTTGTTCGTTTACTAGTGTGTTAGGGGTCATTGTCTTGTTGAAACAACCATTTCAAGGGCATGTCCTCTTTAGCATAAGGCAACATGACCTCTTTAAGTATTTTGACATATGCAAACTGATCCATGATCCCTGGTATGCGATAAATAGGCCCAACACCATAGTAGGAGAAACATGCCCATATCATGATGCTTGCTCCACCATGCTTCACTGTCTTCACTGTATACTGTGGCTTGAATTCAGAGTGTGTTAAAAAAAAGGCATGTGCAGAAGAGGTTACAATTTGCCAAAGAACACATCAACTGGTGTAAATAGAAATGGAGGAACATTTGGTGGACTGATGAGAGTAAAATTGTTCCTTTTGGATCCAAGGGCCACAGACAGTTTGTGAGATGACCCCCAAACTATGAAAAAATATACTAAAAACCTGGATTATTCTGGTTAGTCACATTGTACTGCTATTATTTTGAACAATACTGTACATCTTTATAGTCTTGAGTCTGTAGTCTAGAAACTGAATTTAGTTATAAATTAACTTCAAGGCCTTACTGGGAGTTCACACTGTAAGTGAAATGTAAGCAATGCATAAGTGCTACACAACTTATCTTATATTCAGTCCACACTGACTTCCACCTGTGTGCAGCATCTCTGTCTTCAGAACAGCATCTGTCTGTCTGTCAATCAGCTGTCTGTGGAGATTACACTCGGGTTCCAAAGGTGAAGCGCTTCTTATGCATGTAATCCGTTGACAATGTGGATTAATACATTTGATGAGATGGAATTCTATCTACTCAATGAGACATGCAAGTCACAGATGTGAAAACTGTGTTTAAATGCTTTCTAGGTATTGGCCTTTACGTATACTTGCTGTTTACCAATGTGTACTCACAGGCAACAGCAGCATCATCTGTATCAAATATTACTACAATCCTGATCACAGATTTTAAGACTGGAATTTCACTAAATTGCTAGAATTGTACAGTTGGTCACATTGGCCCAGCGTTCACCAACACCAGAAACTCCTCTCTGTCTCTGTATGCTGTTGCTAATTATATGCCTTAACCAGCAGAGCATCAGGGTTTGCAGAGATCTGCACAGATAGCAGTGTTTTGACAGGAGCTCAGTGCAAACCCTTCACACAGTCTGCCTGCAGGGGTTATCCACACAACTACACACACACACAAGCGTGCATGCACATACACACAAACACACACACACACACACACACACACACACACACACACACAAAAACAGACAAACTACACTTGGCTCAGTAGAACAATACTACTGTGTCAAGGTAATTTACTGCTTTTTATGTTGACCTGGAGAAGGTATATTTTTCTGTGTCTGTGTGTGAGCTCATGTCTGACATCTAAACTAAACAGTCCATTTGTAATACTGTTAATTTCCTCTCCTCGATCCTTCTCTTGCTCATTTTTTATCATGCTGTTAAGGCTTTTTTTCACTACCAGGAGGTCACCATCATGTTTTTAGTGTGCATGTGTAGAATGTCTGTGTACTGTATACAACTTGTTTTTAAAATGAGGTCAAGCAGAAACCATCACTTGGCCTTCATAGGTCTTTCAGCAGCTTGTTTACAGTTCACATACATGATATGCACTCACACAACTGCCTGCATGGACACAGTGTATTGCAGTGTATTGTCATTCCAGTAGCTCATAGTGGAGTTTGGTGGATGTGTGCCTTGAATCTCTGTCCTGTAATGAAGCTTATTCACCTTCTTAATGTAGTACAAGAATTGTGTATATAGCATTTTCTGCTATTTAGTGGAATCCATTTCTCCCTGTCTGTTTCAGGCCCTGTTTTGCATGTGTGCAACAGTTATAAATGAGGGTCAGTAACCAGAACAGGAATCAATAAGTGATCGGTTGGTCAGAGCATACCTCACGTGTCGAACAAATAACAACCAATTGTGGGCTTTTAAGAGACTGGAGTGTAAAAAAAGGCAGAAACAGAGAGGTATATATACCCTCCCATTGCTGAATGACAGTGCAGATTACAGGACAGACTCACTGATGACTTTAATCAACAGTGATGACACAAACTCTTACAGGGCTTTCTCATTCTTATATTGTGAAACAGATCGTTTCATTTACTCTGTAAAATTCCCCATTGCTGTCGGTGTAACTGATGGAACTCACATCTACATCATTGAACCATCAGATAATTAAGACATTATTGTCCACAGAAAAAAGACCTCAGGGTCAGTGTTTTCAGTGCAGACTACATGCCAACCAACACCATCACTATCTACACAGACCCATCAGCAATCACATTAACAGAGGAAATATGAGGGACTTTTCTTCTGTCAATATCAAATTGATGAAGTACTCCAATTACCAGCAGGGTAAATAGATTTAACGCAAGCAAATGTCAGCATGTGAATTTACTGCTTTGCAGAAAGGTCTGTTTTTTCAAACATTGGTCTACTTTTAAATTATGTTATTTAATTTATTCAAACAAGGGTGAGGCGGCTGTAGCTCAGTTGGTAAAGGCAGTCGTCCACGGACCACGGCGACCCTGAAATCACGAGATAAGCCGAAAGGACAAAAAAAAAAAAAACAAACCAAAACAAAAAAACAAGGATGTTCATACAGGGGCGACTGTGGTGCAGGAAGGTAGAGCTCTCTTCCACCAATCTCGAAGTTGTTGGTTCAGTCCCCGGCTCCTCCAGTCACATGTGGAAGTGTCCTTGAGCAAGACACTGAACCCCAACTTAGTTGGAGCAATAAGGGGTCAACAGGTCAGAAATGTACTGACCTGATGCAGCTGCATAGCAGCTTCCCCATCGGTGTGTGATTGTGAGTGCGAATGGGTGAATAAGATGCAGTGTAAAGTGCTTTGAGTGCCAGTAGGTAGAAAGCGTTATATAAGTGCAGACAGTTTATCATGTATTCTATGTTACTTTTGGGTAATGAGATGATAATGCACAGTGGTCATATTGTTTTTACACTCACAGACTCTTATACAAAGCAGAGGACTGTCCCACAGGAGACTGTACATCAGGTCCAGTGTAACACAACCTTCTGTTGCTTTGTGACAACAAGGATTTTGTACATGAACTATTTTGCATAGTTGCATATCCATAGAAATGTTACTATGCATAGTAGCAATATAGACTTCAACAACTATGATTGGTCCACTTAGTCCTTCTACCTCAATAAGTTCAGTGGTCATATGGACCATCCCTCTCCCATGCTGCTCTCTTTCTTGCTTTGCAGGAATTCCAGTAAAAGTAACTGCTCTTTAAGATCTGTTAGCTCCAACTCAACATTATACACTCAGGTGCAGTCACTATTGTTTGTAGAAATTAAAAATGAAAAATAACCTCAGAAGCGAAGGAACTTAACGTGGTGGCACAGAATCTCCATAACCAATTACCCATTTGGTGGTGTCACTGCAGCGCGACACTTGCACAGCCACAGTTGTTTAGTCTCTATGTAGACTAGACAAAAGTAATAATCACGTTTAAAACCAACCAAACTGCAATGTTTGCACAGTTGTACTCCATTTTCATGTATTTAGTGTTACACTTGCCACCATTTTAATGTCATTTTAAGAAATGACGAAAGTGATGTAATTTTAATAGATGCCTGCAGGTTTAGAGTCATTTTTTTTTTTTTTATCAAATGTTTCCCAGGTTGTCTGACAGAGTAGGGACAAACTACTTATATTGTCGTTTATGTCGAGGTCTTAATCATTCAAATCTCATCATGATTTCCACAGTTTAAATGGCATTTTAAAATTATATTTCAGATGGTTTTACTCATGTGCTTTGTTCAGTCACCCTCCTTGTGACACTGTCTTTGTTAATAAAAGCAGTGCTTGATTAATTTAAAACTACAGGCTGAATTAGAATATAATCTAGCTCAAGTTTATGTGTCCCACTAAACTGTTTTTGCGGTTTGCAGTTTAGTTGTACAGGGACATCATTTTAAGAGTTTTCACAGAGTGGCTACAAAGAACAAATTGTGTCACTTATTTGGACTAAATGTTGAAAAGTGGCCTGCATCAAGGGTGAATGAAACAGAACATTTATGTATTAAGTGCGGGTCTGAAAGTGGCTTAACACTGATTTAATCAACTGCATCTTTCAAATAAAGTCAAAGTGTATCCTTTTGAAAAATTGTTTTTAATAGCCACAAATGCCAGTAGACTGTCAGAACTGCTATTCTAAACCTTATCTCTTAAGCCTCAAACGTGCATCTTGCTGTAGTAGAAGGTTCACAAGCTCCCCTGCAGATGTGCATGCACTGTCTTTAACAGTTAATGTGGACATGAGTGTTGCGTGAGCGTCGCTCTTGGCTGTTACTCTTTGAAACTTTAGTGTGTGCAGTGGAGCAGTGTACAGCAGCACACAGGAGGCTGCTATGGAGAAATCACATATGCACTGCTAACACTGGCCTTCTGACCAGGCACAAGCTGGCATACCAGCTTGGTAATTGGCCTCTTGACTCACTCCACTTCCATACAGCATGAACAAATGGACAGAGAGTGAATGAAGGCAGAGTCAGCTGGCACATGTAAACGGAACGAGCCAAAGATTTGCCCAGCAAACAATGCAGCACCCAGCACGTGTGTGACAAAGCATTAACGCCCTGGCATCAGTGTGAGTCTGTAAATGTGTGTGTTTCAGTGTTGTCTTGGCAGAAGGGCAACAGAGTGTAATGGATCTTATATGTATTGACTGGAAGGACTTGTCAGAGCACCTTCAAGGCAATGTCTATTTCTTTCTTTTTAGATGAGAAAATCAACACAGCTCTACAGAACACATTAGAAAAGTATTGTCTCAGTTGACAAAGAGATAGAGAGAGATGAATGGAAACCTCTGACTCTGAGGTGAATAAGTAGTAATATAGACAGAAAGGTCATTCCCCTGTGGCAGCAGACAAAACAAGTCTTTTATATAGATATAACCAGCATCTGTTATTCCTTTCAAGCCTGTACAGACTACCACATTTGTTATAGACCAATATATGGATTTGTCTGTATTATTTTCATATACAGTGTGAGAGCTGCTGAAGCAGCCATTTACACTCAAACTGCTGGAATGAGCGAAGAACCATCCTATCTCGGGAACCAAGTTCTGTAACTATACAAACTAACTGTGGGAATGTGGTTACCAATAAGCTGCCACAGAGTTGTATTGATAAGTTACAGTATGATGTTTGAGAGTAGTGAATACCAATAATTATTAAGACACAATTGGGCACTGCCACCTCACAGCTAAAATGTCCCTGGTGTAAATCCTGGCTTCTCATGGAATTAGCATGTTTTTTCTTGTGGAAACATTGATTTCCTCCCACACTACAAAGACATGGATGTTAGGTTAACAGGTGAATGTGACCCCTGTCCAGGGTGGATCTGACAGGTTCTCATATCATGGCGTCAGATATTGATTCTTCCTAAGGTGTAAAATTGTGTCGCTTTGTATATCGTTTGGCGACACTATTGAACACTCCAGGAGCGCCACTATTTGATGCCTTGGGAACAACTGTGTCTGTTAGTGACACTGCAGATAGACTTTGGCATCTATATTGGAAGCTCCATGACCGTCACCTTTTGGGTAAGGTTATGCCTCAGTCTCTAGGACATGCAGATTTGCCCTCTACAACATCAGGAAAATCAGACCCTACCTCACGGAATTTATAACCAAACTCATTGTACATACGCTGGTTGTATCTCGTCTTGATCACTGCGATGCTTTGTTAATGGCGTTACCGGTATTAACAATCAAACCCTTGCAGATGATCCATAACGTGGCAGCATGTCTCACTTTTAATCAGCCAAAAAAGAACTCATGTCACACCACACTTCAGATCTCTACACTGGCTTCCTATAGCTGCTCTCATTAGTGTGTACTACAGGGTGATCACCTCACCTCCTTTATTCAAGTCTATATCCTTCCCGTCCGCTGCAGTCTGCCAACAAGTGACGTCTGGTGGTCCCAGCACCGTGAAGAAGACACCAAGCAAAACTTCAGAGCAATGATAATGATGGTGGAAAGAGCTACCAAACACTGCAGGTTCCTTCCGCATCTTCCTATGCACTTAAATCTATTTATATTTAAAAAACACTTCCTTTCTGCTCTTTCTTGCACTTGCATCTCATGAAATGTAAAAACTTTTCTGATAGGACTTTGCTTTGATGTTTTCTCCTTGACTTGGATGTTTGCTTGCCTTGTACCTTGTAGTGTAAGTCGCTTTAGATAAAAGCGTCTGCTAAATGACTAAATGTAAATGTAAGAAAAAGTACATTAAAACAAAATGCTACAAACAGTGACAACGGCACACACCACCTTTCTCAGTATAGTAACCATGTGCTGCATTTTGTGAAACAACCATGATTAAAGTGCAGAACATCTTGAATTAGTGGTCTCCTGTGGAAAAGTCCTCTGTCTTGTTGGACTATCCACCACCCCTCCTACCTCTTGATGAGACCTTTTCTCTTTATATTTTACATCATTTATTTAGGCATCAAATATTGAAGTGCCAGGGTTTCTATTTAACTACAATGAAAGCTCCTAGAGTCAGTAACCAACACAGATGGGCACCTTAAGCATGTCAGCATGTAACGCAGAAGGGACTGGACAAAGTGGCATTAAGTGAATTGGTTTATTCCAGCTTCTGACTGACTGAGCACACCTGATGCAGGTAACCAGCAGTGGTACTTGAGGACCAGGTTTGAGTTAGAAAACCAGCAGTCCAGTGGGATTGCGAATGATGTGAACCTTAACATCCAAACCGATTTTGCTAACATTTTTCTGTTACACAGCAGCATAAACATATTCTCTTACATTAAACTCATAGTTTGTAAATACTGAAAAACTGAATTTATCAAAGAAGAGAGAGTGAAAGAGAGAAAGGGCAAGATGGGGAGACACTGCCACTATAATCAGATCACAAAAAGCCCCTTGGAACAAAGAGATGGCACCTGCTGATAAAGTTCTATAGTTAACACATGAAAAACTACGCAACACAACAGATTTTTCTTGTGCGACAAACTACCTCTACCCCTCTCTTTGGTTCAAAGTGCAGGAACAATCACTCTTATGTAACTATAGGCTGGATCTCAGTCCTGCTACTTCATATCATGTGAAACATGAAATGTATGCTTTTTGTTGTTCTGTTTAGCTGACCCTTAACGTATCTTTAAGCTTCCAATATCCAGTATTCACAGATACTCACCCTACCATGCCCAACTCAGTAACAGCCAGAGTGGTTTGTGCTAGGAAAAAAAAAGGAGAGGGGTTGATGAATGAGGTAGTGGCACAGGTACTGTAGCTCAGCTCAGCTCAGCTCAAAGGACTCAAAAGCAATTCATTTGAAAGTGGCAACCTCCAGTCGGGTCTGGCTTTACCTCCCCCTACCTCACCCTCTCTGAACACATGAGAGCAGTCTGCTGCACTCTCAACACAATAACCTGCTTCAATAAGTTTTCCATGCATTGCTATACAGTAGAAAAAATACCTATTCCTGTATATACCCTGGCAGCTTGTAAAGACAGGAAGAGGATTTTTTTTTTTTACTGTCCGTGCTGATTCTGTAAAAAAACTCCCAAGAACCCTTTTGTCTTCTACTGGGGAGTGGAAAAAGTGTTTTTCCTCTGTTTATGGCAGTTTTTAGTTTCAGAGCAGAGTTCGATGTGGGGCAATATCCTGAACAGGTGGTGTAGCAACCAGACAAGACCTTCAGGAAGACCAAAAACAAAGCACATGTTTTGCTTATAAAATTAGTTTCATGTGCAGTAAGACAGCCGAGCTTCTAAATTAAACTGAAGGAGAAGTCCGGTACACATGAAAAATTACATTTCAAAACCTAGATTCACAATTTTCTGTGCTATCAAACAACTGCCAGGCATCCACAGGAACAGTAAAAGCCACTTGTTGTCATTCCTCCTGTTCATACAGGATGTTAATAGATTCATCCACAATATGGCTCTTATGTAAGGAATGGGGGCCAATATCCACAGTCCTCCATCTGTACATAAATATGTTAAAATGTATTGAATCTAAGATAAGATAAATCTTTATTCATTCCACAGTGTGGAATTTCCATGTTACAGCAAAGAAATGTGCAAATGTGAGGCAAACATTAATCTTCCACAGACTTTAAACTCTTAAATTAGTCACATTTCCACTTGTTGAAGCATCAGATTAGCTTTAAATAATTGTTCCAAAACAACAACAAACATCAACAAGGACTGTACATGTTGGAACCCATTTCTTGCATTGTAACAGGTTTAGGAGGCGACCTCTTCATTGCTAGTATGAACAGCAAGACTGCCCATGAAGATTTTCTCTTAGTTTTCAGATGAGCACCTGGCTTTTGCCTTTAATAGAAACGTTAAAGCAGCTTCCCAACAAACATGTAGGCTGTGGCCGTTGGAATGTTGGCTGGATTCATAGAAAGTGTAATTTCTACTTTCTTACTTGCCCTCTTTCCTATTTATTATGGGGAAATTTGGCAGTGAAGATTATTTGTTGTCGCCTCTTGCCCAATGACAGCTGGGATCAGTTCCAGTCCCCCTGCAACCCTTAACAGCGTATGTGGTGAAGATAATTGATAAATAGATGGTTACTGCACTGTGTTTTACAAAGGATTCTTCTACAGTGTATTTGTCTAGTCTCACGTTTTCCCGAGACATTTTAATGCTTTTGCTGGCACTCCACTGCTGAAGAGGGAACATCTAGCAGGTTGTCAGACTTTCATAAAAAATACAAAGTATGTGCTGTATATCTGGCTGAGTGTAACTGTGGTCCTGACAGTAGATTAGAAGATGCTGTCAAAGAGCCAAGTACACATTAAGGCTGGACAACATCATCTAGAATTTCTATCATGATAAACTGAAGCTTTTTTACCACAACAAACATTTGGGCTGGTGATATATTGCCATTAATATTAATTGTTTTGTTCTCTATAAGGTTCTTAGTAAGTCTTGACAGTGGGATGCATGAGCCCTGAAACTGGAGCAACTAAAAGCAGTAAAATGTAACCATCTTTTATTCTTTATATATGTGTCTTTACAGTTTTCCCAATTTAATTGCAGTGGATAAAGGTTCTAATTATTATTAAAGCTTAAAAACAGTTTTTACTATTTTGGAACAAGGCTTATTCACTTTATTTGAAAGAGTGAGATGATACACACACAGAGCACGACAACCTTGTCTCCCTAAAAATATGTTCCTACACAACTAAACTGCAAATGCATTACGTTACGCATTACTTTTCCTTAGCAAATGTAAGGATTTATTCATTATGTTCCACTGGAGTTATTTTTTTAATTAAACTGTACTTTTATTAAGGAAAAGGGGAACTGCCTGGAGGAGTGTCAAGTCAAGGATGCAAGTTCAGTTTCTGAGTCCTGTGTCTGGTTCAGTTCAGACAAGAAATCCACTGATGTTAGGGTTAGATAAAGCTTGTGGATGTGTTTAAAAGCAATAAAACACATTTTGTTTAAAACATTGTTAGATTTTCCTGTTTTACAACAGCCCATAATCTTCCTCTGACTCTAACCAGCTGCTGTATCGCCCTAATCACAACCATAAAATGCTTTAATAACACTTTGGTCACACAAACTGGAGGTTGTACTGCAGGATTGGATATTAGGGCAATGAAACCAAAAATTTCCTGCAAATTATATTTTTTGACAGACCAAAATACTGTGTGTTTTTATGTTCAGTATCAAGGTATTTCCAACTCAGCATTTATGTAACATGTTAACATAGTCTCGTTATTTTTACAGGAAATAAAAAATGATTGAAATTACATTTCCCAGGAGAACATAATTGTGTTGTTTAGTTGTATGTAATTTTTAGGAGACAAGGTTGAGATGGAAGAGCTGGTCAAGACGTGGTTAGCCCAACCATAGACAGGTTATGAAAAATTGGCCCCTGAGCACAACCAGGCAGAATGACCCATGCCCTTCGCATATAGGAACCTCGGACTAAAAGACACATAGAACAACTACAAAAGGCCAAAGTTTGTTTTTTGTTTTTGTTGTATCTTTGTGATTATCTTGTACAGTTATGTGGTTATTTTTGCTTCTTTGTCTTGAATTTGCATTTGTTTTGTCTCTTTTTGGTCAGAAAGTATTGGTTTGGGGTTGTTGTTATGTGTGCGTGATCATTTTGGTCAACAATGAATCTTGAATGAATAGGACAACAGACCACTGGTTACTTTACCAGGTCACTCTTAAAATAGAAGATCCTGACCTTTATCTGGTTAAAGGTTCTAAAAAAGGATAGAAAAAGGAAAATCACTCCTGTTTTGTGAGAGCCCCATTAGGAACCACTCAGTCACATTACACAGATCACCGCCAAACATAACCCCCTTCATGTTTGTCTCTTACAAACACAGACACACTAGCACACAGTTATACTCATGGACATCTTTCTCTGTTTGACCCCTGAGTGGCCCTTGAGCTTCACCCTTTAGTGGAACACTTACACAAAGACACCCGGATGTAAGTGGGACACACACGGCCTTCATCAATCAGCAACACAACTCTGTGTATGTGCATGTGTTGGTGCTCTTATGTTACCTGTGCACACATTCATACACACACTGATACTGATCTCGGCCTTTGCTTTCTTTACTCTGAGTGGTAATGGGGGTGGGAGTGTTGGGGGGTCAGAAGTGCAAAGGAGAAAAGAAGCAGACAACAGGAATCAAAGGAAATGAGAAAAGTTTGTTTATGCTGATCAGTAGCAAACTTGAGAAATCCCATTGGGGGAACAAAAACTTTTAAAAATTATTTTTACACTTCATAAACTATATAATATACCTTTAACTATTAAACAATAACCAATTTACATGTCACATGTAGCTCAGTTTGGAAGACTGAAGCATTTAACTGAGTAGTTAATCTTGTCTTGTGTGCTTTTTTGCAAATCAACTTTAACCCAGGGACACTGTACCATGTATGACACGGATTATACATATGTAGCCACAGAGAATTAAATACCGAACAGGCCACCAGGGGACACATCACCTTACAGGCTTGTGTACAGAGCATCTGTATAAGGTGAGTGTTGATATTTCTCAGTTAAATGACACAAAACTACAACTAGGCTAAAAAGCTACTCCGGATAGACACTAATGACCAAATTAGCAAACAATATACATAAAATCATAATAATAACAATAAAAAGAAGAAGAAATAACACATTCTGATAAAAACAAACAAAAATTTACCACTAATAAAAAAAAAAAGGTCAGCAGGGTTATTTTTATTTAGATTGTATTTTGTTGGAGAATTAGTTTTTTAGCATTAGTTAAAATTTTGTTTTTCAATGAAATCTAGTTTAGATTTTTATTAGATATTTTATAATTAATATAAGTATAATTAATATACATTTAAAAGTGGAAATCAAAATTAAAATAAAAATTAAAATACTTTTATAGACTAATACATTTTTTTACAGTTGCTTGGTTTGTATGGCACCTCATCAAGAGAAGTTTAATAGGGACTAACTTGACATAAAGCAGCCTCCCTTGTTTTCCAGGACTGATGAATCTTCCCAAATTCATGTCCCAAATTGGCCTCTGACAGGCATTTTTGTTTTAAAAACTTTTTCATTTCTTTTTAGTTTTAGTTAGTTTAGTAAACAATAGCATGATAAAGCTTAAGTCAGTTATAGTCATGCTGCTATAGGCTCAGACTGCTGGGGGACCAATGCACTGAGCTCCTTCCCTCCTCTTGTTCCTCTCTCCTCTCCTCTCACCCAACAATTGTCACCACTGTATGAAATTAACTGTGTTTTCTCCCGTAATTGTCTTTGTCCTTCTCTGTCTCCGTCTCTCTGTCCCTTTCTGCAGGTGTCCCCGGCTTTAGAGCTGTGTTTTCCAGTGTGCAGCTACTGGTCCCACCAACCTGCCTGATGTTTATTTGTTGCCTTTGTTGCTCTTTTCTTTTCTCTCTCCACTTTCCATTACCCCAACTGGTCAAGGCAGATGGCTGCCCACCCTGAGCCTGGTTCTGCTGGAGGTTTCTTCCGTTAAAGGGAGTTTTTCATTTCCACTGTTGCCTAGGGCTTGTTCAAGGGTGGATTTGTTGGGTTCTCTCTATACATCTTTATAGTCTTGACTTTATTATCTAAAGTGCCTTGTGATGGCTTTGTTGTAAATTGGTGCTATATAAATAAAGTTAAATTGAATTGAACAAAAATAAGGCAAATTCACTTCACTTTATAGTGAATTTTGTTTTAAATGTAATTTAAATAAATACTTTTTCTATTGAATTTCCATTCAGTTTTAGTTAACTATAATACCCTTGATGTGGACAAAAATAGACAGAAAAGACAGAGACCTATGCAGAAAGGGTAGGGTATCTTTTGACTGTCGGTGCCCAGGGACCCATTTTCTGATCATGGGCAATGTATGTAACCACAAGTTAACAGGCACAGCTCATGCCTGTCTCATGTCTGATTCGTGAAGACCTTGTACACAGAGCCAACCTGCTGTGAGCTGCCGTGTTTAGTCCTGCTGCAGGCACCTTGCTCGCTATACGTCCAGAGACAGATACAGAAGGGAGGTGGCCTCAATCAGCTTCATTAATATTACATTATGGTGGTTTCACAGACCGAAGTGTCAGTATATATTATAAATCTATTAAATCTGTTGCAATAGGGCTAAAGTTCCCCTGCAGACTACTATAGGGCCAGAGTTTCACAACTGTCACCTCTTTTATCCCAGCTGAAGGTGTGTAAGCAGAATGAAGTCACCTCCACCGTGTTAGCAGTGAATCACAGTGACTGGTTGCTGCATAACAAGTTTATACTGACGATACATCAATCTAACACTAAGCAGTATGTACATGAGGAGGGAAAGAGAGAAATAAAGATGATGGTGGGTGGATGAGAATGAGCTGTGAAAGATAAAATAGATCCATGGAAAAGGGGGGAAGAGTTGATGATAGCTAAGAGGAGGAAGTGCAACAGATTCCTCATTACGCGGTTCTAAAGTAAGAGAACCATTAGTCATTAATTCTGTTGGAATGTGCAAAGCACCACAACACACATAATTTAACTTTAGTTTACGGTTGTAACATGTAAGCTGTCCTGGCTGCTAGCAGACAGTTCACTGTGCCCTCCACTCTCTCTACTCTGAATTTCATGTGAGACACTTGACTAAAGAGAAACTGCTGATTTTGCTGGAGAAAAAAAAGTGGCCTTCAATTATGCATGACTGTAACTGATTCTGTGATGCAAGACTAGCCCATCCCGTATGTTGCATTAGCCAGGGTCTCACAGGAGGAACTCGCCCGCCATTAGCAGCCAGTGGAAAATAGGGGCCGAATTATCAACTGGCAGCACTGGCCTGTCAACCGGATAAGACTTTGTGAAAGTGTGACACATGAACACATTACACAGTAATGTGGTATGTGATTGCATTATTGCACAAATGGAGGAGTGAAGAAGCACCAGTCAGCACACAGTATCACTCTGAAATACATTATTTAGAGGGGTTAAAATATACATGATATTCTCATTTTCTATTCTCATCATTTTTGTTGATTCGATCATGAACAGCCAGGTCAGCTTCATCTGGGCCAACAAGTGGTGTTATGAAAGCAAAGAAAAGAGCTGAGCATTTAGCGCTCCACAGTCTCTTTTACTGGCAACCCGGTGCTGATTGATAACAAATTACCATGTCAAATCAGCCAAAAAGCTGCAGGTGGTCTGACTGACAGTGATGGTGCAGGACAGAGTGCACAAAGACTGGGCGGATCATTGGCTTCGGTCTGTCTCAACCCTTACACTGAAAATCTGAAATTGAGGATTGTTTGACGGCAAGTTTGAAAATACCCTAACCCTAAACATTTTTGTCAAAACATCCATCTTCTACCAGAACTAACAACTTGCAGCTAATATTGAGTGCTATCTGTCAAGGCTGGTAGTCCTCCAGCTTTGTCTGCAACCAGATACTTTTGGTATGAGCAGTGAGTTTGAAAAATGCAGTTTAGAGCAGTCTGAGACTTACAAGTCTCAGAGAGTTACACGTCTCAGACTGTATTGTATTTTTAAAACGTCATGGAGGTTGGTTTTCCTTCTGGGAAAGGTGTGTATCATTTGTTAGTAATACTGCAATATAGATTTATAATACAGATAAAGCTGACCTGATGCAGCAGTTGGTCTTCATCTGTGCTAATTCTTTGACATCCTCAGGCTGGTCAGTGAAAGACACCACTCTGATAAACAATATAGAAATCTATCATTAGATATGATGCTTACCTCAACATAAAATCCCAGCTCTGACTTCCAACTTCTGAGGAAAAATGTAATGCACCATTATTCCAACTTGCTGCGTCAGAAATCTGATTTTATTTAGGGGTTCTAGTAAAAATTTCTGATCTGACCTTTTTTACTTTGTGGTTTAAATTGAGTGCAGTAATGTGTTTTATTATAAATAATCAAATGTTATTGTCAGTTTTGTTTAAATTGTAGCAAATTATTTTCCTGGAACAAAGTTCCACAAGTTCAAAATGTCAAATAAGACGAAGTCACTGTGCTTGATGATGCACAGTACATGAAATGAAATGGAGTCAACTGTTATAGTAATACACTGTGTGAATATGAAACATTCTGCAGGTATTTTGGTCAGTGCAGCAGACATGTAGCAGAGTGGAGAGGGCCACAGAAAGACATAGACCTGTATATTGACCAAATGAGTGTAACATGGCAGTCAAAACGCAAGTCTTCATCTCAAAATATTGTATTCCAAAAATACTTTATTCCTTTAACACCACAATTCCTTCTCCAAGTTACAAATTTACTTTCAAAATGTCAGATTTTGTCTTCCCAACATGGTCCCTAACATATGTAAGTAGGAAAAAGAATTCTGTATGTGGGCATGGGATGTTTCTATCACTACAAGAAGTTGTTGAGACATTGGAAATATAAACCTTCAATTTGATAATGCTTAATGTCTAATCATACAATAATAATCTGTAAAGTACTGAAGAATAAAGAATAATGCCCATATCTAAACTGCAACACCTCCATGTATTTTCTTTATTACTTAACATCAAATAGGATTTTTTTATTGGTCAGTATTAAATAGCACTTGCTATCTTTATGCATCAAACATATACTTAATTTTAAAAACTAATAGAAAAAAATCTCATAAAAAAGTTGTGATACATTAGTGATAAGCCGCACATATTTTATTCTCAGTCTATCTGATATATCTACCGGACCACTGATTAATCAAAAATCCCTAAAATCTGCATTGTGGATTTACAGTTTGGTGTTTGTAACTACAGTACCAATGGTGCAGGGAAAGAAATATCTTTGAAAACCCAGTGACTCTGCTTTTGGACATGACATCTGTCCCTCTGCCAATTATTAATAATGTCTGTTATGGAAGAGCCCAGTGCATATATATACAGTGTGTGTCTGCAGTCCTGGATGGACGTCAGCTGTGTCTCAGCCTGACAGGAGAAGCTGCTGCTGGAGGCATCTTTTCTGTTCTGTTCTGGATCTGTGTGGTCTCTTGTCTATTTGTTCTTGCTGAGTGTTCTCTGCTTCTCTGCATGCTCTACTATCTTCTCCTCCACATAGAGACCTTTGCGGCAGCGAACGGCGTTCATGTATTTAAGTGCCTGGTTGGCAGAGTCAGCTTTCTCACCGAAATGCAGATATTCTTCCTCTGTGGTAGGAACCCAGTATGGATCACTATTAATCACCTGGGACACGGAGAGGAGCAGAGGGATGGAAATGTGATGGTGAGTATTAGTACAAGACAATTCCTTTTTAGTGATATATTTTGATATTTGCTAGATGGGAAGTGCAGACCTACTATCTTTAACTGTTTACACAAAAATATTTGTATTTTAATTACACTACTCACAAAAGTTAGGGATATTTGACTTTCGAGTGAAATTTCAGAATGCACCTAAAATGCACTATAACCTTTACAGGTTTACATAGTTTGACCGTCTCTAACCTTTTGAATGCACATGTCCAACTGTATAACGTTTCAATACTTATTGCATAACATGCTGTACTCTAACAAGATGATTAACCACAAAAATCACAATGTGAATCGAGCACTAAATGTTCTGTTTCATTGACAATTTGTATTTAAACAGTCCTCTTCATCAGGCTGTTCACATTTTGACACAATGAGACCAAAGTAACACCTAACATATGACAAGTTATTGAGACATTGACATTTCTTTGTTGTGGTATACCCACCACTGTTGTTAGTGCTTGTTTCAATACATTGTTCAAGATGAAGAAAATTACCACTGCATGCTTCTACTTAAATGCCCTACTTTCATGATATAACATCACTGTAGCATGAACTTTTTACAGAGACAGGATTATTTGAAAGCACATATGGAAGAATTTTGGCATAGCCAGGATGCTACCGAATGCTGGTCGCCCAAACTGAGCCATGGGGGGAGAAGAGCCTTTGTAAGAGATGTGACCAAGAAAGCAATGGCCACTGACTGAGCTTCAGAGGTCAAGTGTAAATGTGGGAGACAACCTTTAGTGCAGCGCTTCACTGATCTGGGCTTTATGGCAGAGTGGCTAGACGAAAGACTCTGCTCACTCAGCTTTCAACACATGAAAGCCACTTGGAGTTTGCAAAAACGCACCTGAAGGACTGGAAAGAAAAATGGCTGAAAATACTCCAATGTAGGTCTGCAAAGCTTGTTGTGTGATACACAAAAATACTTGAGGCTGTAATTGCTGCCAAAGTTGCTTCAACAAGGTACTGAGTAATGGGTCCGAAGTACACGTCACATTTTTCAGTTTTCCCCCTTTCTAAATTTTCAGACATTTCTAATATGCAATTTTTACTTTGTCACTATCGGGTACTGAGTGTAGATCAACTGTAGAAATGGCCATATGGATGGACGGACATACACACACAGTTTATCTGTGCCATTCACTGTTTGCATCAGTCAAGTCGAGACAAAGAGGCTGATTCATTACACATGCACACACATACACACATTATAAACAATTACAGTGATAGCACGACGGTAGAGTCCTGCACCTGGCTTTGGTTACATGAGAACAGATGGTAGAGAGTAAGCAACGACAATGGGTGGACTAGAGGAGACAACACACATTGCACGTGAGCAGCATATGCTGGAGAACAATGGGATCTAGTGGATGGTAAGAAGGGAGGGGGCATCCTGCAACAGTCAAGTACTTCACTGAGCAGCTGATTGAATTCATGTTTGGTGCATGGCGGGAACCATCTGAAGATCTGCAACAAAGATAAAGTGTGAAAACAGGCAGTGTAGGTTCTTTATAGTCTTGACTTTATTCTGTAAAGTGCCTTGAGATTACTTTGTTGTGGAGTGGTGCTATATAAATAAAGTTGAATTGAAACAATATATTAAAAAAATGTAAAATTTCATGAGACACAAGTGAAATAAAGGACAAAAAGGTAAAGTAAATTTTTTAACTAGACAGTTTTGTGCATAGGAAGTCATGGAACAACTTTCTTAATATTGATAGTGAGGCTTCTGAGCATACAGAGTTTGGTAGCTCATTTCATCACTGTGAGACCGATGTTGACCAATCAAAAATTTGATGTGCTGCTGCAATTTTCAATTATATGGGAGAGGTTGATTGGGAAAGCCAGTAGCCCTTTCAGCAGTAGCAGAAGTAGATTCAAGATATGACCAGTGCCTGCATGACGAGTTGGGTTGCATATTCAGAAAGGTATGGTCTGAGTTTTCTGATGTCGTAGAGGATAAATCTGCATGCCCCAGATAATAATGCTCAATGGTTTGTCAATGACAAACTCCAAGATTTCTATTAGACTTTGTAGGAACAATCACTGAAGATACCACTGAAGGTGGGCGACTGTGGCGCAGGAAGGTATAGTGTTTGTCCACCAATATCACAGTTGTTGGTTCAACCCCGGCTCCTCCGGTCACATGTCGAAGTGTCCTTGAGCAAGACACTGAACCCCAACGGTGTATATGTGTGTGTGTGATTGTGAGTGCCAATGGGTGAATAAGAAGCAGTGTAAAGTGCTTTGAGTGCCAATAGGTAGAAAAGCGCTATATAAGTGCAGAACATTTACCATTTACCATACCAAGTTGATGCTGATGATGATGACTGAAGGGGCGACTGTGGTGCAGGAAGGTAAAGTGGTTGTCCACCAATCTCACAGTTGTTGGTTCAATCCCTGGCTCCTCCGGTCACATGTCGAAGTGTCCTTGAGCAAGACACTGAACCCCAACTTAGTTGCTCCTGGTGAGTGTGAATGGGTGAATAAGAAGCAGTGTAAAGTTCTTTGAGTGTCAATAGGTAAAAAAGTGCTATATAAGTGCAGACCATTTACCATGAAGGTCTGGCTGGGAAGACTAGCACTTCCTCTTGGAGAGGTTGAGGTTAGAATGTTCCTCTCTCATCCAAGCAGACATGTCAAAGAGACAGTACTGTGAAATGAGACAGTGGATCATCTGGTAGAAAGGACAAAGAGCTTTGTGTCATCAGCATATCAACGAGAAAAAGCAGAGTGTGAATTACAGAACCCAGTGATGTAGTATAGGTGGAAAAAAGAAGATGGTCAAGAACTACGCCCCATGGCACACTGGTGGAAGGGCCTTAAGGGTTAGAAATGCCCCTGCCAGGAAGTTTTGTCCAGATACATAAGACCTGAGCCAGTGGAGAGCTGTACCAGACATGCCAAAGTAAGAGTGTGGACAGGAGGATCTGGTGGTTTATAGTGTCAACATTAATAGAGGTGTTTCTGTAGAATGACCACTTCTGAATCCAAACTGGTTGACGAAAAGGAGTTTGTATAGAAAAATAAATTCTGAGAGTTTAATAAAGACTGCTGGTTATATGGTCTTGGCCAAAAATGCAATAAGAGAGATAGGTCTGTAATTTTCCACAACAAAGGGGTTGAAAGTAGGCTTCCTCAGCAGTGGGGTAATTTGGACCTGTTTTCATGTGATAGAGAAGGTTGCTGTTGTAAGGGATGTATTTGTGCAGTGGCTGGGATAAGTGTGGGTGCAGTTGCTTGAAGGAGAGTGTAAGGAATAGGATCTAAAGAACGGTTAGTAGGACAGTTTGAGAGGAGGATTGTGGATGCATCGTCAACAATCAGAGTGGAAAAAGAGGAGAGTAATGTGCTGTTTAATTAAGTTAGCATAGAGTTTCCATCTGGAGGAGAGAACTGGGAGCTGATGGCTGTCACATTGTTAGTAAAGAAGCTGGCAAAGTTGTTTGAAGTGAAAGAGGTGGATGGGGAAGTATTCAGTTTATGCCTTGGTGATGCTGTGGGAAAAAGCTGCAAGCAGGTTCTGATATACAGCCAGAGCAGTCTTGGATTTGTGTCACTTCTCAAGGTATTTCCTTGTACAGCTTAATACATTACACTGTAGATGTCTGCTTAATATAGCAGACATTTCTTGACCTCAAGAAATGTTTGCTGAAATGTATACATTTGTATAAAACTAAACGGCAACCATGAATAAAATGTTAGTACAGTTGTGTATTTGTTTCCTATTAACGTAAGATGGATATGCTGTTAATTTATGTGAAGTTACAAATATGTTGATGCTGAACATATAAACAAAACATTCCGGACAATGTATTTATTTTCTGCTAGAATATCTGATCTTCCAAAACAACATCCAGTTTGTCTGACTAAAGTTATAATGTGTAACGTCAGCTAGTGCTAATGTGGGAGTTCAGTCCTCTCTGCGCTGCCCAGTCCTCCCTCTCTCTGCTCTGAAAAAGTTTTGCTTTGCTATTTACACTCTGCAGAGCCCTTCAGGTACCCGTAGTTGTCTAATGACAATAAACTTACTAATAAAGCATAAATTGCTGCTCTTTTTTCATAGGACAGTGGAGTGAGCCTCGCTCAAATGTTTTTAGAAGTGAATATGCCCATCATCATTATTAAGGTTTGCAATAATAAATGTAAGGTTTTATTCCTTCAAAAAACATTAGATCTCCATTAGAGCATAATCCAGTCAGTGATTTCCTATAAAAAGGGTTGCTGTTGTTTTCATTTGTTATCTCAGAAGACACATTTTTAGGTTTAAGGATAATACAATATTTTTTAGGCATGGATATGAGGGATCTATATCAATGTGCATTTTAGCACAAAGGTTAGCTATGGAGTTCCACAAGGCTCTGTATTAGGACCAATACTTTTTAATTGATATGTGTCCTTTAGGCAACATTATTAGAAAACACACCATAAATTTCCATTGCTATGCTGATGATACCCAGCTATATCTATCTATAGAACCAGATGAAAAAAATCAGTTAATAAAGCTTAAAGCATGCCTAGAAGATATAAACGCATGACCGTCCCAAAATGTTTTACTTCTAAACTCAGACAAAACTGAAGTCATAGTATTTGGGCCCAACAATCTCAGAAATATGATGTCCACCAATATCGTTACTCTAGATGGCATAAGTATGGCCTCCAGTACTACTGCAAGGAACCTTGGAGTTATTTTTGACCAGGATTTGTCTTTTACCTCACATATAAAACAAATCTGTAGAACAGCCTTCTTCCACCTACAGAAACATTGGCAAAATTAGGAACATCCTGTCTCAAAGTGATGCTGAAAAATTAGTCTATGCATTTGTTACTTCTAGGTTTGACTACTGTAATTCCCTACTTTCAGGATGCCCCAGTAACTCCCTAAAGAGCCTGGAATTAATCCAAAATGCTGCAGCAAGAGTGCTGACTGGAATTAGCAAGAGAGATCATATTTCAAATTCACTAGCTTCTATCCTTTGGCTTCCCATTAAATGTAGAATAGAATTTAAAACCCTGCTTCTTACATATAAAGCTCAGAATGCAGGCCTACTTGTGGTTACTAGAATTTCCAAATGTGGAATGGGAGGCACAGTCTTTAGCTATCAAGCTCCTCTCCTGTGGAACCAGCTCCCAGTTCAGATTCAGGCAGACACTGTCTACTTTTCAGTCTAGGCTCAAAACCTTCCTTGTTGATAAAGCTTATACTTAGCTATAGTTATGCTGCTATAGGCTTAGACTGCTGGGGGCCCCCTCCTCTTGTCCCTCTCTCCTCTCCCCCCACAATTGTCACTACTGTATGACCTCAACTCTGTGTGTTTTCTCCCGTAGATGTCTTTCTCCTTCTCTGTCTCCCTCTCTCTGTTCCTTTCTACAGGTGTCCCCGGCTTTGAAGCTGTGTGTTTTCCAGTGTGCAGCTACTGGTCCTTCCAACCTGCCCCTGCCCCTGCTCTAGGGGGAATTGTTGGGCTCTCTCTATACATCTTTATAGTCTTGACTTATTCTGTAAAGTGTGTTGAGATGACTTTGTTGTGTATTGGCGCTATATAAATAAAGTTGAATTGAAATGAATTGAAATTATCAAATGTTATATTGATTATTGTATAAAATGGTGATTACAGCAAATATATTTTTTAAATAAAATCTGTTTCTTAGGGGAGTCTGAAACATTTTATTTAATTTTTGAAGTTAAAAAATTTAATACACTGGCCAATATTTTTACACTCCATGGCTTTGTTACTTATGTGCAGAGTGAACAGTTGTAGTGTCAGACAGATGCTTTGGCTGATCAATACAAGACTTCTTCACACAGTTCTGCAGTCTGCAGTTGAACAAAAGCTCCATTCTGATGGAAATCTGATGTAAACGTCCCCACAGGAGCAACTAACCCAGCAGTTACACAACAATACAACGCACGCTTTCTGCTCTCTGTGCCTCTTCCATCATTCATATGGTAATTCAATATCCTGGCCACATCATATCGCTGTCAGGAGGGATGCTGACATCAGCACCAAGGACCAAATGAGTCCTGAAACTAAGTAGGCATGAGGGCCAGGTGGGGTGGTGGTGGGGTCAAGATGAAGTCTTTGTGAAGAAGCATCTGCACATAAATGAAATTTGACAAGTTTTAATGAGACAAAGACAATGGCTGAAAGATGAAGAGGGGTAGGGGATTGGGGTGTTGAGAGGTGCATGCAAAGAGGCACACAAATAATGACCTGGATTTGCTATACAGAAAACATGTAACACTGTTCATATTTGGTTCATTGTGGGAATGTTTTGAGTGAGCACATTCTAATGTTAATTATGGTTTATAAAGGGAATGTGATTTTTATGAATCTGATGCTTTTTTGGCAAACATCTTCACAGTGTGTTGTGAAACCTTTTACAAATTTGGCTCTTGCTGCTGTAGCTCAGCTTCATCTGCCAAAGGCGGGCAACCATACAGCAACTGTAGAACTGATTATGAATGTGATTTGGTCGTGACAACGAAAGATCCTATTCTTCAGTCTTAGGACTCCATCTCTGCCAGTTCCAGCTTTAAGCTACAGGTATTGGAAATACACTGCTTCCTGGTGGAGTGTGACTTGTTTATACTTTACATAACAATTAGGAAATCATCGTTCTTAAGAAAGCGGCCTGTAACCTGGTTACTTACGTGCACATAAATGCACTTGCTTAGAGTTGCCATGTGACATATCAGTGTTAGGAATGTTTTCACCCTCTTGAAATACCCTTTTTGGTTTAGGTGAAAAGTGGAGTGGGCAGCACTCCCAAACTCAAAAACTATATGCACAGTGCTTTGTTTAAAGCAAATCTAAGCAGGGCCAGTTGAATGTCTGAATTTAGACAATGACCTCCTTTGTTCACATGTGGGCTTAATTAGACAGACTTTATATTCGGGAGTTAATAGGTAGAACTCCAGTTAATTTCTTTGTTCATCTGCTAAGATAATTCTTGTTTTCACAAAAAGCCTCTCAGGGTAATATCTAGGCAAGTTCATGGTAGCAGTGCAGGTCTGAAAACAGCTTAAGAAATGACCTTGTGTGTTCAGTTGGAAAATCTGTAGCCACCTCAGTGCCCACGCAAACTCTAACTGGTACCAGATGCTCTTATTTCCTAAATAAATGTTTGCAGCTGTCCCTCTGACTGAAAATGTTGTCAGTAAATGTCAGTAAACCAAATTAAACCAAATCAAAATCAAGACAAAAGTAATTGATCATCAAAAGAAACATGGTAATTGGAAGAAATAATGAGGAATAAAGAAAATAAATATCTGGGGAGACTGGGTAACAGTGACAGGAAGTTGCTCAAGAAGAAGTCAACTAAGTTTTTGTAACCAGTTGGTAGCTAGTCCTTGTCTGTCTAGACTCTGTTGTCCAGCTGGTGCAGAACATAATACAAAGTTTAAAAGCCGTTGTTTAATTCCAGGGACATGAAAGGAGAGCATGGGAAGACTCAGAAGGTCAATGTGACTGTGGTGCAGGAGATAAAGTGGTCATCTACCAATCCCCCAGTTGCTTGTTCGATCCCTCAAGTGTCCTTGAGCAAGATACCAAACCTCAACTTAGTTCTGGTACTGCCACATGTGAGGCCCCATGTGAGAAACTCTTTGGACCCACTGTAGTTCGCTTATCAGCTGCCATCATCTACCTACTACAGGGGGCTCTCTCTCAGCTGGACAAAGTAGGCAGCAGTGTGAGGATCGTGTTCTTTGATTTCTCCTGTGCCTTTAATACAATCCAGCCTGTCCTGCTGAAAGAGAAGCTGCTAAGATGCAGATCGACTGCTCCATCACCCCATTAGTTGCTGAATACTTGACCGACAGACCAAAATTTGTGTAGCTGCAGGGATGTGTGTCAGAGTGGGTGGTTAGTAATGTAGGAGCACCTCAGGGGTCAGTCCGATTACCCTCTGATTTCAAGCAAAACTTGAACTCCTGTCACCTTGCACCTGGTGGGATGTATCAGTGGTGGTGAGGAGGAACAGACAATGGTTTAGAGAAGACACTGGTGATTGTTTAGAAACAATCACCTCATCTTGAATGTGGCAAAGACCAAAGAGATTGTCATTGACTTTGGGTTGACTAGGAGCAGAGTCAACAGCATCTCCATTCTGGGTGAGGATGTGGAGGTGGTGGAGAGATACAAATATCTTGGAGTTCACCTCAACAACAGACTGGACTGGACATGCAACACAGCAGGTGTCTACAGAAAGGGTCAGAGCAGGCTCTACTTCTACTCCCTTTAATGTGTGATGCCAGATGTTGCAGATGTTTTATCAGTTGTGGCCAGTCCAAACTTTTTTGCTGCTATCCCCTGGGGCAGCAACATCAGAGCTAGTGACACTAATAAGCTGAATAAACTGGAATGCTGGCTCTGTACTGGGACCTCCATGGGAACTCTGGAGTTGGTAGTGAAGAGGACGATGCTGCACAAACTGTTCATGGAGAACAGCTCAAATCTTCTCCATGAGCTGCTGGTCAAACAGCGGAGAAGTTTCTGCAAGAGTCTTCTTCAGCTCCTCTCTGACAAAAAAACTGTACAGGAGGTCATTTCTGCCAACAGCCATAAGTTTGTACAATGACTCTCTGCGGTGTCAGGAGACAGATCTTGTTTCTGCATATGCACAGTCCCAATGACTGTTCACCTCCCTAAATTGCACAATGTACAGTGTATTAATTGTTTTAATATATATATATATTTAGTTTTTAAAAATATAAATATATTTACATATTTATATAGTAAATTGTTTCTTAAATGTAATGGCTACTCTAATGCAATAATTTCCCTTTGTGGATTAATAAACTATCTATCTATCTATCACAGGTATGCTACAGGACTCGTTTTGAAATGTGGCTTTATTGTATTTAGATAGCCAGCAATTTTAGTGAGTGTGTGCTTTGGATTTGTATGATTAGTAGCATCATCATTTGTGCTAAAATAGTGTCAAGAGTTATGGCTTAATGCTAATTAATGATGCAGATTATCTTTATGCAGCCTCTGTGTTTGAATGAATGAATTTTGTTCTGTAAACTGAAGGACTAAAGGATTTATTAGTGATAAATATACTAAAAATAATAAAGCTTTATGAACAACTTTCCTGCAGTTTTTTTTTCTCATGTTTGGGGGCTGAAAATCCCAAGTAAACCTGAGTCCTTAGAAGCAGGCTGGACAGCTAAGAAGTGTACATTAAGTCAGTCTAGATGTCCTGTACATTCGAGTTTATAGTTGCTTATTTTCAGCCTTCTAAACATTTGGGACACAGCCGTGGCTAAAACTGAAAATAGGTTTTCAAAGCAAAGTCTAGACCTGATGAAAGCAGTACTGTGAATTGCCCTTTCCCTAACTCTCAATCATTTCTAGATGCTGCTTCCAGACAAAAACATAAACTGAATATGTATCAAATTACATTCTTATTCCAAAATACAAACCCTAAATTTCGAAATAAGAAGCCAGCTTCCCTCTGTTCCAGTCCAGGTCGACTGTGATCCTTTGGAACATCTTGTGTACTTTGATTTTAGTGAGGGGATGTGGTGGTTTTAGTTGTGGTAATAGTGGGATTTATGTGGTGTCCAAATGATGAAAAACAACAGAAGAGGAGTGTTTATAAACGCGTGACAGACAGAGGATGATGGATGAGGATGATTTGAGGCACTGAAAATGATGATGGGTCATGGTGGCTAAGATTCAGATGGAGCACACATTCACTAGTGACCACTTAGATAATTATTCCAATTAGGTCACATAATTTGTTACACACACACACACACACACACACACACACACACACACACACACATACAGAGTTGGGGATGTCAAACATGCCCTCTTTCTTACATACACAAAAAACTGCATTAAGTCTAGTGCAGTCTAGACTACACATCCATTTACAAATCCCCAGTGCATTTTGTCAGTTTACCTACACTCATAATGCACATGACTGTCATGGCAATATTGAGCTTTAAAATATTTAGAGTAAGTTATAGAGTGATTGTAAAACACACCTCTCTTTGAAAAAAAAAAAGAATTTGGTGTATGGGGTTTAAATTGGGGTATTCTGACATAAACACAGACTCTTTGACTCAAGTGAATCATCACTAGTGCAGCCAACTTGTTTTACACAGTTAAATAAATGGGGATGGTAGTATAAATTAACCTGTATCTGGAAGGTCCAGTTACTGGTGAATTAGTATCATGTCCAAAGACTACACCATGTAGACAAAACAACACTCTAGTCAACTCTTTCAGTCACTACATTTCAACTGATAATTTTCTAGAGGAGTACAGTTAAATCCATTTCCTGAGATATGGAAGTAAGAAAAATCCCACTTGAGAAGGTGCCAATTAAATACTACTTTCAAGTGAGATAGAGAATGTGACTGGCTACTGCCTAGAATACTAATGACAAATAACATCAGTTATAGGTTTAGGATACATGTTCACTAAACGGTATATATTTATAATGTTGATCACTGATTATTTTGTTTAATCAAATCATCCAGAAATGAACAGCTGAGTTAGTTCACTCATTTTGCTTCTATTGATAATTCAATGATAGTGAGAATTGATAGATATGTATTTAAAGCTTTTCTCTTTTAAGGGTTTGCTCCAGAGGATGTCAGGTGAGCAGAATTAATGTCAGCCTTCTGTCACAGCTTGGACTCAAAGAGTGAGAGAAAACATATTCATCAGCAGCTCCACTTACTCTACACTCTAAAATTCTTCCATAAATTAACCACAAGTCAAACCTGCATTTTGCCCAGAAGTCATAAAACAAGTGTCAAAACATCAGTCTAATGTGCCATCATTGTGGTTTTCTTGCTTCAACACCATCATCAATTTTTTATCAGCTACAGTTAATAAATTATTAATATTAATTAATAAAATCAGCACAACCAGGTTTTAAAATATACACTGTGAAACTTTTCAGTCATTCAAATCACTGTGAGACAACAGTGGAGAAATCATGTCTCCCTCCTAACAGACAACCTTCCCCCTTACCCCAGCTGACAATGCCCATATGGCCTCCAAGGTTCATGTGTGTGAGTCAGTCAAGCGGGAGGTATAACGGCCTAATGCGCATGTTGTCTATCACAGCTTTAATTCCCAACTCCCTTGAGGGAAGCGTCTCATTAACCATACGGCCTTGATGACCTACAGCCCCACAAAACAAGCTCAGTCGCACTCCAGCTGTGTGTGTGCGTGTGTCTGTGCATGTGTGTACATGTGTACAATTACTTTAGAAAATATTGGCTTTCACATAATTTGTTGTCTTACAGACCAAATTTAAAATTAACAAATGAAAAAATGCAGACTGTTAGATTATGGCCCATTCGAACTGGAGCAATAATATAGGGAGAAGTGGGTGAATTTTTTACTGCGCTCCTTTGTGATGCAACTCATAGGCCCAGACTCGATTTTAATCATTGAAAATTTAGGACTTGGTCTGCAATAAACTGGACATTCAGCTGAACAACGCCAAAGCAGTAGGATATAGTCCCCAAGAGAGATTTGCAGGTAGTATAAAGGGGAGTGATGTGAGTCTGAGTTGAACAGTCATAACCCTTTCGAATAAAACATGAAACACATAGTAATGTCATAAATGCAACCGCAAGGGGGCACAAGCCAGTGTCTTCCTAACCCTTGTGCCAGTCCCAAGTCTGGATAAATGCAGAGGGTTGTGTCAGGAAGGGCATCCGACGTAAAACACATGCCAAATTAAACATGCGAATCGTGACAATCACTTCCATACCGGATCGGTCGGGGAACGGGTTAACAACGACCTCCACTGGTGCTGTTGACCTACAGGGTACCGGTGGAAATTGAACTACTATTGGTTGAAGACGAAGAAGGAGAGGAGAAAGGTGTGTTTGTAGGCAGAGAGAGAAGAGGAAAGCTAAGAATGTAGGACTGACAGTAGGGACTTTGAATGTTGGTACTATGACAGGGAAGGCTAGAGAGTTGATTGACATGATGCAGAGAAGGAAGGTGGACATACTGTGTGTCCAGGAGACCAGGTGGAAAGGTAGCAAGGCTAGAAGCTTAGGAGCAGGGTTCAAGTTGTTCTACCATGGGTCAGATAGGAAGAGAAATAGAGTAGGAGTTATCCTGAAAGAGGAGTTGGTGAGGAATGTTCTAGAGGTTAAAAGAGTATCAGACAGGTTGATGAGTCTGAAGCTGGAAATTGAAGGGGTGATGTTCAATGTTGTGAGTGGTTATGCCCCACAGGTAGGATGTGAGTTAGAAGAGAAGAGAAATTCTGCAGTGAGTTAGATGAAGTGACGCAGAGCATCCCCAGAGGTAAGAGAGTGTTAATGGGGCAGATTTCAATGGGCATGTAGGTGAAGGGAACAGAGGTGATGAGAATGTGATGGGCAGGTTTGGTCTTCAGGACAGGAATGCAGAAGGACAGATGGTGGTAGACTTTGCAAAGAGGATGGAAATGGCTGTAGTGAACACTTTCTTCCAGAAGAGGCAGGAACATAGGGAACATAGGTATAAGAGCGGAGGTATAAGCACTCAGGTGGACTACATCTTGTGTAGATGTTGTAATATGAAAGAGATCAGTGACTGTAAAGTATTGGTAGGGGAGAGTGTAGCCAGACAACACAGGATGGTGGTGTGTAAAATGACTCTGGTGGTGAGGAAAATGAAGACGACAAAGGCAGAGCAGAGGACGAAGTAGTGGAAGTTGAAGAAGGAAGAATGTTGAGTAGTTTTCAGGGAGGAGCTGAGACAGACTCTGGGTGGTCAGGAGCTGCTTCCAGACGACTGGACCACTACAGCTAATTTGATCAGGGAGACAGGTAGGAGGGTACTCGGTGTGTCATCTGGAAAGAGGAAAGTGGACAAGGAGACTTGGTGGTGGAACGAGGAAGTTCAGTAGTGTATATAGAGAAAGAGGTTAGCTAAGAAGAAGTAGGACACAGAGAATTGATGAGAGTAGACAGGAGTACAGGGAGATGCAGCGTAAGGTGAAGGTAGAGGTGGCAAAGGCCAAACAAAGAGAATATGAGGACTTGTATGCTAGGTTGGACACTAAGGAGGGAGAGGTGGATTTGTACAGGTTGGCCAGACAAAGAGATAGAGATGGGGAAGGATGTGCAGCAGGTTAGTGTGATTAAAGATAAGGATGGAAATGTATTGACAGGTGCCAGGAGTGTGATGGGAAGATGGAAGGAGAACTTTGAAGAGTTGATGAATGAGGAAAATGAAAGGGAACGAAGAGTAGAAGAGGTGACTGTTGTGGAGCAGGAAGTTTTTTTACGAACAAGGGAGATGTGCAGAGCTGTGGCAACTACAGAGGAATAAAGCTGATGAGCCACACAATGAAGTTATGGGGAAGAGTAATGGAAGCTCGGCTAAGGGCAGAGGTGAGCATTTGTGAGCAGCAATATGGTTTCATGCCTAGAAAGAGTCCAACAGATGCAGTATTTGCTTTGAGGATGCTGATGGAGAAGTAAAGAGAAGGTCATAGGGAGTTGCATTGTGTCTTCGTAGATTTAAAAAAAAAAACGTATGACAGGGTGCCGAGAGAGGAGCTGTGGTATTGTATGAGGAAGTCTGGAGTGGCAGAGAAGTATGTTAGAGTGATTCAGGACATGTTTGAGAGCTGTAAGACCGTGGTGATGTGTGATGTAGGTGTGACAGAGGAGTTCAAGGTGGAGGTGGGTCTGCATCAAGGATCAGCTCTGAGCCCCTTCTTGTTCTCTCTGGTGATGGACAGGGTGACAGATGAGGTTAGACAGGAATCTTCATGGACTATGATGTTTGCAGATGACATTGTGATTTGTAGTGAGAGCAGGGAGCAGGTGGAGGAAAATCTAGAGAGGTGGAGGTCTGCTCTGGAAAACAGAGGAATGAAGCTTAGCCCCAGTAAGACAGAATACATGTGTGTGAATGAGAGGGACCCAGGTGGAACAGTGAGGTTACAGGGAGCAGAGGTGAAGAAGCTGCAGGACTTTAAGTACTTAGGGTCAACGGTTCAGAGCAACGGAGAGTGTGGAAAAGAGGTGAAGAGGCGAGTGCAGGCAGGTTAGAACGGGTGGAGAAAAGTGTCAGGTGTGTTGTGTGATAAAAGAGTATCAGCGAGAATGAAAGGAAAGGTGTTCAAGACGGTGGTGAGACCAGCAATGTTGTTCGTCTTAGAGACAGTGGCACTGAAGAAAAGACAGGAGGCAGAGCTGGAGGTAGCAGAGCTTAAGATGTTGAGGTTCTCTTTGGGAGTGACGAGGATGGCCAGGACCAGGAATGAATACATCAGAGGGACAGCTCATGTTAGATATTTCAGAGATAAAGTCATAGAGGCCAGATTGAGGTGGTTTGGACATGTTGAATACATCGGTAGAAGGATGCTGAGGTTGGAGCTGCCAGGCAGGAAGTCTAGAGGAAGACCAAAGAGGAGATTTATGGATGTAGTGAGAGAGGACATGAGTTAGTTGGTGTGAGAGAAGAGGATGCAGAGGACAGGGTTAGATGGAGGCACATGATTCGCTGTGGCGAGCCCTGAAAGGGAACAGCCGAAAGGAAAAGAAGAAGAAGAAGAAGAGTTAATTAATTAATAGAGAAAAACAAGAACCACCCCCGGTTTCTGTTCAGCACTGTAGGCAGGCTGACTAAGAGCCATAGTTCTGTTGAGCCTAGTTTTCCCTTAACTCTGAGCAGCAATGACTTCATGACTTTCTTTATGAATAAAATTGTAGCTATTAGAGAAAGAATTCACCAGATTCTCCCCCCAAATATTATAGATAGATCTTCATGTACAACAGTGCTAGAATCATAAACAAGGCCCGAATCCCTCTTAGAATGCTTTTTACAAAGCAAACAGGTTATGTACCACAGGCCTATAAGGTAGCTGTAATTAAACCACTACTTAAAAAACATGTCTTGACCCAGGTGTTTTAGCCAATTACAGACCAATATCTAATCTCCCCTTTATTTCTAAAATCCTTGAAAAAGTAGTTGCGAAACAATTATGTGATCACCTGTACAGGAATAATTTGTATGAAGACTTTCAGTCAGGATTTAGAGTTCATCATAGTAGAGAAACAGCACTGGTAAAAGTCACCAACGATCTTTTCTTGGCTTCAAATAATGGACTCGTCTCTATACTTGTTCTGTTAGATCTTAGTGCTGCATTCGATACCACTGATCACAACATTTTATTACAGAAACTGGAACATGAAATTGGGATTAAAGGAACTGCACTAAGATGGTTTAAATCTTATATATCTGATAGACTTTATTTGTTCATGTAAATGATGAATCCTCCATGCACATAAAGGTTAGCTATGGAGTTTCACAAGGCTCTGTGTTAGGACCAATACTTTTTACTTTATATATGTCTCATTATTAGAAAACACTCCATACATTTCCATTGCTATGCTGATGATAGATAAATATAGATTTATCTATCGAACCAGATGAAAATAATCAGGTAATCCAGCTTCAAGCATGCCTACAAGACATAAAGGCCTGGATGTCCCATGATTTTTTACTTCTAAACTCAGACAAAACTGAAATCTTTGGGCCCAAAATTCTCAGAAATATGATGTCCAACCATATTGTTACTCTAGATGGCATAACTCTGGCCTCCAGTACTACTGCAAGGAATTAGCAAGTAGACCATTTCAATCTCAGAATGCAGGCCTACTTGTGGTTCCCAGAATTTCCAAAGGTAGAATGGGAGGCAGAGCCTTTAGCTATCAAGCTCCTCTCCTCTGGAACCAGCTCCCAGTTTAGATTCGAGACGCACACACCCTCTCTACTTTTAGGTCTAGGATTAAAACCTTCCTCTTCACTAAAGCTTATAGTTAGTTAGAGTCATGCTGTTATAGGCTTAGACTGCTGGGGGACCCACCCCCCAATGCACTGAGCTCCTTTCCTCCTCTCTTCCCTCTCTCCTCTCCTCTCACCCCACAATTGTCACCACTGTATGACATTAACTATGTGTGTTTTCTCCCATAGTTGCTTTTCTCCTTCTCTGTCTCCCTCTCTCTATCCCTTTCTGTAGGTGTCCCCGGCTTTGGAGCTGTGTGTTTTCCAGTGTGCAGCTACTGGTCCTACCAACCTGCCCGATGATTTGTTGTTGCTTTTGTTGCTCTTTTTCTTTCCCTTCCTTCTTGATTTTATTCTGTAAAAGGCCTCGAGATTACTTTTTTTGTGAAATGGCGCTATTTAAATAAAGTTGAATTGAACTGAATTGAATAAATGCAGTGATAGATGTCAATCAACAGATAGTCAGCAAACAGGAACTGCTAATACCAAACTTGGTTTACTTTTAATATCACTAACTTGCTAAAATATAAACAAGTACCGTCTAAAAATGTGGTTGAAAAGAGAAAATTGGTGAGCACATTTGATGACCTCTTCTTCCTTTCCTGATGTATTTGTGTCAGTCTTCACAACAGTTACTGAACACACCGAAATAAGGTCTCTATTTTATACTTGCAGAATACAGTTTTCTGTCTGTACAATTTCTAGTAAGAAATTGGCCAAATATATGGAAGAGGATGACTACAGACCGCAAACTGTAGAGTGACAGTTTAAAGCTCTAAAGAAGGAAAATGCTGATGCAGTAACATACCTTTTGGACTTGCTCTAAAAAGTTTCCCCAGGAAATTGATAGTTATGAGACATGAACCTGACTTCCATCTGGTAACATTCTATTTGCATATGGGTATCTTATTTGGGCCTCTGCAATTAATTAAAATAAAACAATCTGAAAATCGTCTGGATCTGGATCCTGGCAGGTACAGCAGTTTTAGTTTTAAAGGCTTGTGAGCTCTGATTATTGACACTATTCAAGATACATCATGCCGATATCTATGTAAATGGTTTTTAAAGTCAAATTTTTTATATTAAGGCAGATGGGACAAAGAATCTGCTACACTCACACATTGTTTTTTGTTACTGAATTATAATCACCTCCCAGTGGCTGAAGACCAGCTGTGGACTGGCTAATCCACTGGTCCTCTTGCGGATCTCATCAGCAAATCCAAAGCTCTCAGCCACAGGCAGAACGGCCTTGATGATGAACATGTCTGTCCCTTCCTTCATCTCTTCATGGAGGACGCGGCCCTCTCGCTTCCCCAGAACACCATAAACTCGGCCTGATACAAGAAGAGACGCAGGGTGAGGACACACATGTACACAACACAAATCACATTCCCTGAATTTTTTTTGAGAAATCATTCTCCATTTTAAATCCTGGTTATGATATAGTCTATTTTCAGGGTTCTTTAGTGGACTCACTACAGGGGTGCAACGGATAAGAAAAATCACAGATTACATTGCATCACAGTTTGTGGGTCACGGAATGGATAATTCTTCTGATGATGCTCATGCATTTAAATGGTACTTATATAGCGCTTTTCTACCTATTGGCACTCAAAGCGCTTTACACTGCTTCTTAACTAATTTAACTGAATACAACATTTAAGTTACCGAAGGTTTTCAATAAATATTAAAATATAAATCAAATATTGTATAGTGTATCAACTATGATCTGTTAATTAAATTTGTAATGTGACACTGTTTCTGACTTCATATCTAATATCTGGCATCATACAGCTATTTGCCAAACAGTGTTTTCCAAAGAATATGAGAGACCTTAGAGAATGGACCTTAAACCCTCGATGCTCAGTATAAATGGTAACATTTAATTGGCAGCTGATGTGAGAACAGACATTTTGTTATAAAACGACATAGTAGTCCACCCTTAATGTTCAGTGATGTATCTCATCTCATAATGGTCTCTTTGTTTTACACACAGTAGTGCCATGCCAATTTCAGAGAGCATTCAAACCCCACCACATTGTTAACATTCATTTCCAACAACTGCAGGATTGGGGGAGAACCGCTCTACCTTACTGTGGCACAGTTGCATACATACAAAGCTCTTAATGGTCAAGCTCCATCATATTTAAAAGATCTCATAGTTCTGTATCACCCGATTAGACCACTTTGATCCCAGAATACAGGCCTACTTGTGGTTCCCAAAGTTTGCAAAAGTAGAATGGGAGGCAGAGCCTTTAGCTATCAAGCCCCTCTTCTTTGGCACCCGCTTCAATCCAGATTCGGGGGGCAGACACCCTCTCTACTTTTAAGACTAGGCTTAAAACCTTCCTCTTTGATAAAGCTTATAGTTAAAACTGCTCAGTCAACCTAAACTAACTCCTGCTTAAGATACTATAGGTTTAGAGTGTTGGGAGACTCCCGCAAGTGCAATGAGCTCCCCTCCTCTTTTTCCCTATACATTTATTTGTCACCACTGTATGCTATTAATTTTGTGTCCTACCAACCTGTATAATGTTTTGTTGTTGCTTTTTGTTGCTCTTTTCTTTTCTCCCTTCACTTTCCACTCACCCCAACCGGTCAAGGCAGATGGCCGCCCACCCTGAGCCTGGTTCTGTTGGAGGTTTCTTCCGTTGAGGGAGTTTTTCCTCTCCACTGTTGCCTAGGGCTTGCTCAAGAGGGATTTGTTGGGTTGCCTCTAAATTCTTGTGTAGTCTGGACTTTATTATGTAAAATGCCTTGAGATGACTTTGTTGTAAATTGTTGCTATATAAATAAAGCTGAATAGAATTAAATTGAATAGAATAGTATTTGGGAATATGCTGTCCAACCATATTGTTACTCTAGATGGCATAAGTCTGGCCTCCAGTATTACTGCAAGGAACCTTTGAGTTATTCCTGACCAAGATTTGTCCTTTACCTCACATATAAAATATAAATATACAATATAAATCTCTAGAACAGCCTTCTCCACCTATCGAACATTGCCAAAATTAGGAGCATCCTGTCTCAAAGTGATGCAGAAAAACTAGTTCAGGCATTTTTTACTTCTAGGTTGGATTACTATGATTCCCTACTTTCAGGATGCCCCAGTAGCTCTCAGTAACTCTCTCTCTGCAATTAATCCAAAATGCTGCAGCTATAGTGCTGACTAGAATTGAATTGAATAGAAGCAAGAGAGATTATATTTAACCTTCACTAGCTTCTCTCCATTTGCTTCACATAAAATCTAGAATAGAATTTAAAACCCTGCTTCTTACATACAAAGGTCTGAATGGTCAGGCTCCATCATATATAGAAGACATAGTTCCATATCATCCCAGCAGACCACTTCAATCTCAGAATGCAGGCCTACTTGTGGTTACTAGAATTTCCAAATGTGGAATGGGAGGCACAGTCTTTAGCTAATCAAGCTCCTCTCCTGTGGAACCAGCTCCCAGTTCAGATTCGGGAAGCAGAGACCCTCTCTACTTTTAAGTCTAGGGTTGAAACCTTCCTATTTGATAAAGCTTATAGTAAGTTATTGTCATGCGGCTATAGGATTAGACTGCTGGGGGACCACCCCCTAATGCAATTAGCTCCTTTCCTCCTCTCTTCCCTCTCTCCTCTCCTCCCACCCCACTTTATTTGTCACCATTGTATGACATTAACTTTGTGTGTTCTTTCTCCCGTTGTTGTCTTTTTTGTTCTCTTTCAACCTCTCTATGTCCCTTTTTACAGGTGTCCCTGGCTTTGGAGCTGTGTGTTTTCCAGTTGAATAATAAAGTTGAACAGTATGTGTAACACTGGAAAGTAACTAGAGCATTACTGAAGAATTTGAAACCCTAACAAACAAAAGTGGTGATTGTCCTCAATGAATGCTGTCCTTCTCTAACAGCATAGGGTCTGCATAGTCAATTAAATTCAATTCAATTCAACTTTATTCATATTGCCCCAATTCACAACAAAGTCATCTTAAGGCACTTTACAGAATAAAGTTAAGACTATAAAGATGTATAGAGAAACCCCAACAAATCCCCCCAAGGGCAAGCCCTAGGCAACAGTAGAGAGGAAAAACTTCCTTTAATGGAAGAAACCTCCAGCAGAACCAGGTTCAAGGTTGGCGGCCATCTACCTTGACTGCTAAGGATGAGTGGAAAGTGGAGAGAGAAAAGAAAAGGAGCAACAAAAGCAACAACAAAACAGGTTGATAGGACCAGTAGCTGCACACTGGTTTACACAGCTCCAAAGCCGGGGACACCTGGAGAAAGGGACAGAGAGAGGGAGACAGAGAAGCAGAAAGACAACTACGGGAGTCTGTTGTAATGATTTTTCATAGCTACTCCGTCTTTACAAGTGCTGGGACAACTTAGGGTTCAGTGATCGGTAAAGATAAATGACCGATTTGCCTCCTGCACCACAGCCAACCCTAGGAAAAACATGTAATCCAGAATCTGGTGCTGACTGCTTTTTAAGTCCTTTCACTCCCCTCACTGAGATTGTGACAGTTACTAAACTTATGAAAAAATATTATATTCAAATATTACTGTTATTCAATTATGGTTACTGCATACACAGAAGCCCAGGGTATCAAGTATTATTTATTCTTTGTTTACAGGCTCTCTCTGACTGTGTCAATCCTTTTTTCCTGTGGCTACTTGCTTAAAATGCTGAAAGTCTTGATTCAGAACTATGATGATGATGATCTGAATGATTTATTTGTGTAATGAATAACATTTTGGTAGTATCTGACTACTGGTTACTTTATCACACTGTTTTATTAAGAAAATTATTCAGTTATGTTCTAAAGGACTAATCAATTCTATTAAGCTTAATACTGACTGTCTGCAATCATGTAACAATAGTTACATTCAGTATCCAACTTTTTTACCAACAAGGGGGCAGCCATCAGCTCACAGTTCTCTCCTCCAGATGATGACATCCATCTAACCTCTTCATTGCTATCATCATTTGCAATTCTGACTGAGGTTGACGTATCCACCCTCCTCCTCTCTAATCATCCGACCACCTGCTCTCTGGTTCCGATCCCTTCCACTCTTCTTCAAGCAGTTGCACCTGCACTAATGCCAGCTATTACACAAATCATCAACACATCTCTCAAAACAGGGACTTTTCCAACCTCTTTCAAGCAGGCCTTGATTACCCCACTGCTCAAGAAGCCTTCTCTTGATCCCTCTGTAGTGGAGAACTACAGACCTGTCTCCCTCCTTCCTTTTCTGGCCAAGACTATGGAACGAGCAGTCTTCAACCAACTCTCAGACTTTCTTTCCAAGAACAACCTCCTCGATGTCAACCAGTCTGGCTTCAAGAGGGGTCATTCCACGGAAACGGCACTCCTGACTGTTGTGGAATATCTTCGAGCTGCAAAAGCCACAGGTCAATCATCTGTCTTAATTCTACTTGATCTATCATCAGCCTTTGACACTGTGAACCATCAGATACTCTTGTCCACACTCTCTGACTTGGGCATCTCTGGATCAGCTCTAGACTGGCTTTGTTCTTACCTATCAGGACGAAGCTTCAAGGTATCCTGGCGGGGCCGTCTACAGGCGCTGGTCACATCTCGTCTCGATTACTGCAACGCTTTGGTGATGGGGTTACCGATATCCACAATCAAACCCTTGCAGATGATCCAAAATGCGGCAGCTCGCCTAATTTTTAATCACGCAAAAAAGACCCATGTCACACCACTTTTTAGATCTCTACACTGGGTTCCTGTAGCTGCTCACATCAGGTTCAAAGCTCTGTCTCTTGCTTACAGGGTGGTTAACTCGACAGCTCCCGCTTACCTCAACTCACTCATTCAAGTCTACAATCCTTCTCGCCCGCTGCGGTCTGCCAACGAACGACGTCTGGTGGTCCCAGCACCGCATAGAAGACACCAAGCAAAAGTGTTCAGCGCAATGATCCCACGATGGTGGAACGAGCTACCAAACGCTGCACGCTCAGCTGACTCTCTCACAATATTCAAAAAAACTGCTGAAAACTGAACTCTTCCGCATCTTCCTATGCACTTAAATCTCTTAAAAAAAAAAACTTTCTGCTCTCTTGCACTTGTATCTCGTGAACTGTGAACACTTTTCTGATAGGACTTTGCTTTGATGTTTTCTCCGTGACTTAGATTTTTGCTTGCCTTGTCACTTGTAAGTCGCTTTGGATAAAAGCGTCTGCTAACTGACTAAATGTAAATGTAAATGTAAATGTATGTAACTATACATTAATATTACCTGCAAGCTAAAACTGGCCACAGGAGCTTTTTAGTCATTTACACCAACATGTAAAAATTCAATATAGCATTTTCAAACTAAGGACTCAAATCTATGCAGCTTATAAAAGTAGCTAATTTACTGTATCTGGATACAGGTTAGATTCAGCATTAGCAAAGGTACTGATGCTTCTAAAACAGAGTCAGACAGATAATTTGGGGCGACTGTGGTGCAGGAAGGTAGAGCGGTCGTCCACTAATCCAGCAGTTGTTGGTGCAATCTCCAGCTCCTCTGGGCATATGTTGAAGTGTCCTTGAGCAAGACACTGAACCCCAACTTAGTTTATCCCGGTGAGTGTTGGCCAGCTGCATAGCAGCTCCCCCATCGGTGAGTGAGTGTGTGTGATTGTGAGAGTGAATAGGTGAATAAGAAGCAGTGTAAAGTGCTTTGAGTGCCAATAGGTAGAAAAGTGCAGACCATTTACCATATTTTTTTGATATCATTACCAATTGATTTTATTGGGTTGCTCTGATTCAGCTGACAAAGTGGATCTTTGTGCAACTAGCAGCTGTGGGTTCTAATAAGCCTGGAGATACTGTTTACTATCATAGGATGCAGCATTTCAAGCTCCATACTTATCTAAGTAACTTTGAGAGGACAACAGTTTATTAGTATTGTAAAGTAGAGATCTCATACTGGAATTTCTCATTCTGGAACAGTTTCAAGACATGTTTCTCCAAAGAGAAAGCATGGTGTGGTAGGGATGGGGGCCTAGCCGTGTCATGACTGAACATGCTAATTTTCTACCATCATATATACTACGTTTGACGGTAATAACTTCTTACCCAACACCTCAGCAGTGGCCATGACCTCGCAGATATACATAGCAGCCACGAGTCTCTGGGGCTGAGCCTGGAAGGCCTGACGGCAGGCCTCCTTCATGGCAGCAATCAGTTGACCGGATACTGGCCCGTAACAGTCTGCGGAGGAAGACTCTGTACTGCATCTGGCTTGGCTATGCCCTGCAGTTGCACCATCCACCTCCACAAGCATCTCACTGCTTCCTTCCACTCTGCTCTTTGCTAAAGCCTCATGGGATATAGAGTGCTGCTCCATGGAGTGCTGATTCTGTGGCGGGCCTGACAAATGGATGTCCCACCTTTCCACGGAGAAGCACACCCCCAATAGGGGTTCCTCACACATGGGCCCTGCCAGAGTTGCAAGCTGGAAGCCGCTGACAATGCTGTTGTCAAAATCTCTTAAAACAGCGGGGTGATCTCCTCTGGCCAGACATTGCCACACAGAAGGCCGCTGGTAGCCCTCCACACTGTTCAGCAGAATATTAGGACCATATCTAAAAACAGCAACAGCAACATGGTCAACAACACTTTACCAGGTACTACACATCATTCATATTCATACAAACATTGGGAAGGCAGTGCAACATCAGTCTGAAGGATCGTATGAAGAATGTTAAGTTACATCACGGCAGGTCAAGTATTGTGGGATGGCTGTGCCATCTTGTGATCCATTTGGTCTGTTTACCTCTGACTGCTACAGTGTTTAGATTGGTTTACCTGCAGATCTTTTGTTTGGCTAAAACGTTGTATAAAATCATTCAAAAGTTAAAGAGATAAGAAGAGATGAAAAGGAAGAAAAGGGACCCTAACTAGAGAAAATAAATTGCAGTAGCAAACAACAATATTTGTACAAACTAATAAAAACAAACTACTGTGCTCATCAGTCAGTTTCTTTTTTTGTCTGTTGTTTGGCGCCTATTCTAGAGAGGTAAACAGTTGCTGGACTTTTCTATGGGCTTATTGATTTGTATGTAATTAACATTATAGTAGCATTTAGCTGATATTCACGTATTTACTGAAGAGCACAAGCGAATATTCACAATTTCATTCTTTGCATGCATTTTTCAAAATTTCCTTTTAGAAAATCCCTCTTTCAGAGGGATATTACAAAAGAGGTATGTTAATTCAAAGAGAAAATCTGGAAGATAGTTGCAACTGTTTCAAAGTACATATTAGTATATATAGAAATTCATAATGAAAAATCTTAATTGATGCTAATCTGAAAAGGCAAAAAAGTAAGAAGTGTTTTGTTCGCATTAATGACTCAATTGCAAATTAAAGAAGCAGATCAAACAGGAGGACATTAGATAAAGCTCAGTCTACTCTGTTTTCAGGTATTCTTGTTGTTGTGAGTAGAGTGTAACTTCATGCTCCATGTGACCCATGTCAATGATGTGAATATTAGACCTGCGAGGACCAAAGGCCCAGATACGCTCCACTGCATTCCTCCATTTTCTCCCCTGCAGCAGACACTCCAACTGGGCTTTTAGTCCTTCAATGGCCTCCAGGGTCCCGTTACTAACGTCTTGACTCTTCCCCTCCCTTAGGGACAAGTTCACCTGCTCCAAAGTCCGAATCAGCTCTGAGCTACTCTCCAACAGACGAGTCACCTCTGTCAGGAAAATCAACATTATTTTACATGGCTTCATAGAACAGTCACATTAATGTACTGTATGAGGCTATTCAGGCCTTAATAGCCTCTCTTCATTAAAGTTTCCATAATTTAAAAAATATCAGAGGGCCTTAACCTGTTCTCCATGATCTAACAGTGAACTTGTGCTAACTGTGTTCACTGGTCTTCCAGGGTTTACAAACACCTTGATTCACTAGAATAAAACAGGGTAGATTCATCCGCATGCAAAAGGAAAATATAGCACGTGTTAACTGAGACAACTGAAGTCCACTTTATGATTTGTTTGAATAAAATCAGGATTAGAAACTGCTGTTGTTACTTGCCAATAAAAACACTGCCAATTACTGCCAGTGAACAAATCATCATTAGGGTATAAAAACAAATTCATCTGAGAGATAATTAAAATATTCATTGTGGCTAAATCAACTACTTGGTAAATTCTTAAAAAGAAAGAACTGGTACTGGAGAGTTCAGCAAACAGCAAAAGGGTGGAAAAGCATAGTAAACAACTGCAGTGGATGACACAAGAATTATTTCCCTTGCAGAGAAAAACCCCAGTGGCCAGATCAAGAAAAACCTCCAGGAGGCTTGTGAGTCTGTGTCAGTGTCAATGATCAACACAACACTTAAGCAAAATAAATAGAAGTTTTAAATAGAGGTTTTAAGCACACCCAAAAAAACAAGCAGAAGTATACGAGAGCTGCAGTAAATGTCTGGCAGAACATCACTGAGGAAGAAATTTACAAATTTCATTTACAACAAAACACTAAAACACTGAGAATTAAATGTATGATTATGTTAGGTCGTCCAAATATTTCTGAAGCACCGCAAATGGCTTTATTGCTTATAAATTCTTGCAAAATTTTTAAACCAAACACTTTAATTAAAGCTGCCAGTCTACATTTTAAGCAAATTTAAGTCTTAATTGTAGTGCATACAGAGCCAATATTCAGAAAATTGCGTCATATTGTAAAAATATATAGATATAGATTTAGACCTAAACATATAGATATACCTAGATTGGCCTTTAAACTAATTTAATGTGTCCATGTCCTACCCTGTGGCAGGGGGATCGCCCGGACGCTGACAGTGGTCAGTCTGTTAGGAGAGGTGAGGGTGACCAGACCACTTGGGTCCACATATAGGGTGTCAGATGAATGACCCTGAGAAGTTTCTTCTTTAACCTAGCAACACAGTAACACAGCATAACAAAAAGCAGTATTGAGAAGTGGTTAGTTAGGAAAAAAAAAAGATTTCAGCAGTGATTTCATAAATGGATAAATCTGTTCCTTGCGCCATTGATTCTCTCAAATGTTCAACTCTCTACATTCTTCCAGAGTAGTAATAAAAACATGTCGCTTCAACACACCAACATCTCCTATGTGCCATCTGTAAGGTTAGTAAGGAACTGGCAGTTATTCAATTCAATTCAATTCAATTCAACTTTATTTATATAGCGCCAATTCACAACAAAGTCATCTCAGGGCACTTTACAGAATAAAGTCAAGATTATAAAGATGTATAAAGAGAACCCAACAATTCCCCCTGGAGCAAGCCATAGGCAACAGTGGAGAGGAAAAACTCCCTTTAACGGAAGAAACCTCCAGCAGAACCAGGCTCAGGGTGGACGGCCATCTGCATCGACCGGTTGGGGTGAGTGGAAAGGGGAGAGAGAAAAGAACAGAGCAACAAAAAGCAACAACAAAACATCGGGCAGATTGGTAGGACCAGTAGCTGCACGCTGGAAGACACACAGCTTCAAAGCCGGGGGACACCTGCAGAAAGGGACAGAGAGAGGGGGACAGAGGAGGACAAAGACAACTACGGGAGAGAACACACAGAGTTAATGACATATAGTGGTGACAATTGCGGGGTGAGAGGAGAGATGGTCAAGAGGAGGAAAGGAGCTCAGTGCATTGGGGGGTGGGTCCCCCAGCAGTCTAAGCCTATGGCAGCATAACTATAACTAACTATATGCGTTATTAAAGAGGAAGGTTTTAAGCCTAGACTTAAAAGTAGAGAGGGTGTCTGCTTCCCGAATCTGAACTGGGAGCTGCTTCCACAAGAGAGGAGCTTGATACCTAAAGGCTCTACCTCCCATTCTACCTTTGGAAATTCTGGGAACCACAAGTAGGCCTGCATTCTGAGAGCGAAGTGGTCTACTGGGATGATATGGTGCTATGAGGTCTTCTATATATGATGGAGCCTGACCATTCAGAGCTTTATATGTAAGAAGCAGGGTTTTAAATTCTATTCTAAATTTAATGGGAAGCCAATGGAGAGAAGCTAGTGAAGGTGAAATATGATCTCTCTTGCTAGTTCCAGTCAGCACTCTTGCTGCAGCATTTTGGATTAATTGCAGGCTCTTTAGGGACTTACTGGGGCATCCTGAAAGTAGGGAATTACAGTAGTCCAACCTAGAAGTAACAAATGCATGGACCAGTTTTTCGGCATCACTTTGAGACAGGATGCTCCTAATTTTGGCAATGTTCCGTAGGTGGAAGAAGGCTGTTCTAGAGATTTGTTTTATATGTGAGTTAAAGGACAGATCCTGATCAAAAATAACTCCAAGGTTCCTTGCAGTAGTACTGGAGGCCAGACTTATGCCATCTAGAGTAACAATATGGTTGGACATCATATCTCTGAGATTTTTGGGCCCAAATACTATGACTTCAGTTTTGTCTGAGTTTAAAAGTAAAAAATTGTGGGACATCCAGGCCTTTATGTCTTGTAGGCATGCTTGAAGCTTTATTAACTGATTATTTTCATCTGGTTCCATAGATAAATATAGCTGGGTATCATCAGCATAACAGTGAAAATTTATGGAGTGTTTTTTAATAATGTCGCCTAAAGGAGACATATATAAAGTAAAAAGTATTGGTCCTAATACAGAGCCTTGTGGAACTCCATAGCTAACCTTTGTGTGCATGGAGGATTCATCATTAACTTGAACAAATTGAAATCTATCAGACAGATAAGATTTAAACCAACATAATGCAGTTCCTTTAATCCCAATTTCATCTTCCAGTCTCTGTAATAAAATGTTATGATCAATGGTATCAAATGCAGCACTAAGATCTAACAGAACAAGTATAGAGATGAGTCCATTATCTGAGGCCATGAGAAGATCGTTGGTGACTTTTACCAGTGCTGTTTCTGTACTATGATGAACTCTAAATCCTGACTGAAAGTCTTCATACAAATTATTCCTATGAAGGTGATCACATAATTGTTTTGCAACTACTTTTTCAATTATTTTAGAAATAAAGGGGAGATTAGATATTGGTCTGTAATTGGCTAAAACACCTGGGTCAAGACAGGGTTTTTTTAAGTAGTGGTTTAATTACAGCTACCTTATAGGCCTGTGGTACATAGCCTGTTTCTAAAGATAGATTGATGATATCTAATATGAACGTATCTATTAAGGGTAAAGCTTCCTTGAGCAGCTTAGTTGGAATAGGGTCTAGCAGACAGGTTGTTGGTTTAGATGAGGTAATAATTGAAGTTAGCTCAGAGAGATCTATGGGTAAAAAGCAGTCTAACAGGGAGTGGGGCCTTATCAATGACTCTAGCACTGCTGTACATGAAGATCTATCTGTATTTTTGGGGGGGAGGATCTGGTGAATTCTTTCTCTAATAGCTACAATTTTATTCATAAAGAAGGTCATGAAGTCATTGCTGCTCAAAGTTAAGGGAATAGTAGGCTCAACAGAACTATGGCTCTTAGTCAGCCTGGCTACAGTGCTGAACAGAAACCGGGGGTTGTTCTTGTTTTCTTCTATTAATGATGAATAATATGGTGTTCTGGCATCACGGAGAGCTTTTTTGTACATTTTTAAACTATTTTTCCAGGCTAAATGAGATTCTTCTAAATTTCTGGAACGCCACTTCCTTTCCAACTTTCATGTTTCCTGTTTTAAGTTGCGTGTTTGTGAACTATACCATGGAGATCGCCTCTTCTGGTTTACTGCCTTCTTTTTCAGAGGGGCAACACTATCGAGTATTGTACGTAGTGAGGCTGCAGAATTGTCAACAAGATAATCTACTTGTGCAGGAGTAACATTAAGGAGACTACTTTCCATTGTATTAACATATGGTGAAGCAAATGATGAAGAAATAATTTCTTTAAATTTTTTGACAGCTTTTTCATTTAAGCATCTGCTATAGTGGAATTTTTCCCTAACTGCTATATAGTCCGTTATTGTAAATTCAAATTTTATTAAAAAATGGTCAGACAGAAGAGAGTTGTGAGGAAATATGGTTAAATTATCCATTTCAATTCCATATGTAAGGACAAGGTCTAACGTGTGACTAAAACAGTGAGTGGGTTTATTTACATTTTGGGAAAAACCAATTGAATCTAATAATGAATTAAACGCAGTGCTCAGGCAGTTACTGTCAGCATCTACATGAATGTTAAAGTCACCCACTATAATGACTTTATCTGTACTAAGCACTAAATCAGATAGAAAATCTGAAAATTCAATCAAAAACTCTGAGTAAGGGACTGGAGGACGGTACACGATAACAAATAATAGTGGTTTTTGAGTTTTCCAGTTTGGGTGTGAAAGGCTAAGAGTAAGACTCTCAAATGAGTTATAACTATGTTTAGGTCTAGGAATTATGGATAAGCTCGAATTGAAGATTGCTGCAACTCCTCCACCTCAGCCTGTGCTTCTAGGAACATGATAATTAATATGACTTGGGGGGGTTGACTCATTTAAACTGACATATTCTTCCTGCTGCAACCAAGTTTCAGTGAGACAAAATAAATCGAATTGATGATCGCTTATTAAGTCATTTACTAACAGAGATTTAGAACAGAGAGATCTGATATTTAATAATCCACATTTAATAGTTTTGGGGTTTTGTTCTGTAAGAGGAGTAGTCTTAACTTTTATTAGGTTATTATGATTAACTCCTCTTGTTGTCATATTTAGTTTATGTAATTTAGGTCGGGGAACAGACACAGTCTCTATAGGTATGTGGGAGTTGTTGGGGGGTGACGGTTGTAAGGATACTGCAGAGAGGCGTGTAGGACTGGATCTCTGCATCCTAGGCTCAACTCTGGATTGTCATAGTTTTTGGTTGTCTAATAAAACCAGCCATATTTCTGGATAAGAAAGCTGCACCATCTAAAGTAGGATGGATGCCATCTCTCCTAATCAGCCTAGGTTTTCCCCAAAAATGTTTCCAATTGTCTATGTAGCCCACATCGTTTGCTGGACACCACCTAGACAGCCAGCGGTTGAATGACGACATGCGGGTGTACATGTCGTCACTGGTCAGATTTGGCAGGGGACCAGAGAAAATTATGGAGTCCGACATTGTTTTGGCAAAGTTACACACCGATTCAACATTCATTTTAGTGACCTCCGATTTGCGTAATCGGGCGTCATTAACTCCCACGTGAATAATAATATTACTGTATTTACCTTTATCTTTAGCCAGGAGTTTCAAATATGATTCAACATCGCCCGCTCTAGCCCCAGGAAGACATTTGACTACGGCCGCTGGAGTCTCTAACTTCACGTTTCTGACTATGGAGCTGCCAATGACCAGAGTTGGTTTCTCAGCGGGTGTGTCGCTGAGTGGGGAAAATCGATTAGAAACGTGAACCGACTGGTGGTGATCCTCGGGCGTCTGTTTAGCATTAGATCTCTTACGAACTGTCACCCAGCCGGACTGGCTTCCCGGCTGCTCGGGAACTGCCGGGGGACAGCTAGCAGGGGCTACGCTAGGTCGGCCCGCACCAGCTACCGGGGCCTGACTAGCTGAGTTGTTTTCCATGGTGCGGAGCCGTGCTTCCAATTCCGTGAGCCTCGCCTCCAAAGCTGCAAAAACCTTACACTTATTACATAAACCATTATCACTAAAGGAGGCAGAGGAAAAACTGAACATGAGACACACCGAGCAAGTGAGAGACAGAGGGAGACAGAGAAGCCATTGCTAATGGATAACTGCTAAGCTAACGAAGCTAATATAAGTGAAATCTGGAATTTGTAAACTTTAGCTGGTTATGTTTTGCAAAAGCAGGTGCTTGTGTAATACAAGCGTATGTTACGACTAAGTATTAATTCTTGTGTGAAGAAATCACTTATTTAAGTAAAAATAACAGCTACAATTAATCAGTAAACAGTCCTTCGGTAGAAACCCAAGGGTGTGCAGAAACAGGAAGTGACGCAATACGCTTACTGCACGAGGAGCCGTTATAAAATCCAAAACAAAACAGGAAACTCTGAAGTGGTTACAAGCTGATGGACACAGTTCAGTGACAAGGCAGTTGGCTTACCTGGTGAATGATTGCTACTTTCTGCTGCTTGCCCAGATCTTCATTCACCATATCCACTTTTGGAGGACGCACCACTGTTTCTCTGAATGGAATGATGGGCTCGGACACACTGATCTCAATTTTAGCAAACCTATGAAGAGACAAATAAAAAAACCTGTTGCCGATAGTTAGACAGAAAAGTACACTAGTTTATGTGAATAATGCTCCATGACTTAAAGTTGAAAAAATTATAACTGCACACCACAAGCAGCTGTAGCTTAATGACAGCAGTTAGTAAGTGCCAGAAATCTCAACTGACTGCTCACCAGGCTATGATATTAAATTATTACATTTGGTTTTCCTTATAATAAGGACCGATGAAGAAAGTACTTGTTAAATTTTATTTGGTATATTGTGATACTTGGCCTGAAAAGTTGAGTAAAGGCCCAGGCATACTTACTGTTTACCAACGGGTAACAGCAGCGTGTGTTTTTTCTCACAAAACCTGGATGATTTCAAAGGTTGGCCTCGAGGGGATAGACTCGGACCTTATCATTCCTAACAGACAACAGTAGTTCTTCCTCTTGAACTTATGCCATGCAGAGAATCCATGGCAAAACTCATGATCATGGCAGAGAAAACAGCAATGACAACATATATGACCAGTATGTACAGCTAGGTACAAAAGCATCCTTTACTTTAAAATGGTATGTAAGTAACTCCAACCATAACATGAGATTCAACTAGTACAAATATATCATCATCAAGACCAGGGGTCTCAAACTCAAATTACCTGGGGGCCGCAGGAGGCAGATTCTGGGTGAGGCTGGGCCTCATCAGGTATTCCACCAAAAAATCTTTGTCAAAAAAATCTAATCTTCTCAAACATCACTACTATCAGTTCAGTGTGTTCTGAACATGAAGATGAACGGTTCTTCTGAACATGGCTTCTCTTACATACTTCTTGCTGCCAGAGACCTGGCAGTGCTTCCTCTCACATAGTTGAGCCACATTTGGCTTGAGGAAGGAATCAGTTGAGACCCTCAGTTTGGCTTGAAGATGATTTTCAGTAAGTCTGGACCTGTACTTGGACTTATTGAAGTTCAAGTTAGAGAAAAACGTTTTGCACAAATATAAGCTCCCAAAAAGGCACAGGCTCAGGGGAGCTGGGGGTCAATTCTCTCAAAAGTTGCCCAAGCTTGTCTGCTTTTCCACTCACCTCCCTGAACTTGGCTTTAAGGTCAGAGTTGCACTGCAGGACAATGAGCTCCATTTGAAGCACAGGAGGGGAATTTTGCACATTAAAGAAGAAGGGTTCATGTCTTTCATGATGACATGAACATCATAACATTTGTAGATGGCAGAAAGTACCAGGATAGCAAGCGCAAAAAAAAGGCGACTGCTACTGGGCTGTTCATTGTCAGCTGGGACATTGGCACACCATTATTTATTTATTATATTAAACAATAGGATGCAGCCATGGAGGCGTTATTCACTGGCTTTTATTTAATGAACCCATGGATTCAGCTGTACCAACACCGATGTTCCGTTGCCTATATAACTGAGGCGGGTAAGCCCCTGAAGACGCTCCAGCCTGACTCCGAAGCAGAACGGCGGGCAGGAGCTGACTGAATGGCCCCATCGCATCCACTCCCCTCGGTAACATCGTCAACAGAACATCGGTGTATGTCGTTAATGCCGGTAACATTGACTTTGTCCTGCTCGAAGTCAAACATGCTCTATCAGGCACAGTAGGTCATGTGATGTTACACGGGCGCCTCCATAGGTGTGCAAGGTTTCTCGGCTTGCATCAAGCCCGGCCGATGGCCCACCCCCGGGAGCCATATACTCCACTGTGATTGGTAGGTTCGTTCAGCTCCAGCTTGCACAAAAAAGGAACCTTCCACACACAATGTGATAAAGTGCCATTCATATAAAAACTCGCGGGCCGCTCTAACATTAGATTCAAGATTCAAAGATTAAAAGTGTTTATTGTCATATGCACAGACAGAAAGCATGTTTTCCTGCACAATGAAATTCTTACTTTGCAAATGACACTCACAACAAATGTCATACAGTAAAATAAATAAAAATAGAAAAAAAAAATTAAGAACAAAAAAATAAGGGCAATAAAGGTGAGGTAGTGCAGTTCTGAATAAAGGCAATAAAAAGTGAGGTAGTGCAGTTTGAAATAATGAATGTGCAAAAGCAAAATGTAAATCAATGTAAACAGTTATGTCTATGTAAACAGTTACGTCCATGTAAACAGTTATGAAACTTTCATATCGTCATGCAGGCAACAAAATATCTTCTCGCAGGCCGCAATTGGCCCCTGGGCCGGGAGTTTGAGACTCCTGATCAAGACTGAAATGAAAAAAAAATGAAAAAATGAAAATTACATTGGTGGAAAAGTTGGCACCCACCTTAATAAAGTAAGTAAAGTGCTTTATTTTGTCACTATGCATACATACTATACTATGATATTGGGTCAGGTGATCAGACCTGGACCACGGTGAATGAGAACCAACCTGAATTGGTCCATAACAACCATGTTTTTAGTGGTAGGGGAAACCATAGCACCCGAAGGAAACCTTCTGAACCCGGGACCTTCTTGCTGTGAAGCAAGTGTGCTAACCACTTTGCCACCAAAGTGCCACTTTAAATTAATCACAAATTTACTTTCTTTCTTTAAATTCCTTATTTTGGTAATTACTATTTGTACAGGAGGATGATGTGCATTAATTACGATGTTAATGAAAAAAAAACATTGTTTTATTCTTTTTGGCCTTTCAAAGTAAGGGAAATAAAACTTGTACAGCCAACTGTAAAGGAGGGTAGTTGTGGCAAGCTTAGAAAGTATTTCCACAAACGCAGATATTTAAACCAAGCTGTACTGAGGGTATGGGCATTAAAGCAACTATGCAAAGCCTTAAAACAAGAGAAGAAGTCAGCGGGAAAACAGACATCTATAACCAATAAGAAAATGCTACTATTTTCTTTTCAAAACAGCTATTGTAGGTTTTGATAACAAAACCAAGCCAGGGCTGCACAAGAAGATAATGCCAAGGTACAGTATGAAAATTAAGGGTCAAGTTTAAATCTAAATTACTGTTATAGTTGAGTAAAATAAGAAAACATAATTGTCCAAATTTACAGAAAAATTGAATCAAAAAGGTGTGTTTCTGCGCACTGAATTCCTTCAAAATTGTGTGTGATGTGTAGGAGATATCCTGCTGACATGAAGAGTAACAGGAAATGTCCTTGCTGTATCTCTTCTTTAAATCTACTATGAAGGAGTCATGGCTTATAAAACACACAGAACAAGGTTGGATGTCATCCATTTCAGATGCTCTAAACATTAATATGAACAATAACACATTGTAAAACAGGCTTCAACCCTTTGTCCCTAATTCCCTAGCACTGCAAGTCATCCACAGACACAGTGCATACAGGTTTAAGTGCCTACATCATTAAATCAGCTAGATGAAACTGGGCAGATGGTGTGAATTTATTAATCTTGTATGATGTGTTATTTCACACTGCGTGTTGTAATATGCAGTGTGTCCTCTCTGGTGTCTCTGCTCACAATGGATGGGTAAGCCAATTATCAACAATGTGGACCAGGTTTAGGCATTGACAATTTCAATAACATTTATTCAACAATAACAAAAGGTTATAATTACATTTTGGCCATTTCTAAAATCATTTGGGAACAACCAAATCAGGGCTCAAATTAGGGCAAATTGAACAGTGGCTATCTAGCTTGAGTGTCTCTAAATATGGATAAATGTGGAGCTAAAATGACTGGCTGATTAAGTAAAATTAACTTAGATTTATATGAGTTAATAATTTAGTATTTAAGTAATTTTTCTAAGAAAATTATACATTAGTTTAACTAAAGGTTATCAAATATGAGAATAGGACCATTAGTATAGATCTGGGTTGGTGGCAGAATCTTGTGCTCTTTGTTTTATAGATGAAAAGCATAACTGTTACTTACTCCTTTATGCCACATAGCTGAAGACAGTGAGCCATGCTGTTGCACTGAGTGACACCTTTCCTCATTACCAAAAGCACACTGTTTAGTAAAAAGGCCATATTATTCTTTTTTTGTCTATATAAAGAACAGCAAAGTTCCAAAACATGAGCTAAACGCATGTAAACACAGAGAATTTACACAATTTTCCGACAAGCCTTCATGTGAACATCATCTTTCCATAAAGGTACCTCCATATTGGGTCGTACACACCTGCTCTTAAATTACACCCGTGGCTCACCGCTTTGCTCCGCCCAACAGCAGGCAAACTGGCTAATCAAAGCAGAGTTGACTTGGGGTGAAGGAGGCCTTAGAGAGAAAGAATAAAACAAACCTTTTCACACAGAGATGTAAAAAGAAATACTGGATATCGGCCCATTATAAGAAAAAGCTGTTTATGGAATTGTAAATTATCCAGAGCAATTTCAATAGAGCATTGGAATAAAAATCTAAACATGAAATTATCCATAAGATGGCCTCTTTAAAGCTACCCCATTAACAGTGACCTGAGCACCTAATGAGAATTAATTTTCACATGTTTGAGTAATGTTTGCTAAAATCCACTGTGGGCCGCTTTAAAAAGGCTTGGGTAAAGAACCACAGAGATAGTAGAGGCAAAAAGTCCTGAAAGAAAAACAAAAAGGTAACTGACAAAAAGATGGCTTTTTTGTTTTACATGTTATGTGTTTTCCAGATAATTTCCTGTAAAGATTCCAAAAATGTATTTAGTTGTACTCTTACTATTTATTAGTATTAAATGTTCCATTTTGCATATGCAGTTCATGGGGACATAAATTGTAGAGATTAATTAAGTATGAAATAATTTAAATTTTTAAAAAACAAGTATGAAATAATATACTTCAGTATCCCTTTTTATAGAATGATGAACAATCATAGATCTTCCACACTAAATCATCCAACAATTTAATCCCACAGCAACAAAATTTTAAATCTTGCCCTAAAAAGGCAAACTGTTTGCAGGCAGTGTGACTTAGTCGGCAGTGCCAGTACACAAACACCATGTCGGCTTTCTACATGAGGTGAAAAATCCACACTGATCAGGCTGCCTGTCTACCTGAAACTCTGTCTGTAGTACAGGCTTTACTCAACAACACACATGCTTCTTGGCACAACCAGGGGTGACTGGATCATTCCAAAGACTGACACGGCTTTACTGACACAAACACAGACAGATACACGATCGTCTAATCCAGTTGGATGTAGCAATTGGACAATACAAGTTGCACACCGTCTTTGTCACGGAAAATTTTCTTCCACTGCCATTTAGACAATGATGACTATGAAGCTGCATGTTCTGTAGCTGTAGCTAGTTAATCTTTCTTAATAAATAAAGATACCGGCATGTATAGAAATACAAGCCACAAGTAAAAATTTGGAAATCTTTTTGACATTATTTAAAGAGAATATTCAATAGACAGTGTTCCACAATCTAATTAATACAAAACACAAAGATGTGATGAGAGAGAGAGAGAGAGAGAGAAAGAGAGAGAGAGGACTCCTTCAGACCACTGGAGCTGTGGTGTCAGTAACTCATGCTCACCTGAATGTCAAAAAAGCTCTGACCTCATTCTGAGCATGACATCCTGCAGGCCAGGCTACCTGCCAGTGATGTCACAAAGAGCTTAGACTGTCATCTGGCCAATCAATGAGCCACCCAACCAAGCTTGTCATCAAGCAGCCAATCCACTTGATTATGGGCCAGTCAACTAGCTAAGAAACCCTAGAAGGGGCCATCAAGTCACATTACCTGTACAACCCAGCACACTAAACAACAAGCCAGTGATCAAGTGATCTGCCCAGACATCAAGCCAGCGACCCTGGGAGCTAAGTAGCCAGGCAGCCTGGCCAGCCCCTGTGCTCCTTTGTTGTCTCTGTCCTAAGCTGTCCAGTCTGGCTCTAAACATAGCTGCGGCATAACACGTGGACCTTTTTTCTTCAGCTGGAATGCGACAAATACAGTGCAACAGGCAGAAGAATGTACTCCAGATCCAGTTCACTAACACTGACATGACAGGGACAAACTTTTCTCTCAAATAATGCCTCAGACCGCAGCCAGTCCTCCAAACTATCAATTATTTATATTTACAGTATGTTATCTTCTGCCCCTTCTTTGTCACAGAAATGCAGTATGTATCGAGTAATCTTGTTATGTCATTAATTCCCCAATATAACCTTTGTTCATGTTTTTCGTACTTTATGATGTCAGGTTATTAAGAAATAATATTCGTATTTTGTGGCTCATGTGGTTTATTCTAATATACACTAAGTTAAACCAGTGCCAGAAAATGAAAAAGATATTATTAGAAGCTGTAAGTTACAGCTCTACCTCGATTCACTGTATTAGTTGGTATTAGCCAGGTGATGAGCAGTGCCTGAAGTTCCGTTTTTGTGACATCAGAACAGAGGATCTTTCTCTTCATGCTCTCAGGCTAAATGCTGTTTGGTAAACTGTACATGGTCTTTGGCTTCTACCCATCCCCTCTACCATAAAGGCCTGACTAACAGAGAGCTGCTGAAGTGGATATTGTTCCAGCAGCTACTCTCATCTCCACACAGGTGCTCTAAAGCTCTGTCATCTTGGCTGTTATTTTACAATTAGGCCACTGTGCTCCTACGAACATTCAAAGCTGGAAATACTTTTATACTTACTTTACTTTACAATGAACTGTTGCCACAATAATATTATGGAGGTCTACAGAGTTTAGTTGAGCTGTTTTCTGCTTTAACTTTCTTTGTATGTGTCAAAACCTGGGTTAACTAGACCCTGTAAGATTCAAGTTTAGTTCAATATCTGGATTGCCACAGCTGCAACTTTGCACATTTAGCTTGAGAATCTTGGTACTGACTAAGCTACCAAAGGCAGAAATGTGTTTGATTACATTTGTCACCAGCTGCAAACTTCTCTTACAATCTATGGTGATGTTGTCTAATACATGTATCCTAGTGCACAAAATACCAAAAGTATGCCAGCATGTACTTGGAGCAGGGCATAGCACACGTGAATGCGTTTTGACCCAAGTGGGTCATTTTAAAGAACCCTTCACACCAGGTCCTGAGCAAAAGTAGCAACCATGTTCTTAAATTTTAGGCCCCCAACCATATCTGATTTAGTAAAATTGCCACAGGAGCTTGGTGCCTCGCAAGTACTAAGAAAGAGTTCCTCGAGGAAAATCCTGCTACATCAAATCATTTGCTTTCAATGTGTCCTTCTGTGCCTCTGCTCACTTTCAGAACTGTTTAGCTTAAATCAATTTCTACTGCCTCTTCACTGTGTTTACAAGTGGAATATTTTTTCAAATGATACCTAATATTGGTACATTACTGTATATTGCTAGTATTAGATCTCTGCAGCTTTTCTGGTCAGTTTTCCTGACTGAAAGTGTAATCAGTGTAAGTGCCCTCAGCATGCTTTAGATTATGGTACAGTAAGTATAATGTTGCCACTGCAGCACTGAGTTACCTGTGGGCAGCACCTTTTCATTAACATTCATCAGCATAAAAAAAATATGTACAATCAGGGCCAGCAGTTATTTTCATAAGCAGCATTTGACTTAACCTTTGCAGACTATTCCATGTGTCATGTTTTCACTCATGCAACAGCATTAAGTCACTTACGCAACTCACAACTGGAATACTCACACACACACACACCACTCGATACCTGCAAAAATACACATTATAGTAGATGGCTTTGTATCATTTTAGAAGCAGTACCTGCAGAGTGGCTCTTCTAACTCTTGTGTGAAGTGATTGATTTCTAGTCCCACCCAAGGGAAGCAAATCAATCAGTTTTCACAATACCTACACCCACCTATAGGGGGAACATGCAATCACACACTGTGCAGAATGTACAAAAGCTTATGATACAGTGTATAGGCAGCCTGTGGGATAATAAGGATACTGGTTAATGTATAAAATATGCAAAGATCAGTATTACAGATGTTTAGGAGAGTCTGATGATGAATTTCATAAATGACAGATGCATTTTCTTTTATCAATACTCTGGGTTTTTCAATGATAATATATTCAGAAGTGATTTGGAAAAATGTTAGGCAGTAGTGTAGGAAAGGTCAGTTCTCTATGGGGGGAATTAAGCCTGACTGTGTGCACCCTCCACCGCAACATGCAACTGTTGATAATATTAACTTGGAACTAAGCTATGAAAGAAGAGGTTAGTTTGGCTGTAATCTCTTCCCCTGTATGATATACCAGCAGGTCTTACTTGTATATTGACGCTATGAGAGATGCGGTATCCTCAGAATTTTGTGTTTAGAGTTGGCCGTTGACTAGATGGATGATCTATCCAGGAAGCTGCACATTAAGGATTTATTAGTATACATGTTTCTGTTTGGCTGCTAACTGATGGGCTTTACATTCTACACACCTGTCTGGAGAGCTAAATGTTGCTTTAAGAGATAAGGATTTAATTCTTTTAAACACATTTTTTTCATGTACAACATTTTTCAGTAACAGAAAAATGCAAATAATTGCATCCTCTAATTGCATCTCTATCTACAGTAGTAATTCTCTATGTACTCGTGCAGAAAGTATTAAAACACTGCGAATAAAATAAGTCGATTCATTAGTATAAAAGTATAAAAAGTATTTATGTTCTTGCTAAGAGTTGATCACCAGAATCAGGTGTCCACTATCTTCTGAAGCTTAATGAGGAAAAGGAACAGGTACCAATTGAGAACAGAAAGGGAGAAGCAGCCAGCACAGCTCTAGAGGTCAAATAGTTTAAGTAAAAAATCTTTAGAGAAAGTACACTTAGAAGATCTGCCAACATCGTTTCAGTCTGCAGTATAGGACCATTATAAATTTAATAAAACCTATGTTAATAATAGAAAAAAGTGCTGGATGAAACAGCGACTTTGTGTCACAGTATGTGCAACACTTGGTTAAATGCTAATAGCAATACTTACGATATAATCAACCATCTGCTCTTGTAGAAGATGCAGGATTTTAACATAGGACTGAATTATAATATTTTATCTTGCCAACACATCAGCAACACCATAATAAAAACAGAATGAACTGCAGAGTGTGCATTGTGTGTTTAACTAATGCTACACCACATTAGAGTTTAATCCCTATTGTGGCCATTTTAATATAAAAATTGGCTGTAGCTTTTTAAAATTTTTTTTATTAATGCTACAGTGGTTAACTTAGTCCACTGCTAGTGTGGGACACAGAATCAGTCCTGTCTGCTCCCTCTCCCACATCTGAAACAGCTGTGCTGAGCTCTTTGCACTCCACCACAGTCTGATAATACAACCCCAATTCCAAAAAAGTTGGGAAGATGTGTAAAACCTAAATAAAAACAGAAACCAATGATTTGCGAATCTCATCAACCCATATTTTATTCACAATAGAACATAAACAAAATATCAGACGTTGAAACTGAGAAATTTTAACATAAGACACACACATGAGAAACAATAGCTAATTTTGAATTTGATGGCAGCAACACATCTCAAAAAAGTTGGGAGAGGGCGATGTTTACCATTGTGTAGCATCCCCTCGTCTTTTAACAACTGTCCGCTGAAAGCAAGCTGGATGGTCCCTCTCCTCTTTAGTCTACAGGACACGGCAACCATGGTTTTCAAAAAGAATTTCAAATTTTGATTAATCTGACCACAGAACAGTTTTCCATTGTGCCTCAGACCATTTTAAATGAGCTTTGGCCCAGAGAACATGGCATTTCTGGATCGTGTTCACATACGGCTTCTTCTGTGCATGATACAGCTTAAGTTACATTTGTGGATTTCAAGGCAAATTGTGTTAACAGACAGTGATTTCTGGAAGTGTTCCTAAGCCCATGCAGTGATGTCCAGTAAAGAATGCCTGTTTTAATGCAGTGCCACCTGAGGGCCCCAAGATCATGTACATACAGTTCTGCCTTCTCCCTTACGCACAGAGATTCCTCCTGATTCTCTGAATTTTCTGATGATATTATATATTACAGATGGAGAGATCTTCAAAGTCTTCGCAATTTCATGTTGAGGAACACTTTTCTGAAAATGAAATAATATTTTCCATGAAATGGTAAAATATCTTTTTCAACATCTGATATGTTGTTTATGTCCTATTGTGAATACAATATGGGTTGATGAGATTTGCAAATCCTTGCATTTGGTTTTTATTAAATTTTTCACATCTTCCCAACTTTTTGGGAATTGGGGTTCTATAATTACCTGAAGGGCTGTACAAACCACAATAAATAAGAATGCTAATAAACTTAGGATACTTGCTCAAAAAGTTTTCAGAAGTAAATATGCAACTTTGCCAGTGCTGTTCATTGACTTTGTGTCAGGGGATGCTTCCACAACTCCTATTCACATTTAGATAAGACAACATAATCATAATTCTATTAAAATATGTGAAAAATGTTGCATTGTGTAACTTTATGTTCTTATCCTAAATTTAAAAGAAAACTGTTGGTAACTACTTGCCAATAAATCAAACACATGATGAAACTGGAAACATTAACCTAACAAATGTGTTTTTTTTACATTAAAACATGGCTCAGGTGTCGATTTTCACTATTCACTGTTTTCTTACTTGGTGATCTTTTGGAAAGTGGTAAAATGATAACATTTTGTTACATTCAACCTAGAACACAGCACTAAGACATTACTTTCAGGATAAACTTTCCAAACTGACCGTGACATCAGAGAAACATGACTGTTTTGTCCTGTTTGAGTGCATTTACAACTGCTAAAAAAAATCTTCAAATAGCTTTATGCATAGAGGTTTGTGTGCTGCAGTGCCCCCTCTTGTCAGCTAGCAGGAGTAGGTTTAGAGCTTGGAATTCCCGAGAGTTACTAAAGCATGGTAGAGGACAGAGCGTGACTGATCGCCTGCTGTTAATTTTCTTTATTGTTGCCTTGGACATTATTTATTAAGCATTATTATTTTGCTTCAATAGAGATAGAAAATCGTTAATTCAGAGCTATGGAAAAAGTGTGCGATCATTGCTGTACTCAGCATATTTCTATTTCAATATTTGAAACTTTGAATTTTATTTGTAAGATGTATGTTATTTTATTTTGATTTGCATCATTATTTGTTTTCAGTTTTACAGTGAGCAAGAAAAATAAAGAGAAAAGGAAAGTGAGCCACTAAACATCCAAGAAAAGTTACGGCTTGCGCTTATTGGAGGACTTACATTTTAGCTAACTGTCTAGCACATAACAAAGGTTCAACTCTTGCTAATACAGTATGATGACTCAAACTGTCAATTTTGTGAACAGTTCTACCAGCACCTGGCTCTGTCTAAATCTGCAACAATCTCCCTACCAAAGCTCACTGAACTGAAACAGAACGTATTGTTCTAAAATTGCTTGTTCAATTCATACAAAACCAAAGCGATGATATATTGTGATTTTTGGTAGACTTGTGGGACAGGCGTCTTGGCCAGTTTAAGACACATCCAGTAGTTTTGATATTGCACAGAAGTTGCTAGGCAACCAGTGGAGAGCCAAAAAAAGGTCACCTCACCCAGACAGCCAATTTATACTTTACTCTTTATACAGATTCAATAACTGGACTATTTTTACATCTTGTGGTATGAGACACAAAAATTACTCTGTATTTGGCTTAGTTTTGTGCATGTGGGACTTCAGGACCACCACATCCTGTTTAACACAGAGCAACTATTAAATTGCCACGCCATCTATGTGCTAGGAGCAAACGGGAGGAGGAGAAAGACAGATTGTAAGAGAAACATGAAGTGAATTAGAGCTATTTAACCTATCTTTTAAAGTTTTTTGTATTTTTCATATCCCAACATGGGGAAAAAATATTGCCATTTCAGTTTTCGCCAATACTGTGCAGCCCTAAAGTCTGACCTAACTTAGTTTGTACTATTGATTGTTGGTATTAAATTTCTGATTCAATTTGTAACACAAAAAAGGAAGATGATTTGTGATTTGCAGTACATGAAAAGACAGCGGAGCAGCTTGCTCAACATACCTGGATAAACAATGCTGCAGTGCTGCATGACACAGACACTCCAAATTCAGCCTGAATCACAGGCACAGAGGACACTGTGGGATAAGACAGTACAGTGCGACAAGGATGCCACCACTATTGCTCAAATGCAAAAACTACTGAGGGACTTGACAGACTGATACCAAAGAAAGCAAAACAAGTTATAGCAAGAAATCACTGTGTGGGAGCCACAGTTCTAGAGCTTCCCCCAACTAAATGACACAGGAAATAAGTTTTTAACAGGCTGAAGCTCATATCAACTGAGGAAACACATTTCAGTCTATAGAAATAAAGAAATTTAAAAAAGCTGATTTATTACTTTTGATTGCTATCATAAAATATTGTATTGTGGGCTTTGTATCGTGGCAAAATCATATTGTGGGTTGTTGGAACTGTTAAAGTCCCTAACAGACAGTGATGACACACTTTCCAGCCTTTGCAGATGTCCACCTCACTACTGAAGTGGGCCAAAAAATTTGCTGCTGAAAAGGAATTACCTTTCTTACCTTCACTTGTCCCTATGGATAAAAGCATCTGCCGAATAACTGAAAATGTCACTTCAATTCAAAATGCACGTTACAAGATGAACTGGTGTTTTTACAAAAAGTCCAGAGTTGTTCTGGAAACGGCTCCGAATGCAGTTTTAGTTGAATTTGAAAAGTAATATGATAATGCAGCAGCACAGGCTAGACAGAGAGAGGCAGCAGTCAATATGTAACGTAGCCAGATAGCAATGGTCCTAAGATTGGAAATGGATGTGCTCTCTTTTTTTTCAGAGCTGAATGAACACAAACTGCATTCATCCTGCACTACATATCAATCATATACATAGACAAAGTCACTACACTGGAGCCCTGAAAAGACCCTGAGCTAATCATCTGGCAAAGAAAGAAAACGCCAGATATAGAAAAGAATGAAATTCTAATACAAAAAAGCAGACATCATATAAGGAGTATAGTTAGTAATACAGATGCACTATGTGGGATTTTCCTTGTGGTTGGCTGTGGTGAAATAGTACAAAGAGATAAGCAGAGACACAGCGAGATGTTTTGAGATTTTCCACACAGACTGACCGGTCTCGGAGGTCGTCCAGACAGCGCTGAAGATGAACCTCACCAGCAGTGACCAGAACATGCTCTCCCGTTTCTTGGATCAAGACTTCAGCACAGGGATCCGCCTGGTTCAGCAAACGCATCCCACGCACCAGCTTTGGCATCTCACCTAACATACAAACAAACACGGTGGAGACCAATACTGATTTGTTTAAAGTAGTGGTTTACTGGCATCTACTGTGGAGAGAAAACTGCTGTAGTACTTTGAATGAAGTTTGTCTGTGTAAATCTATTAAACCTGACTGAACCTAATCATCCAAGTGGCCATGAATATATTTTTATAACTTTGTGACAGCAAATTAAAAGCAACAAGAGTAAGGGTTCTATTTTAATACTCGAAGCACAGTGACCAGACTGGCACAGTGTGTGAGTGTTTCCACCTGCTAGTTTGGTTCATGTACCGATGAGTTCATAAACTGTTATTATTATTATTAAGTAACAGTAATCACAAAGTGGGAATATGGGAGTCATGGCTACTGTGAGAGTGTCCTCAAGATTGTCTTTCTGACAGCTGTGTGAACATGTGTCGAAGTGTGACAATAGATTGTAATTGTATATTTGGTGAAGTAAAAGAAAATACATGCATGGTGGAATAGTACTGGGGCAGTAATATATGAACAAGCTGTGAGAAGTCTTTATCCCCCTTAGTGATCTCTACATGCTATAGAAATGTTCTTGACTGAACAACAAATTACTGTATAGATGTGAAAAATGAGACCTACTTGGGTGTTTGGGCTCTATGGCAACCCGTACAATAGGCGTAGCCTCAAAGTTGAGTGGGATGAAGGGCGGACAGGCGGGGGAGGTTGACAGAGTGGCTGACTTTAAGATGTAATCCTCCAGACCTCCAACCCCTAAAAGCGTAAAGGACAAACATTACAGTGCAGTTAGTCAATAGATAGACTGATTTGTTCAAATACATTATTGTGAGCTGTCACTATTCAGTGGCCTGTGAAGTCACTACACCTCAGCTCTATCAAGCATCTGTGAACAAGGGTGTTTGCAGCCATGCACTGTGCAGTAACCAACAACACAGCCTCTAATCAAAAGCCCAAGTAAAATCACGCTGTTCTGAAGGCAAAGAGATGTACTGTAAGTTTCTATATACAGTACTATAGGTGTAGCTTTGTAATAAACCAATATTCTACTCAACTCACATTAATCAAATCAATCAAGAGCCAATTTAAGGAAAAGCAAGTTTACAGAATAACATGCACAAAGAATAAATTCATATGAAACAATTCACAAAAACAAATGACTAAAATCTTTAAAATATCAAATATAAAATTAATCTACGTGTCCAACAACAGGACACAGTAAATGTTCACAAATCTAAGCAGTATTTTAGTATATATTCAGCAGTATATTATATGTACTAAAAAGCTGTTTACCGCTGCTGCTAAAGGGACAAGCCCCATTGCTTAAAGTTCATATAGTTGTGTAACCACAGCAATTTGGACTTTCTCTGCACTGTGTCACCCTTTAAACTCTCAATCTCTGAAAAAGCATTAGTGCACTAAAGCTGCTACCGCTCTGCATCTCCTCTGAACATTCTATGAGCACTCGTTTTTGTAAAATTACATTCCCTTCTCAGAACATTGATCCTGGTAACACTGAGCATCAATTCACCACCCACTTGTGCTATGTAAGACTTTCAACAAATGTACCTTTAAGGTTGAAGGTAGCAGTTTACACTGCAGGAACCGCTGTCATGGAGAACAGAATGAGAGTTTACTGGATGAAAATGAGAACTGAATCAAAAATAGTAAACAGATAAATGAAATATCTGAAAGTAGTTATGAGACCTTAACTGACTCTAACGTTGTTTTAAATTTCCACTCTCCAGTTCTGAACCTCTTTCTATACCACAATAACTTAACATATACTGAAATTAACCCTGTGCACATTTGAGTAATATTACTACGGTCTGATTTTTAAAAGGGGTACTTTATATTTCAGAGTGACTGAAGGGACAAGGAGACAGAACAGAGATACTTCTCAGGTTATTTTTTCTAAGGGCACAGTACTACAAATACATAAGATTGGCACCTGCATTAAAATAAATCAGCTAATTTAAAACTGAATCAAACACTAATAACTAGGTTACTCCCAAAATGACACAGTGCAATTTTCAGTTTCTGCACAAACAAATAAGAATATGCATAGTTCATAAAGAAAACTGTGCATAAGAACAGTATACAAAGACCCTGGTAACTAAGCTGTTAACTAGGCCGATTTGCAGGAGCCAACTTGCCGTGGGTGTTATGTGGATAAGGTTTGACACTCAAAAACAAAAAAAAAAAAAAAAAGAAAGAAGAAAAATCAAAAATATAACAGCAAGATACAGACAGAACTTGCTAGAACATCCTGAGATTTATGTGGAAAGGGATAAGAGTGTTCATCGATTCCTCTCCAACCTTTAACAACACCTTGGTCCACACTGGTGCAGACGAGCTCCTCTCATGACTCATTTGAAAACTGAATGCTGTGCTGCAGGCAGAGTACTACTAGTAGCTCATTTGCAGATCTCAGTGCATTTCAGCTGTTCTTCACACAATCCTGTACATAAATCAATGCAAAGTATTCATCAGTCCTGGATTTACCATAGGACGTTTAAATAATAATTAGTTTAGTGACTGCTAGTCTGAACTAGAGCTGTTCAGTTAAGAAGTGAGATTTCAACTCAAGTCAGACCTACATTAATTAGGAAAAATGGTAACTGGAAACCTGACTTAGGCCTAGACTCTTTTGAGATTCAACTGGGCTGAGTAACTGGACTCACTAATGACTAGTGGAGCTCATCTAGGGAAAAATGCTGCATGTCTGCATATACAAGCATCAACAAGCTGGTTTGGCTCCTTATGACACAATCTAGAGTAATGACAGTCATTTCACCACTCAGTCAGTGTCTGGCTTAAACATATGGTGTCTATGGGGTTTAAATAATGGATGGATGAATAGATCTGAAGTAGAGCAGCTGTAGTGACAGAAATAAAGAGGGACTGTTTCAGACTGCATGATGTTAGACCCTACAGTGCATCTTTGTAAAGCAGTGCTGCATGATTAATATGTGAGTAGGTGAAGGTGACAGCAATCAATTCAGAAGAAGCCACTGTAAAGTTTAAGTGATTTAATAAGTGGATTTGTCTTTGATTAAACCGGTAAAACAGGTCTTGACCACCTGTTAAATTCATCTGTACCTAAGAGAAGATTTAAAGTAAGATGGAGTTTGTGAGTGTAAATGTGAGCAGCTAAGGACCTTAACAGCGAATGTCAAAGAACTAGGGTCCAACTAGTGCTGATGGTGCAGGAAACACTACAATAACTAGGCTAAAGAATATTCACCGACGGCCTGACCATTTGCTTAGTGAAGTCACAGGCCTAAAATATATCTGTTTGTACCACTGATTCTTGATTAAGGCTCGAAGCATTCTTCAGTGCAGACACATTTTAGAATTGCCACCTTCAGGCGTGAGCATTTCCTTCCACACAATGAAAACCTGATCAATTTAGTGCCAAACCACAGACACTGATTTTTAATGGCAGCTGCTCAAATCATCCTCTAACCTGTTGCACCAACAAACACTTGCTGTGCTAGATTTGCTTTTAAACAACAGCATAAACACACTGGTTTTGATTTAAAAGTTAGATTTGGGTTTTTGTGTACATACCAGATTTGCGCACTGTGAGGGATGCAGAATTGACTCAACATGTTGGCATTTTCTAATAATAGTAGCAAACCAAGAGCACTGAAGACAAATGTTGTGGGATTTGTGTCAACGGTATCATCTAGAAATTACCTTCATATATTATTACATGTTTTTTTAATATTATAAGATAAAGTTCCAAAAAGTAGGAGAACAAAAATGGCTGAACTTTCAGGGGAAGATAAATGTCTTTTTCCAGTAGCTAGTCTTTTTTGGAATCTTCTTTGGGCTTATTGCCTTGACCAATGGCTTTCCCTAATCTTAACCACTCAACCTTACTGCTTTTTTCTAATGATTTCCATCATAAAGTCCATCTTCTGCCAACATTAACAACTCCTGGCTGATATCTACTACTTACTGCCCAGATTGGTAGTCTGCCATCTTGGTCTTTAACCAGATACTCACAAAGCCCAAATATTAATTTAACACATGCCAAATAGAAGAAAAGTTGTACTTCAACTTTTGAAGTTTAAGTGTAACTTAAAACTTTAATTTGCACAACTCCTCACCTCTTTACACCATACTTCTCTCCCCTTGGTTTTAACTGACCTTTCTTTCCTCTAATCGGAGTTCTAAGCTTAATTCTTTCTGATGTGATAAAAATAAAATCAAGTAAATCAATACACAAGGGGCTGACGTGCTGATCGTTATTAATCACTCAGTCTTCAAATCTACTGCCTGATATCCTTAAAGATTTCCCCAATTCTCAGGCCAAAGATGAAGAAGCTTTTTTCCATCTTTGTTTAACAGATATTACACCCACTTTATCACACATTGTCTCACGCATTTACAAAGGCTCACATTATTTTACAAAAATGTGTGTCTGTGTGTGCAGAACATGTACACACTGACACACAAGGCTTGGTTTGAGCTGGCTGACTGCTACAGCAGATGCAGGATGTTGTTGGCTGCCTCCTGTGAAACTTGACACTGTGATTACTCTAAGGTGACTTGATCCCTAGAGGCCTTCAGATCCAACCAAGAACAATAAAACTGAAGGAGGGAAAAAAATGAACTCAGAGGACCCCGGTCAGTTCACAACAACTGCACACAGACACACAACAGACTTGACTTGAAAGGAAACACAAAGCAGAAAGACTGCAGTTTGTACCATTTTCAACAAAGCATCTTTTAAATGTGTTTCATTCGAAAACAAGCACACACCCACCACACTTTAATCTGGCTGACCTGGAAAAAATAAAACCACCAGCACTAAAGAAATATTTCAATCAATTAGAAGATGGAAAGGAAACAGATTTTTAGGGATCATCTTAAGTGCATAAACATCAGCATGGACATTGCTTATTTAAAGGTCTCACAGTCACACGTGATGTGACATGTAATGCTATACATTTTCTGAACTGCAGGACTAAAATCACAAGGCAGAATGTCAGACTAGATGAGCGAGGTTCTGATCTTGCTTTCCATACTAGTCATTCACTGTGACTGGTCTCTAGCAGCTGGACCTCTGGAGTCTGGCCTAAACCTGGGTTTAGTCTCCACACTGCTGTGCATGTGGTACGAGTCAGCAGTTTTGGGGTTTCCCTTGGTGTTTCTGCTCTAGGCATTGGGCCAGCTCCAGCAAAGGTTTGTTTAATTCATTTAATTTATGAGAAACAACTACTCAAAATCTAAAGTCTCTTAGTAGAGAAGGTTTAAAGAATCTTTCAAAAAGTCCACAGTTTGTCATATAAACATGGAAAAGCCCTTTGTCTTCTCAACAAGCTGGTGTCCCTGTCATCTCTCAGACACTCGGCCTGTCACACCATGACTCCACTAATCACACAGTCTCTCTCTATATATATGTGATGACCCTGTTAAAAACTGGCTCACACTGTCTCTGGAGCTCATTTCTACAGCTGATATTTATTTACACTTAATTTATAAATGGGACTGTGACAAAGGCTAAACGAGCAGTTAAAAAACACATCTACCCCATATATGGACTTCATTTACATCTTTTGGCACCTTTTCTTTTGAATATGTCCTGTAAAACTGAATAAGAAAAAAAAATCTCCATATCTAATTAAGCATAGACGTATTTATGAGTCTTAATAAAACTTAATATCTTGGTGAATCTGTTTTTTCTTGTTTCAATAAGAGAATGAGGTACAAGCATTTGTGGCAGAATGTGTGTTAGTATAACCAATCATTAATAAAAACAATACTTTTTGAGCAGCTACCCTTGATAGTCACTATGGAAGTGGAAGAATGCCTTTAGCCAATCCCTGCTATATTATTTACAATATTAGCTTAGTGGTTCTGTTAATGTCTTGTGTACTGGCATTTATAGTACTATCACATGCCTCTGCACTGTTGCAGCAGTGTGTAGCTCATAGAACACTTGATATGAAACAATATAAGTAAGACTTTATCACTTACTTTGGCTAGAGATGAAAATCAGACTGAACCCTAAGAAGCTGGGATGTAGACAGTTTCATAAGACTGGCTTTTTGACACTGAGTAGTGCTTAAAAAGCTTGTAGCAGCAAGCTGGTCCATCTATAGAAATTCAATATATAAATGATTTCAGTAGCTTTGGAAAAACAAATCTTCTCACAGGAATTTAGAAAATACAAAAGGATAAAGAAACCAAATGTACAAACTAAACCCTTTTTCAACTGAAAACACCTACTGAAAGTAGAACCATAATAAGCAAGCTCAGACAAATGCTCGTAGCAAAGTGATGCTTACACTCTTGGGCTTGTTCTGGAGTGAACAAAGAAATCTGTCTTTCTGTGGAAAAACCTCCAAGTCCTCTAAATGCAAATTCTCTATACATCTTTATAATCTTGACTATATTCTGTAAAGTGCCTTGAGATGACTTTGTTGTGAATTGGCGCTATATACATAAAATTGAATTGAATTGAATTGAGTGCAAGAACATTTTCAAGTTTCATATTAAAGTAATTCATATTAAAGATTTTATTAGGCTTAAAAGAACCTGACTTACATACAATATGTAACTTCTAAGAGTAAAGCCTGATTAGAAACTAATCCTTACTGACCAAGTTTAAGGCAAGTCTAATAATTTAACAATACTTCCTCATAACTATCTTCTGTCTGACCATTTTCTAATAACATTTGAATTTACAATAATGGACTATACAGCAGTTACAGAAAAATTCCACTGTAGCAGATGCTTAAGTGAAAAAGCTGTAAACAAATTTAAATAAATTATTCTTTCATGATTTGCTTCACCATATGTTAATACAATGGAAAGTAGCCACCTTAATGTTACTCCTGCACAAGTTGATTATCTTGTTGACAATTCTGCAGCCTCACTACGTTCAATAGTCGATAGTGTTGCCCCTCTGAAAAATTCAATTCAATTCATCTTTATTTATATAGCGCCAATTTACAACAAAGTCATCTCAAAGCACTTTACATCTAAGTCCAGACTACACAAGTATGTAGAGGCAACCCAAAAAAATCCCCCTTGAGCAAGCCCTAGGCAACAGTGGAGAGGAAAAACTCCCATTAATGGAAGAAACCTCCAGCAGAACCATTTACATTTACATTTAGTCATTTAGCAGATGCTTTTATCCAAAGCAACTTACAAGTGAGGTACAGGCAGCAAAAATGTAAGTCAAGGAGAACATCAAAGCAAAGTCCTATCAGAAAAGTGTTAACAGTTAGCGAGATGCAAGTGCAAGAAAGAGCAGAAAGCGTTTTTTTTTTTTTTTTTTTTTTAAGTGCATAGGACGATGCGGAAGAGTTCTGTTTTCTGCATTTTTTTGAATATTGGGAGAGAGTCTGCTGAGTGTGCAGAGTTTGGTAGCTCATTCCACCATCGTGGGATCATTGCGCTAAAAAGTTTTGCTTGGTGTCTTTTGTGCGGTACTGGAACCACCAGACGTCGTTCGTTGGTAAATGGTAAATGGTCTGCATAGCGCTATTTATATTTAGCGCATATATAGCGCTTTTCTACCTATTGGCACTCAAAGTGCGTTACACTGCTTCTTGTTCACCCATTCACACTCACAATCACACACACTTATACACCGATGGGGGAGCTATGCAGCTGGCCAACACTCACCGGGAGCAACTAAGTTGGGGTACAGTGTCTTGCTCAAGGACACTTCGACATGTGACCAGAGGAGCCGGGGATTGAACCAACAACTGTGAGATTGGTGGACAACCGCTCTACTTCCTGCGCCACAGTCGCCCACTGTGGATGGCAGACCACAGCAGGCGGGAAGGATTGTAGACTTGAATGAGTGAGTTGAGGTAAGCGGGAGCTGTCGAGTTAACCACCCTGTGAGCAAGAGACAGACCTTGAACCTGATGCGAGCAGCTACAGGAAGCCAGTGTAGAGATCTAAAAAGTGGTGTGACATGGGTCTTTTTTGGCTGATTAAAAATGAGGTGAGCTGCTGCATTTTGGATTATCTGCAAGGGTTTGATTGTGGATATCGGTAACCCCATCAACAAAGCGTTGCAGTAATCGAGACGAGATATGACCAATGCCTGTACAATGAGTTGGATTGTATATTCCGTGAGGTAGGGTCTGATCTTCCTGATGTTGTAGAGGACAAATCTCCATGCCCTAGAGACTGAGGAGATGTGGTCCTTAAAGCTCAGTTGGTCGTCGATGATGACCCCCAGATTTTTGGCCGATTTAGTGGGGACGTATAGGGGTAAGTATAGATAGAAAAAAGAAGAGGACCAAGAACTGAGCCCTGCGGCACACCTGTAGAGAGGCTATGAGAGTGAGAAAGATCCCCCCGCCAGGATAACTTGAAGGTTCGTCCCAAAAGGTAAGAACAAAGCCAGTCCAGAGCTGCTCCAGAGATGCCTAAGTCAGAGAGTGTGGACAAGAACAGCTGATGGTTCACAGTGTCAAAAGCTGACCATAGATCAAGTAGAGTTAAGACAGAAGACTGACCTGTGGCTTTTGCAGCTCGAAGATATTCCATAACAGTCAGGAGTGCCATTTCTGTGCAGTAGTGACCCCTCTTGAAGCCAGACTGGTTGACATCGAGGAAGTTATTCTTGGAAAGAAAGTCTGAGAGTTGATTGAAGACTGCTCGTTCCATTGTCTTGGCCAGAAAAGGAAGGAGGGAGACAGGTCGGTAGTTCTCCAAAACAGAGGGATCAAGAGAAGGCTTCTTGAGCAATGGGGTAATCATGGCCTGCTTGAAAGAGGTTGGAAAAGTCCCTGTTTTGAGAGATGTGTTGATGACTTGTATAATAGCTGACATTAGAGCAGGTGCAACTGCTTGAAGAAGAGTTGAAGGGATTGGATCCAGAGAGCAGGTGGTCGGATGGTTAGAGGAGGAGGGTGGATACGTCATCCTCAGTCAGAATTTCAAATGATGAGAGCAATGCAGTGTTGGAAGAAGTTAGACGAATGTCATCATCTGGAGGAGAGAACTGTGAGCTGATGGCTGCCACCTTGTAGGTAAAGAAGTCTGCAAAGTCGTCAGCATTGAGAGAGATAGATGGCAGAGGTGAAGGTGGGTAGATGAGTGATTTGAAAGTGGAACAGCTTTCTGGTGTCCAAGGTGTTGCTGAGCTTATCCTGGTAGTATTCGATCTTTGCCCTGGTGACACTGTGAGAAAAAGGTCCAAGCAGATCGTGATACTCAGCAAGGGCAGAACCAGGCTCAGGGTGGGCAGCCATCTGCCTTGACCGGTTGGGGTGAGTGGAAAGTGAAGGGAGAAAAGAAAAGAGCAACAAAAAGCAACAACAAAACATAATGCAGGTTGGTAGGACACAAAATTAATAGCATACAGCAATGACTAAAAAATGTATAGAGAAAAAGAGGGGAGCTCATTGCACTTGCGGGAGTCTCCCAACACTCTAAACCTATAGCATCTTAAGTAGGAGCTAGTTCAGGTTGACTGAGCAGTATTAACTATAAGCTTTATCAAAAAGGAAGGTTTTAAGCCTAGTCTTAAAAGTAGAGAGGGTGTCTGCCCCCCAAATTTGGATTGGAAGCTGGTTCCAAAGAAGAGGGGCTTGATAGCTAAAGGCTCTGCCTCCCCTTCTACTTTTGCAAACTCTGGGAACCACAAGTAGGCACTTTGAGAAAGGATGCTTATAATTTAGCAATGTTCCATAGGTGGAAGAAGGCTGTTCTAGAGATTTGTCTTATATGTGATGTAAACGCCAAATCCTGGTCAAAAATAACTCCAAGGTTCCTCACCGCAGCACTGGAGGCCAAAGTTCTGTCATCTAAAGTAAATATAATGTTAAGACAGCATATTTCTCATCTTTTTAGACCCAAAGAAAATAATTTCAGTTTTGTCTGAATTTAGAAGTAGGAAATTGTAGGACATCCAGGCCTTTATGTTTTTTAGGCATGCTTCAAATGTGACTAATTGAAAAACAAAGGCAGTAAAAGAAGGCAGTAAACCAGAAGAGGTGATCTCCATGGTATAGTTTGCATACACGCAACTTAAAACAGGCAACACGAAAGTTAGAAAGGAAGTTTCAGAAATTTAGACGAATCTCATTTAGCCTGGAAAAACAGTTTAAAAATTTACAAAAAAGCTCTCTGTGATGCCAGAACAATATATTAATCATCATTAATAGAAGGAAACAAGAACAACCCCCAGTTTCTGTTCAGCGCTGTAAATGGTCTGCACTTATATAGCGCTTTTCTACCTATTGCTACTCAAAGCACTTTACACTGCTTCTTATTCACCCATTCACACTCACAATCACACACACACTCATACACCGATGGGGGAGCTGCTATGCAGCTGGCGAACACTCACCAGGAGAAACTAAGTTGGGGTTTAGTGTCTTGCTCAACGACACTTTGACATGTGACCGGAGGAGATTGAACCAACAACTAAGATTGGTGGACAACCGCTCTACCTTCCTGCGCCACAGTTGCCTCAGACAGGCTGACTAAGAGCCATAGTTCTGTTGAGCCTCGTATTCCCTTAACTCTGAGCAGCAATGACTTCATGACTTTCTTTATGAATAAAATTGTAGCTATTAGAGAAAGAATTCAGCAGATCCTCCCCCCAAATATTACAGATAGATCCTCATGTACAACAATGCTAGAATCGTCAATAAGGCCCCAATGCCTCTTAGACTGCTTTTTACCCATAGATCTTGCTGAGCTAACTTCAATTATTACCTCATCTAAACCAACAACCTGTCTGCTAGACCCTATTCCAACTAAACTGCTCAAGGAAGCTTTACCCTTAATAGATACATTTGTATTAGATATCATTAATCTATCTTTAGAAACAGGCTATGTACCACAGGCCTATAAGGTAGCTGTAATTAGTCAAGTCAAGTCAAGTCAAGTGGCTTTTTTATTAAACCACTACTTAAAAAACCCTGTCTTGACCCAGGTGCTTTAGCCAATTACAGACCAATATCTAATCTCCCCTTTATTTCTAAAATCCTTGAAAAAGTAGTTGCGAAACAATTATGTGACCACCTGTACAGGAATAATTTGTATGAAGACTTTCAGTCAGGATTTAGAGTTAATCATAGTACAGAAACAACATTGGTAAAAGTCACCAACAATCTTTTCATGGCATCAGATAATGGGCTCATCTCTATACTTGTTCTGTTAGATCTTAGTGCTGCATTCGATACCAATGATCACAACATTTTATTACAGAAACTGGAACATGAAATTGGGATTAAAGGAACTGCACTAGGTTGGTTTAAATCTTATCTATCTGATAGATTTCAATTTGTTCAAGTTAATGATGAATCCTCCATGCACACAAAGGTTAGCTATGGAGTTCCACAAGGCTCTGTGTTAGGACCAATACTTTTTACTTGATATATGTCTCCTTTAGGCAACATTATTATTAAACACTCCATAAATTTCAATTGCTATGCTGATGATACCCAGCTATATCTATCTATGAAACCAGATGAAAAAAATCAGTTAATCAAGCTTCAAGCATGCCTACAAGACATAAAGGCCTGGATGTCCCATAATTTCCTACTTCAAAACTCAGACAAAACTGAAGTCATAGTATTTGGGCCCAAAAATCTGAGAAATATGATGTCCACCAATATCGTTACTCTAGATAACATAAGTCTGGCCTCCAGTACTACTGCAAGTACCTTGGAGTTATTTTTGACCAGGATTTGTCCTTTACCTCACATATAAAACAGCCTTCTTCCACCTACAGAACATTGCCAAAATTAAAAGCATCCTGTCTCAAAGTGATGCCAAAAAAAAAAAAACAGTCCATGCATTTGTTACTTCTAGGCTGGACTACTGTACTTGCAATTAAGCCTGCAATTAATCCAAAATGCTGCAGCAAGAGTGCTGACTGGAATTATCAAGAGAGATCATATTTCACCTTCACTAGCTTCCCTCCATTGGCTTCCCATTAAATTTATAATAGAATTTAAAACCCTGATCCTTACATATAAACGGTCAGGCTCCATCATATATAGAAGACCTCATAGCACCATATAATCACAGTAGACCACTTCGATCTCACAATGCAGGCCAACTTGTGGTTCCCAGAATTTCCAAAGGTAGAAATGGGAGCCTTTAGCTATCAAGCTCCTCTCCAGTGAACCCAGCTCCCAGTTCAGATTCGGGAAGCAGACACCCAGTCTACTTTTAAGTCTCGGCTCAAAACCTTCCTCTTTGATAAAGCTTATACTTATTATAGTTATGCTGCTATAGGCTTAGACTGCTGTGAGACCCCCCTCCTCCAGTCTCTCCTCTCCTCTCACCCCACAATTGTCACTACTGTATGACATTAACTCTGTGTGTTTTCTCCCGTAGTTGTCTTCGTCCTTCTCTGTCTCCCTCTCTCTGTCCCTCTCTGCATGTGTCCCCGGGCTTTGAATCTGTGTGTTTTCCAGTGTGCAGCTGCCCGTCCTACCAACCTGCCCACTGTATTGTTGCTTTTGTTGCCCTTTTTCTTTTCTCTCTTCACTTTCCACTCACCCCAACCGGTCAAGGCAGATAGCTGTGCACCCTGAGCCTGGTTCTGATGGAGGTTTCTTCCGTTAAAGGGAGGTTTTCCTTTCCACTGTTGGCTAGGGCTTGCTCAAAGGGGAATTGTTGGGTTCTCTCTATACATCTTTATAGTCTTGACTTTATTCTGTAAAGTGCCTTGAGTTGTCTTTGTTGTGATTTGGCGCTATATAAATAAAGTTGAATTGAATTGAATAGAACTGAACCAGCTATGTCTGCTGTTACAGTGACTTGTTCCTTGCAGAATCGAAGAAGGACCCCAAGAAGTGTGTTGTTCAAATCTGGGCCACATAGCGGAACACTGTTCAGGGAGGTGCCCTTATGAGTGGCACTTGAGTCAAATACTAAATGTATCTGACCTGGTTTGCGAAAATGATAAACACCAAAGATTGGTAAATACCAACACTATTGTTCTTTTTGAGTGTGGAGCTGGTTCTGCATGACCTAAATAGAAGGTGTAGAAATGTTTGTTAATTTCTACTCTTTTGAGCATATGGCACAGTGTTGTGAAACGCTCGACTGCCTGGTCTTGATTGTTGGGGAGTCGGTGTCTTGGTGACCTAATGTGTAAGGGGGCTGTCCAGCTGTTTGACTCATCCACAAACATCTCCTTGTCAAGAATTTCCAGAGATGGTAATTGGTCCACAGAGATGGTAGGTATATCCTCATGCGGTGTTCTTCTGAACAATACTTTGCAATGACTATCAGTTTCGTCTAACTCAATAATGTAATGTTTAGAGAACGAGTGTAGGAGGCTGGTGTATTTACCTTCTCCTTAATGTGGAGACCATTGTTACAGGGATCAAAGAGAGATGTGTGGCCATTGCTCAACACACAGGTCTTGTACCTGTTGACGTTGGCTGGCAAGTGAGCTCCTCCTAGACAGACTTCCCCTATTATCACCCAGCCAAGATCGAGGCGCTGGGCATAGGGGGCGTTGTGCAGCCCGTTACAGTGTTCTGAATTTGTGGACTCTTAATATTTCTCGGCCAAGGAGGATATGGATAGCTGCATTTGTATAAAGAGTTGGTATCTTGTCTGCTACCTTTTTGAGGTGAGTGTAGTGTCTAGCAACTTCAGGTGTTGGGAGTTCCGACCTGTCATCTGGTAGCATATCGCACTTAATCAATGTGGTAAGGGGAATACTGACATCTAACGAATCCACAATAAAATGGTTATCTCACCTTCCTGCAGTCTTCATAACTCCTAAACAGTTTTTCAGCGTATATATAGCTGCATCTGTCTTGATGCCGAAAAGCAAAGTCAAAGAATTCAGTCTTTGCCAGGGACTTATTACTCTGATCATCAAAAACCACATAGGTTCTGACAGCCTTTTCTTTCTGCCCAGATGGATAAATTTTGACCAAAAAGATCATGACACAGGATTTTAAACCATTTACACTTCCGCAAGCAACTGTGCCGAATGAACATGCGGACAATGATCCGCTGTGGCGACCCTGAACTCATGGGATAAGCTGAAAGGACAAAAAAAAAAAAAAAAAAGTGGAACTGAGAAAATATATCTTATATCCAGTAATTCTCTGGCTTATCATCAAACTTTAATAGTCCAGAGCTTACCAACTCTCAACATATTAAATACGTAGCTAAGTCGGTTGTAGCAAATGAACTGGTCTCATTGGAGTGTTTGGGGTGAAAGTCTGTGTTATATGGTAGTGCTTTGTACTGACAAGTACATGGACTTTGGTGATTTTGATGCTTTTATGGCAGGTGGGTGGTCCTGGATAAACTTTGTGCTTGTGATAGGATCATTGTGCTTTGATGGATGCGAAACTGGCAACTCGCCGGAGTCGTATTCTCTGAGTTCCTTTGACTGTGTGTTATCTTTCCTCATGTCATGCATTGTGCTTTCACCACTGTCCATCCGTACCTGGTAAGCAGGGTATATTATGGGATGTGCTAACTCAGTATCTTGGTCAAGGTCAGCCATTGAGCCTGTGGTTGCGTGCCAAGCATCATCCTTTTTCATGCTTTGACAATGCACGTCTTCTAAGTCTTCTAAGTCTTCTAAGTCTTCAAAGTCAACTCGAAATTAGCCTGATGCTAACATACACTGAAAATCCTATAGATATGCTACTGCCATTAGCATCATAAAAGTTATATAGTCATTACATAAACCCCAAACTAAACCATCTTAAGACGAGCATATAATATGACTGTTAAATTTAACAGACTTCCTACTTACAGACATATTTTCTTTAGGGACTGATGGAAAAGTCAGAAAGAAAAATTGTCTGCCGACTGCTGAACTATTCGCTAGAACTTTCGTTTACAAAGCAAACAGTAAGTCAGATAAGACAAAAATAAGCAACCCATTCCCTTCTTATGTGTGGCAGCACAGACTTTCTTGTGAATTGGCACTATATAAGAAAAGTTGAATTGAATTAAATTGAATCCACACACACACCCCGGGGACCAAGCCTGGTTATGTCTGACTGCAGAGCTCAGGATGACTCAAGTCTAAAGACATTTCCTCCAACCACAAGTACAGTTGGCTGTGACTCTGGTTATATAAAGAGGATTTTTCCCATCCTGTTTGTGAAAGTTTTCAGATCAAAAGCTGAACCTCGAACTCTTCACCACTAAAATCTATAAAGGGCCCATGCTGGGACCTTGAAGCATAGAAGGGCCAGGATCAGAGCTCTGTAGGATGTGATGGTCATTAGAGTTGAAATAGTTCTCTTTATCTGTTTCCATAATTGCAGGTAGAAACTAGAAAATTACAAACAAACAAAAAAACTGTTATTATAGGAGGGTTTAATGTTAAATGTCATTGTCGTGATATTGCACAGTGGTGCACTCTGCTTTCTTGTACACTGTGTATGAAAACTTAAGGACTGAGGCACACCCCCTCAATCCATCTTCAAATCATTGTGTGCATGTGTATAACACTGTATAACACAGTGTTATACACACTACCATTCTACCATTCTTTATTTATTCTTTACTCTATTACAGAGTTATTTGAACACAAATCACCACTTTTCCTCAAGTATAACAAACAATAACTACCATAGCATTACAGCCGAGCCAGTAGAGTCTCTGTGAGGAATATTACAAGACAAACATATCACAGGGTCTTTGATCTGCAGAAGAATGTGACCAGGTTTTAAATTTGTCAAATCACAGTGTTCCTTTCTCATAGTTACATTGTTTATTTAATATGTGACAGATTATTTGCATAGATGGGTGCACAGCCTTTTGGAGTTTTCCACCACAGTTACTGCTTAACTGGGTTAATGCTATTGTCTTTCAGTGAGGTCTTAAGCAGGTAACCAAGTAATAAGTGTGTTTAGAGAAAGTAAAGTTGACATCATGCTGTGTTAAATTCTTAGTAATGATTGTCTTAATTTTGTCTGTCTAAATGTGCCACATTGTGATATTCCTGTGTCTTTTATATTCCATACAATACCTGTGACTGGCTGCTCACATAAAAGAAGTGTGGGTTGTTCTAGTCGAGACTGAGCATGTAGGGTTCAAACAAGTCTACACAGTTAACAGAAAATGACATAGGAAGCCAAGAAAAAGGTCTAAATTCACATTTTGCTGTGTATGCATGCATATTATTATTACTGAACTGATTTTGCTGTGATACTATAATCTTAAAATGGCTTATGCCATTAGACTCCTATCCAGGTACAGTGAATAAACAAAAATAAATGTGAACCTTGGCACCTTTGTCTGCTTCCAAATTTGGAGCTCTTCCATTTAGCCACTACTAAACTGTTGGTGACCTTCAATAATTTAGTTTTAGATTATTTTTAGATATTTTTAGATTTTTTTGTAGGACTAACTTGGTTTTGGACTGACTGTATGCACTCAGTCCAAAAACAAGATAATTGATAAGATCTGGTTATGCGAGTGGAGGTAGAGTATCTGGGGTGGTTATCCAGTCTTGGGCTGGGTCTACCTGATTTATTGTTGTTCAACTGTTTAAGTAGCTCTGTACAGCCCTTAAAGACTTGTTCACTCATACTGACAAACGAGTACAAACACTGAGCTACAGAGCTGAGGGAAGTTTGTCACTGAGATATTTATCTCAGTGACAAAGTTCAGTTGATAAATATAGTGATAGATATTACAGCAATTGTATTGATAGTTTACAGTGTTTATGAAATATCAGTGAATCATTTAAATGTTAAACAAAATTATACAGCTGAAATTATTGTTGTTTAAAATATGAGATTTATCTGCCAATATTCTGATAATCATTTATTATCTTTAGATTGATCACTTTGGTCTCTCTTTTTTGTCTATAAATGTATTTATTCTTAAATTATCACTTCAATACAATATATAGATGAAATGTATTTAGATTAATTATTATATAACAAATGTGCTTTCTTGATTTAATATTTTTGGATCAGAACATGAGTACAAAAAGCAAAGTAAGTAAATGAGACCACCAGTAAACCCAAGTTTGATCTAGTATGAATTAATATCTAGTAATGAGTGTGAGGGAGTATGACATTCAGTTATACTAGCTCAGATTAATTAATGTAATAAAACAATGTGGGAAGGGAATAAGCAGAGTGTATTTGTAAAGCTTACACAAGAGCACAGCAGAGCTCAACATACGAACAGGAGTATTGTTCCGACTGAAGAGACTGAATAAGTGTTTGTACTGAATGTTTTTTTTTTTCATTAGGGCTACAACTGGAACAGTTATGGGAGTGGGATTCACACATAAATGTTCAAGAGGAAATGTAAATGCAATGCATCACAGAGACACGAGAGAGACAAGTATGGGGTACATTAGGCTCTACTTTTTGTTACCTTATGGAAAAAAGACCGTTTTAGGAAGCACTGCAGTGGTGGAAAAGCAGCAGACTGAAAAGCAATAAATTCAATGTGGGGCTGGCAATTGTTAAATGTCCTGTGTGGATCATGTTTTATTAAGTACAAGGCCAGAGACTCGGAAATCTGCTCTCTTTTAACATCCTATGGAATTTCCTTTGCTCTGGAAAGTCCCACTTAAGCTTCACAGAGCCTGAGTGTGTTTGTGTGAGCACATGTACATGTAGCCTTGATGTGAGGATACTGTGAATGCAGTGGCAAGGCTGGTGTTTCTGCACGACTGCCCAAGTAACACAGATCATGGATTACTGTATTACTACTGCTTGGAAATATGGGTGAAAACAATATCACAAGAAATTTCAATACATCATGTCACTTTGTGTGACTCCTGTATTTATCGTGATATATGCCATTTCCTTTCCCTTCACCTTTTCTAATAAAAAAGAATCTGCATCATAATATATATGTGTTGTGGAAAAGTCCAGAACATTGCATTTCACAAGAGTCAAATAAATTAAAAGACTAGCAAAGTCAGCAGAAACACATGTTCTTTGGAATTCATGGTCAAGATGACATCCACCAAAAAGGCATTTTTGGGAATAATGTTAAAAATAAAATATTACATGACTAATACTAACACATTTAGGTTAAAGGCCTTCATCAGGTTGTCACTTCATAAAACATTAATACTTCAACAGATGTACACAAAACATGTGGGGATAAAATAAAGGCACTTATAACCTCACACCAATGCATATTGTGTGTTTTCAAAATCTTCTTCACATTCTAACCATAATGTACATAAACAATGTATAATCAGGAGGAAATAAAAGACAAGTGAGGACCAAAGTAAGAGCCATGCACAGGGATGCATAAATTAGGTCCTTAGAAACCTATATAATGGAAAGATTTATATTTGTACTGGCACACAGTGGCAGCCACTGAATAATTGCTGGGTTATGGGAAACAACAAAGCTCTGTTAAGATATAGTATTAATCTAGCTAGGGAGGTGGTTTAATGTAATTATTACAAGAATTTCTCTGTGGTTTCAATCCAGTCCAAACTGGCCAACACTCAATTCAAACATTCAAACACATCAGTGTCTTCTTTTAGTTTCTACCTCTCAAGATGAGTGTTAGACTTGCAGTGTGTTACCAAATGAAGGCCGTTTCTCACATGAATTTAACCAAGCATTTTGGGATGAATTAACATTATTTCAATGAAAGTTATAACAAGGATAGAAATATGAACCTGTGTATGTTTGTCTATGTGTGACAAGGAAAAAAAGAGAGAAACTTAGATGTTAAAGTGGCTGCTGAAATAACATATGTCAAACAGAATCTGATGCATGTTTAGGGAACATACAAAGCAGCCCATAAACTCACATCAGTCACCTTTGCTTTCAAAAGCTGGGGTCTGATGAATATAGTTTTCCCCGATCCCCAACATTTCAGCCTCCAAATAGCTCTAAATACTAAGATGCATGCTTTGTAATCTGCACTCTGACTAAGCAGTAACCTGTAAACTTGCTGTAGCTGAGACTGATTTTATTGTTGCGCTCTGAACTGGAAGCGCAGAAGTGTTGTTTTTGTTTTTTGGGAAAAGACATGCGGCAAAAGTCTGGGCCTCAGCTGGAGACGCTGTGGTTCACTTTGGGTCATAATTGAAGACAGAAATTATACCCTAATTATAACAACTTTTAAAGGTGGGTATAGGTAAGACTAGTGAACAGTGCTGTCAGGACCACAAGTATGTGCAAAGGTGTGGTTTTACCCAGGTATTATGTAGCACTGTTATCAGAGGTGAGCAGTTGCCACAATGATGTGGAAACAGTTGTGTGATGGGCCAGAGAGCTAAATGGATTTCAACTTACAGAAACACAAATCAACTGAGAAAACAGCACCATGTATGGTGTGTATGAGCTGTGTTTCTCTACTCTTTTTTGCTAATCTGCCTGTGTTGCGTGTAAATGTAAATGGTAAATGGTCTGCACTTATATAGTGCTTCTCTAGCTATTGACACTCAAAGTGCTTTACACTGCTTCTCATCCACCCATTCGCACTCACAATCACACAGACACACACACACACACACACACACACACACACACACACACACACACACACACACACACACACACACACACACACACACACAATGGGGGAGCTGCTATGGGGAGCAACTAAGTTGGGGTTCAGTGTTTTGCTCAAGGACCCTTTGACATGTGACCGGAGGACCCAGGGATCTAACTAACAACTGCGGGATTGGTTGATTACTGTTGTACTTTCCTACGCCACAGTGTTGGATATCTAATATGTACACTGCTATGAGGACTTGAGAGATGTAACAGTAAACATACAGCTAATGTTCAATGTACATAGAGATACAGAAACATTGCCACTAATAATTTGTCCATAACTTGGTATTGGTGATTGGAGAGTTTTAGCAGTAGTCTTATATGAAACTTATACTTTCATACATTTAGCCTGAAAATAAAAAATCAGAACATTTACCTTTCTCATCCCATCTGTTCTACTTATCAAGTCATCAGAAATTCACTGTTTTCATATTTAATGCCATTTGATCATGGGGTTTCACATGAATGTAAATGGGTAATAGTCTTAGATGTAACACTGGCTATAAAAACATATTTCATATCCTAATCCCCAGCTTGGATTAGTTTACATAGCCAATACGCAGACTATGGAGACATTAACTCTGTTGAGGGTCAGGTCACAGGGTGACAAGCTGCAATCAACACCCAGATGTTAGTGCGATAATAGTAAAGGTAGTCCACTGTGTTTTGGTGTGTCGTAAAGGCAGGCGCAGCCTATGAAAGTGCAGTGCCAATGTGTTTCGTTTACATACTATCATTACAAAACTGTGGTTGTTTTAAACCACTGCATCCACTTTCACATTAATGTGGCATTTACAATGTCTTGAAATGCCACAATGATTAACAGTAATAGTGTGTTCAAACTAGTACTAAAACTAGTCTGACTCCACAGCAGGGTCACATCGACACTGACCTTCTGCAGTAAGCTGTTATACAACAGCTTCATTCCCGTTGACACGCTGTTGATTAAAATAAAACAGCGTGCGAGAACCAAACCAACTTTGCAGCTCTACAACCACCTGTCCTTAGTCCTAAATCCTGTTTGTTTTCCTATGGAGAGTTTAGTACAGTGTCATATCCACCAATGAAAAGTCCCACAAGTCTCCTGCTGTACGTTTTTCCATTATTTCCTGTTAGCTTGTGCTACTCACATACTCTCACATCTCACTTTTTTGTAAATTCTACCTGAGCCATAGGCATATATACATTTATGCTTTTGTACAACAGGGGAACATTGCTACAAAATGAGCAGTATATGATCAGGCAGTGTATCCAGAATAAACCCTGCTTCTAATCCCAAATTGTATTGCAAAACTGGGTTTCTCATACAAAAAAATGAATATTAATATAAGCTGTAGAAATGTAGCAACAACATAATACTGATGGTAATTTTCAAGAAATCATGCAATGGAATTTTCATTCTGCTAATGATATGTGGTGAGCTGTCAGCTGTCTGACAAACAGCTACTGAGCCCATTTTTAGTCTTAGTGTTATGCAAATACAACCTCAGATGAACAACATCATAACTTTTCACCATGACACTATTTAACAAAAACGAATCCAAACACAAACACACAAAGAAACGTGGATGCACTGTATAAACATTATCAAAATAGTGCAGTAGATTACAACATAACCCTCTAAACTGTAGCAGAATTGAAATATAAAAATAGTTACTTTCTACCCGTGACTCTAGATAGCGTAGCTACATATAATATTGTTCAATGTCAAGGTCAAATTTGCTTTTACAATTAAAAAAGCCATTCTTTAATGTCTATAGCCATAGTTTTATAGCAATAATTTATTACATTTACTGACAGCGCGGTTCAGTGAAACCAGTAGCTATCAGTACTACTGTAATTGTTTAATGTGACATGACATCACTGGTACAGATCTGTGTTTAGATCACATCAGTAAACACTGCTCCCTCAGTGTCTTTATCTGTGTCTGTGTTAGACGCCAGACTCAGCCTTTGTCCTCTGCTCTTCTCTGGAGTGTTATATCCAGTTCACTAATGCTGCTCGCTCACACCATCTATTGGGTGTGTTATACTGCTGCCAGCATGCCCGGAACGTATGGAAGAATAAGGGCAGCCAGCCAGCAGTGCTCATACTGAACCGTGGAGAAGACAGAGTGAGAGGTTGCCATGAACATGCTTATTTTGGCTCATCACACTGGCATGTCTGTGATTCTGTGGGACAAGGTCAGGAGGGATGTAGATCAGTGCCTGAGACTAGATCACAGCTGTACAAATGCAAAACAATATAGGTTAGCAGGGAATGTAGGTACCCTCCCTTCTGCCCTTTTACACACACACACACACACACACAGCTAGATTTCTATATAGGCCAGTGACTTTCTAACTTTACACTGCTCAGAGGTGACCCACCTAAAGCCTTCATTTGGAGTTTTCTCCTACTGATTAGCAAAAGCTTTACATACAGAAGGAACATGTTGTGACAGAAGACTCTAGTGCAATCACTCACCAGCACTACCAATAATACACATACTCCCACTAATACTATCAGAGTTGTTTCAGGACGTGTGTGAAACCCTGTATAACAACACAAACACCTAATTTTCCAAGTTTGTAAACACACCATATGTGCACTAAGTGGCCCTTACAACAATATTAATCCGATCAAAAACAACACATTGGCATTATATAATCACAGGATTATCATGTGGTGTACAACTAATAAAAATAATTTTTTGTAGTAGAATAATATTGGTCTATTAAACCTTGCGAATTAAAAATATTGTCTTACAATTCTGGCCTTTTTTGGTTCTAATAACACTATTCGAAATAGCTAAAAACTGGGAACATAGTGGGACCTTAGCACCTCTGCTCTGATGATGATCAGAAAGGTTACATACAAGACAACACTTTAACAAGATTATGTCAACCACTTCAATTGACAGTAAAACGCACATGAACTGTACCAAAAATTGCCTTATGGTACATAAAAACTGAGCAGACCCACTGCAAGAAGGCCAGAAGATCAGGAGGGATTTTCTGACGACAATACATGGTCAAATACGAAAGCCAAGAATAGTATCTCTTGATAACAAGATAATTTCTTAGGTAAAACAAAGATTGTTTTCTTGTGATAACGAGACAATTTAGCAAAATCCAAGCGACTGTCTTGGCTTATGTAGATCATCTCTAATGCCTTATCCATTAGAGTTGAAAAAAACGACATGAAAAAGTAAAAACTGGTTTTACCTGGTAATTACTGTGGCCTGTTGGTGTTTTTTAATCTTCATCAGGCTGAAGTTATTTTGATAATGCACTAAATATTCAGCTGAATGAGACTGGGTGGAGTCAAGAAATATTTTCCACCCATGGAAAAAAAACAACGAAGGACAAAGGGGAAATTTATTTGATAATGTGAATTGTTTTACTCTCATTATATTCACATTAAACAAGAAAAATGTGATTAGAAAATAGAAGATAAACCGCAACTTAAATAGTTTACTGGTATAACAGATGAATAATATGACATGGTGTGGTTATATATACGTTAATATGTGTGCTTACAGAAACAGGAGGAGAGAGAATAAATGGAATCTGTTCAAGAAGATAGATTTAAGGAGATTGGGTGTATTCAGTGTTACAGTAGTTTCTGTATTTGTGTTTGTGTTTTTCCTCCAACTTAAAGAACAGAGGAGGTTTAACAGCTGCTGCCTGTGTCTGTTTTCAGACACTCACTTTGACCAGTTGAAATAGTCTCTTATAGATCTTAATGACGGGGCACATTCAGCCTGATCACGTGAGATTAGTTTCCCTGAAAAACAGCAGTTAGTCTTTGACTCATCAAACCAAGTATACAGGTACACAGCAAAAACACTAGCGTTACATTTATATTTCTGAAATGTTAATTTAACCTTGGGGATTTTCCTGTGTACATACACGAAAACACAGTGATCGTCTCCTCAGCCGTGAACAGGAGCTGCTGTAACAAACACATGTAAGGTGGGGGAGGTTTAGCTGATTCCAGTTAAAACTATGCTTATTGTCTCTTGCAAGCAAAAACTCTGGTTCTAGTAAATCTGCTTCTTGTCCAAATTTAAATGGTTTTCTACTTTTTTTTATTATTTCTGACACAACAACAGAGCAGCGCAGTGGATTTCATCGCTCTGTAAACAATAGTAGAACCAGGCCGGTTGACCATTTCCATGGTTACCCTCCCCCTGCCCTGTTTGTTTAAGGGAATTTGCCATTAAATAAAGCTGAAACACTGATCCACACAGAACAGCGGGAACTTCATTAACTGAGCCCATTATTATTAAATATGTCCTAAACTGAGACCGGACAGTATTTTTAAAGCCATTAAATCTGTGTTCACGTCCATCTCAATTGGAAAAGGGTCCCCCACCTCTCCCGTGTCTGGTTAGTTACCAATACATGATCATTAAAACAAGCAGCAGATTGCGCTGGTAGTTAACCAGAGATCATTCTGTACAAAAAAGCTTCAGATTAGTTTTCAAGATTAGATTAGTTTAAAATAAACTGTTCTAAGCAACACTAAACTACATGTTGGACACAAAGTAGCCCATGAGGAGATTATTATAATGATAAATGATTTCCAGCTCACAGACTGTTGGAGGAAACTTCACAGTGACAAAAGGAGCAAGAAAAGGCAGCGGATTCATCACTTCCACCAATTGTGTATTTTTAAAACTTAGACTCTACAGGCCACTTTGTGATAGTGGTATTCAAATATGGTTTAGCCAACAGGTGACACCACCCTTTATCTTCCAAGCTCGGATCTCATAAACTGATTTACTCAAACTTAGTGCATGTTCAGGTAAGTCCTGTCATTTTAGAGGCTGCCACGTAAACTGTGATCACTTCAGGAGAAGAGAAAGACACTTTTAAGTGAATTCTAATATACTACTATAAGGAAAAAACTGCAAAAATATATATTTTTAGAAATCATTTGTGGAAAAGGCACTACAGTCGATGCTGAGATGAGAAAGGAGGAGCTGCTCCAGCTGATCTGACACCAAAACCAAAACAGCACAGTAACACATGACCGCAGCCTGTAATGAATAAAAATTTTTTTTCACCGCAGCATTTTTGTAGTTTGTCTATCACTGGTGATCTGTAGAACTGTGCTTACAACTAGAGGAAGAGAGAACTTATTTTAATAAATAATGAATAGACTTCAAAGCTGATTGATCGCCGTTTATTGTTCTTTCATGGTACAACGTTGGCATCGAGCTCACAAATCTCACAATAAAGTGCCACAGCAGCTCGCAAACTCTGGCAGAGTGATGGATAAATGTTCACATGGCTGTAGGTAAATGTATCAATTCATTAATTAGAGGCAGTTGGCTATTATCCAAATATAAAATGTTCTCTTCAAAATGATTTTGCAGTTTAGTTGCTTAGTTGCCATCACATCATCTGTCCACATGAGCAAGACCTTGATATGATAGGTATTTGTAAGACTAGGCTTAAATCTAATTTATTTCTCCCACTAAATGAGGCCTCACCATCTACTTTTGTTAATGCTGTTCAGGACACAAAATGTGGGCTGCTTATTGTTTTACTTTGACTTGTTTTACTAATGTTAATTTCAAATCATTTGAAGCTCTAGTCTTAAGATCATTTCCCCAGGCAGCAAAGTCCTTGATCCAAGGCTTTAGTTTTTAACATTCTATTTTGGTGCTTTACACTGCAGATCGCTTGGGCTTTATTTATTATCTCTACATGAATTTGGAAACTTCATGTCTGATGACATTATTATAATGGGTTCATTTTCATCCTAACTCCCCAGTATAGCCTTCAAACCCTCACTGACCCTCAGCTGGTTTTACCCAGCTGGTACATAAACCAACCTATTATGGAAATGCTCTTGATTTGATTTATCTTATGGTATTGCAAGCTCTGAGGTTACGGTCTCTTCAAACTCACAAATTTTATCTGGTCATTGACTTTTTACTTTTATTGCCACAGTGTCTTCTAACAATAGCTCTATTTCTAACACTATCACCACATCACTACTGTATCATTAAGTAGTTTAACAATAATCATCTTAGTAAACAACTTGTTATAAGCCTTCTATCTTTTATTACTGCAACCGATTCAGGTAGAAGATTACAATTGGTTTAGATATTTTGCTAATCTTGACCACATTGCACCACTAAAACCAGAAAATCATGAGAAGCCATGCCTTGCTTTAAAGATGATATATGCATTCTATACACATTCTCAAAGAATCTATAAGAGTCAGAAGCCCAAATGGCATAAATTAAAATCTGCACTATTTCCTGTTCTTAAGCTTTAAGAAACCTCGCCTTGATCCTGCTAATTTTGATAATCATTAACCTGCTTCCATCTACCATTCCCCTCAAAGATATTAGACAAAATTGTCTCAATTCAGCTGTCATTACACTTGTCCAATAATAACATATTTTAGCCTTTTCAATACCTGTGACAATTTGGGGGAATAGAGTAAATTTAGTCATATGGTTAGAATTAGCAAACAGGCAAATTGAAGAGGTCACAGAGGGGACAAAAAGTCACAGGGTGTGTCATGTTTAGAAGACTACTTAAGATGGCCGTAGGCACTTTGTTGTTGTAAGGCCCAAAGGAATGTAGAAGATCGTGGGTCCTGAGGTCACAAGATCTACAAGAAGGTTCAATAAAAGGGTTTTCTTTCTTCACAACTGCTATGAACAGATAACCTAAAAAGGGACAATAATGGATTTCCCCTACATACAACATAATAACAAAATACATGCAACATAATTTGTAATTATGGACTTACAATTCACTGTTAAGCTGATGGTACTCAGGTCTATGTCCCACTAAATGTAGACAATCTTTCTAAAATTAATATATTGGAATCACATCTCTGGATCGAAGATCAGGATTACACGAGATGCCTTGCCCTAGAACCCCCAAAAATGGCTTTCAGTTTGTCCCTTGCAGATGATCCAAAATGCAGCAGCTCGCCTCATTTTTAATTAGCCAAAAGGACCCATGTCGCACCACTCTTTAGATCTCTACACTGGCTTCCTGTAGCTGCTCGCATCAGGTTCAAAGCTCTGTCTCTTGCTCACAGGGTGGTTAACTCAACAGCTCCTGCTTACCTCAACTCACTCATTCAAGTCTACAATCCTTCCCATCCGCTGTGGTCTGCCAACGAACGACATCTGGTGGTTCCAGCACCACACAGAAGACACCAAGCAAAACTTTTTAGCGCAATGATCCCATAATGTTCGAACAAGCTACCAAACGCTCAGCAGACTCTCTCCCAATATTCAAAAAACTGCTGAAAACAGAACTCTTCCGCATCTTCCTATGCACTTAAATCTATTAAAAACAAAAAAAAAAACTTCCTTTTTGCTCTTTCTCGCACTTGCATCTCATTAATTGTGAACACTTTTCTGATAGGACTTTGCTTTGATGTTTTCTCCTTGACTTAGAATTTTGCTTGCCTTATACCTCACTTGTAAGTTGCTTTGGATAAATGTACTAAATGTAAATGTAAATTTTTTATCAACATGTTACACTACTCCTAGATCTCTGTACTGGCTTCTAGCAGCTGGTTCACAGCTATGACTCTCGCCTACAGAGTGGTCAACTCAACAGCTTTGTCCTACCTAAACACCCTCATCCATGTCTACAATACCTCCAGCCTACTGGCGTGAAACTGTGAATGTGAGTGTGAATGGTTGTCCGTCTGTGTGTCTCTCTCTGTGTTGGCCCTGATATACAGAAGACCTTTCCAGGGTGGACCCCTGAAATGGTATTTCCAAAGTCCAGACCTCAACACTACCACTACCAACAAATGTTGTGGAATAACAGATTGGTGGCACAAAAATCATAACATTTAATGGAACTTCACCAATTCTGCCAAAAAGAGTGGAAACTACCCAACCAGAATTGTGGTTATGCTTGTCGATGGCTACCAAAATCACCTGCTAAAGGTAAAAACTTCATAAGGAACATGTAACCAAATTTAACCAAGGTGGGCTTTGTAGTTTTGGCCCTGTATAAATAATTTTAAACCTTGGTTGATGTGAGAAAACCTCAGATGAAATAAACCATGTGCACCAAAATAATTTTGCAAAAAAAAACAAAAGCAAAAAAACTGTTTACCAAACCATTTAAAGGCTAATATTGCCATTACACGCGTGATGTGTAAACTTTTGTTCACAATTGTGTATGCTATACAACTACACTCTCTCACTAGATGGATTTTGTTGTACATGTGTTTACTGCATGCATTTACTACAAAGTGTAGGCAGTTATGTTAAAGTTATGTTTCGACACTGAAAAGTTGTTGCTGCCACCATCATCACCATTTTCAGTGGGACTGCCAATAGGTGAGTTTTTTTATTTTCCCTGTAAGTTGTTGTGTAGCCATGGTAACCACAGAAAGCAGAGGAAAATGTTACTGGTATTTGAATTTGTTGGATAGTACTTCACATAACCAGCAATGACTTAACACATACATACACAAAAATATCAGCTTTGATTATCTGTCCTGTTTATGTTTTTGACATCTGCTCGCCAAACTTCCTCTGCAAGTCATCGCATAGGCTTTACAAAACAGCTCTGCTGACTACATGATAAGATTAAAGAAGGAGAATAGCAGCAGCCTGTAACCTAAAGTACATGTTATTAGATCAGACGTGGCTGTTAGTAGCTGGATTTTGACTTGCTGCTGCCCACTCAAATTACAGAACACTGACATCATCGGGCAGGAGATGCAGGGGGAACAGCTCACTGTCTGAAAGTATCTAGCCAAATCTAAAAAATGCTGTTTGCAGCTGAAAACAATGTGCAACCAAACTGGTGTTTTCAAATCATTTTGGTAAAGAACTTACAATTTATTTGTTTGTAATAAGTTGGTATAGCCGCTCAAAAATTACTGTAATGGCGTCAAAGAAGATGGAATCTGTTACATCAGATCACTGAAATTTTAAGTGACAAAGTAGAGGAACACGTGACTTTGCCTGCCCTGTGAGAATGATTACTGCCTGTTAATAGAATCTGTTTATAATTCTTTATTGATGATTTAACTTAAATTGATGAATGGTAGCAGCAGAATAAATTCAGAGGTAGACAGAAACATCTTGTCTGCAAATTTACTGAGAAATGCATCAAATTGAATTGGGAGGAGCTTTGTCATGCAGCAAGACAATGATCTAAAACACAACAAAGGACTTCATTTTTAATCTGGCCAACATGTTTGATCTGTGGTCTCAAACATATTTTTATCTCAGTTCACTAGTTCCACTACATGAAAGGCCCAAAAAAAGTGTCATTTTTTTAATGACATGCACAATCAAAAAGACAGGTTTTAAGATAACTGTATGCAGCACACTGGAGAAGCTAACCTCTTGCTCATTGTGTAAGGTTTGGAGGTCTGCATGTAAATAAAGTGGCACACAGTAACTGTAAAGGCCTTAAAAGGGAAATCCCTCTTCCTATTCTTGCTACCTCGCTCTTCCAGCTACACATTTTCTTTAAAGACCCAAGACAACAATTTAGGAGAAAAGGCGCAGAAGAAAAGTCTATATAAGCCAGAATGAGAGGCAGTAGCTGGCACACCTAAACAGAGAGAGAGAGTAATGGAAAAAGCAAGGGAGGAGGGTGGTCAATACATTTCTGAGGGGAGAGCAGAGGACTGATGCGGTGGAGAATGCTTAATGGCTGTGGGATTCCAGCTGGGTTCAACTGGGACTGGAAACTGTGTCAAGGACGACTGAAGCTTTCTGATGCTCCTGAATCATCCTTCTTCCTCACATACGCACAGACACACACATTTTTATTCACATAATTACTAACATTTGACAAATATCTTCATTAACAGCAGCATTGTACTCAACTAAGATAGGTCAATACATGACAACAGTCGCAATATACTGAAGGAAGGAAGGTCACCTGCTTTTAGTAAGCTGAAACTCAAATTCAAGGCAATAACAAAATGTTCTAAATGAATCTGCACTCCTTCTCCCTGCTCTGCCACACTGAGTTTCCACGCATGGCTTGTTTCAATTAAACAAATATGTAGATCAATCTACTGACCATAAATCAGACGGAGGAACAACTTCAAAAAGCTATATTCTTTTTTTAAACAGAAAAAAATAGAGACAAATTGATTTTGAAACAACACAATTCCAAAACAGAAGTCAAAACATACTTTGGCAGTGATGTAGGGGGTGTTCTACAGAGACATTCTCTGTGCGCTGCAATGAAAACTCAGTTGGCCTCTGCCATCACCCTGGTGAGGTTGACATCAGTAAAATTGTTCATTTGGTGAGTTCTAAAGATCTGGGTCATAAGTAACTGCTGGCATGCTGATAGAGGAGCCTAATGAAAAGCAAATGTTTTCATAAAGTCGCCCAGTGTTGAATCAGCATCATTCGTATCACTTTTTTCAGTAATTTTTTTCTTGGATGACTTGGGTTGTGGTTGCATCTCTTCAGACAGCTGCTTCACATCAGGTCCTTACAATGAGAGTTTGAAGTCACCCACATCTTAACTTCTGTGATAATCTGTTGGCCTTGGTAAGTTCACCATCAAACACCATCAGTTGTGGGGCGACTGTGGCACAGGAAGGTAGGTCCTAGAGCAGACGTCAACCAATCTCGCAGTTGTTGGTTTGATCCCCAGGTCCTCCGGTCACACGTTGAAGTGTCCTTGAGCAAGACACTGAACCCCAACTTAGTTGATCCACCAGCGGTGTGTGTGTACAGGGTTGTTCAAAATAATAGCAGTACAATGTGACTAACCAGAATAATCCAGGTTTTCAGGATATATTTTTTATTGCTACGTGGCAAGCAAGTTACAAGTAGGTGCAGTAGATTCTCAGAAAACAAACAAGACCCAGCATTCATGATATGCACGCTCGTAAGGCTGTGCAATTGGGCAATTAGTTGAAAGGGGTGTGTTCAAAAAAATACCAGTGTCTATTTTGTACAAACGTTTTTGTTTCTAGGATTTAGCATCCTGTGAATCACTAAACTAATAATTAGTTGTATGACCACAGTTTTTTAAAACTGCTTCACATCTGTGTGGCATGGAGTCAACCAACTTGTGGCACCTCTCAGCTGTTATTCCACTCTATGATTCTTTAACAACATTCCACAATTCATTGACATTTCTTGGTTTTGCTTCAGAAACAGCATTTTTGATATCACCCCACAAGTTCTCAATTGGATTAAGGTCAGGGGATTGGGCTGGCCACTCCATAACATTAATTTTGTTGGTTTGGAACCAAGACTTTGTTCGTTTACTAGTGTGTTTGGGGTCATTGTCTTGTTGAAACAACCATTTCAAGGGTATGTCCTCTTCAGCATAAGGCAACATGACCTCTTCCAGTATTATAAATTATATATATCATATGCAAACTGATCGATGAGCCCTGGTATGCGATAAATAGGCCCAACAGCATAGTAGGAGAAACATGCCCATATCATGATGCTTTCACCACCATCCTTCACTGTCTTCACTGTGTACTGTGGCTTGAATTCAGAGTTTGGGGGTCGTCTCACAAACTGTTTGTGGCCCTTGGACCCAAAAAAAACAATTTTACTCTCATCAGTCCACAAAATGTTCCTCCATTTCTCTTTAGGCCAGTTGATGTGTTCTTTGGCAAATCGTAACCTCTTCTGCACATTTTTAACAGAGGGACTTTACGAGAGATTCTTGAAAATAGATTAGCTTCACACAGACGTCTTCTAACTGTCACAGTACTTACAGGTAACTCCAGACTGTCTTTGATCATCCTGGAGCTGATCATTGGCTGAGCCTTTGCCAATCTGGTTATTCTTCAGTCCATTTTGATGGCTGTCTTCGGTTTTCTTCCATGTCTCTCTGGTTTATCTCTCCATTTTAGCTGAACAGCCTATAATTTTTTGCACCTCTTTATAGGTTTTCCCCACTCCAATCAACTTTTTAATCAAACCACCTGATTCACACCTGTTTTTTCACAAAATTGATAACCTCAGTGATTGAATGCCACACTGCTATTTTTTGGAACACACCCCTTTCAACTAATTGCCCAATTGCACAGCCTTAGGAGCGTGCATATCATGAATGCTAGGTCTTTTTTGATTTCTGAGAATCTACTGCACCTACTGGTAACTTGTTTGCCACATTGTAGCAATAAAAAATCTATTAAAAACCTGGATTATTCTGGTTAGTTACATTGTACTGCTATTATTTTGAACAACCCTGTATGTGTGTGTGTGTGAGATTGTAGGTGCGAATGGGTGGATAAGAAGCAATGTAAAGCGCTTTGAGTGCCAATAGGTAAAAAAGTGCTAAGTAAATGCAGACCATTATCCATCAAGCTGGCTGTGTACTGCAATCACTGATAAATCCCAATACTAGCTGGGTGTATGGTACTAATTGAAAACACTGAAGAGAAATTAACAGAGGCCTTTTGTTAAGGTAGTTTAGACTTCGTTAGCTCCAATACATTCAGTTTTTCCAGGGGAAATATACAAACATCAAATGTTTTAAAAAATCTGCCAATTTATTGATGATTATTTAACAGCAGAGACACAATAAATTTCCTGTTTGAAAAAAACACAGGCACAGTAAGGTGCAGTCCAGTGTGGGTCTCAAAGCAAATCTGTCAATATTAAAACTCACAACTCTTCTTAAGTGGGCCATACTTCCCTCACCAAAGGTTTCAGCTTTCATTTCTTCATCAGGCATGCAGAACGTTATATTAACTTGACTTAATAATTTAACTTATATTCTAAATTAATCGTATGGTCCACAATCATCAGACGCTAAAATTCTATACTCACGTTTGGTTAGTTGACCACCAGTCACCTGTATTATCTTGTTTATCTTTGCTATAGACCCATGTTGTTGTCCAAAAACAACTCAAACTCACTTACAGAATAATGGATGACATATTTTGCCATTCCAAAACACTTGATTGACATAAATATTGTGAGACTTGATGTGAATCACAATAACTCCGTTATGTGCAAGTGGCTCTTAAAAATATGTCAACTACATATTTTGGAATGAAGAAATATGAGATAGATACTTTATTTCCCCAAGGTAAATTTAAGATATGCCACCTAGTAGACAGGTTTTTCTAAATGATGTGTTTTTATAAACAAAACAAACAAGGTCTATGGCTCAAATGAACAGTTGACGCATTAGAACATTTTGACTAATTTAGAATTGTTGGTTTCCACCTATTGTATACTACGTGCACAAGCTAGTCAATTGTTTGATGCTGGGCAGTTAGTATACAATATGGTTGATCAATGTATTTAGTAAAAACAGCTAAATGCTAAATGGTCTGCTCTTGTATAGCTTTTCTATCTTTTGGCACTGAAAGCGCTTTACACTTCTACTTATTTTCCCATTCGCACTCACAATCTCACACACTCACACACACACTCTGATGGGGGAGCTGCTATGCAGCTGGCCAACACTCACTGGGAGCAACAAAGTTGGGGTTCAGTGTCTTGCTCAAGGACACTTTGACACGGCATGAAACCAACAACTGCGGGAGGATGAAAAACAAAAAAGTGATCTAAAAGTGGCTAAAGAACCGAGGAGAACTGCAATATTGGATCATAATTCTCTCTCTTTATAGGCCAAAATTATGTAAAATCCTTTCACCCAGTGAGCCATAAAAAAAATATGTGGTTTAAAATACATTGTGCATTTGACTTTGGTGCCATCTGCTGGTAATATCAAGGTACACTGTGGCTGAGATCCCATGTGATGATCCCATGACGTGGATTCTTTGTGAGGCTGGAACATATATTTCAGTTTTTTCTCCTATAAAACATTTTATACACAAATATGTATTAAGCTTAAAAAAATTCCCTGCTGGATTCAAGAACCAATGAAAATCTTATTACAGTTCATCCAAACCAACATCTGGCAGGAAGCAGAGGAGGGGAAGGTTTTACAGTACAGCAGCTGCCTTTCCTTTGTCTATCTTCATGCTTTCTGTTATTCATTAGAAACTGCCATTGTGGGGGTGGGGGGTGGGCACACCAACTTGCAGACACACGCACAAATACAGCACTTTGTCATGCAGTCAGTGCAGTGTGCCGTCATTTGGCCAACTAGAAAATGAGGTTTCCCCACATCAAATGCTGCTTTGTGTGTAAAATTATGAGATAAAGTGTGTGTGTGTGTGTGTGTGTGTGTGTGTGTGTGTGTGTGTGTGTGTGTGTGTGTGTGTATACTTCTTTGCCCAATTCTTTCTCCAGTTACTTGATCCAGCCGTCAGATAATAATGAGGGTCTGATCAAGGCCAAGCCTGGTGGGGTTTACACATTGGTGCTCCGCTGGCAACTTCCTCCCTGCCCGCAGTCCACTAACAGGACAAGAATAATGGCTCCCATATGGCCTAGACACTCAGAGAGAGACGGAGTGTGATTTTGTAGATCTGCTTGGGCAGAAATAGTTTCCACAGTCCCTGCCACCAGTTCAGCTTTCTGCTTTGTAATCAAGCTTCTTTATAGAATGCACTGAGATCCCTGGGGAACCAACCCAATTGTGTTCTACTAACTATTGCAGTACAACACAAAATAAACAAACTCCTCACTGTTATCACTAATTTTTATACGGTTTCAATCTGCAGTAAACCCTCCTCAGCCCTCACTTTTCACTAAGAATTACAGTGTATATATGGGGACAGACAATGAAACTAGAGTCTTTAAATTACAAAGAAGCCACTTGGAAAAAGACTTAAAGTCACACTAGATATATGAAAGCTGCTAATTTTTGACTATTACATCTTTCTCTACAGCTCTATTACTTAAACAAGTTTAAATCTCTGACATGTAGATTCATTTGTTATTCCAAAACTGTAAAATGATGTTTGCAAGTACATTTGTGTATTGGGCAAGTTATTAATAACTTAATAAAAAATGAAACCATAACTTTTCCATATGTACATCTCATATTCTCCACTGAATATTTTATTTTGAATTTCTATTTATTCTGTTTGGCCAATGCATTAGTAAATTCACAGATTTAAATGTTGTCTATTAAAGCCTATCTTAATTAAAGTTTTAATATGCTACACATTTAGTTCAAATGTGTGCACTTACATTTTCTAAGACAGTAAACTCAAGTACAAAAACACTGATTAATTTTTTTATCTGTTTGTGCACCAATAATTACATCGTTTAAGTACAGATCTGTGTGTGCACAGTGAGAATGAGTCCTATTGTGACAGTGTCAACATGCTGATGTTTAGCAGGTATAATCATGCTCACAATCTGCAACCTGTTTGGCAAGCTGACAGGATGTGTTTGAGGGCACACCGGAAAACTAAGATTGCTGAAACAAATGGTCGAAAACCTTGAAGTGAGCATCCTGACTGAACTGGTAGTGCTAAAGCAAGAGACAGGAAGGTCTTCAATCACACATACTTCCTCTGGAGATCACTATATGAAAAAATTAATGCAAATTCATTTAAATATTGGTCAAAATGTGTTACTTATGCTCTTGTATATACAACATGTCTGGGAAGTTGGAGTGGTTAACATTACAACACTAGCACACTTAAAGTACTTTGGCTAGCATTCAGTTCCCAGACAGTTCCCACTGAAAGTCTCTTCTGTTGCCAATGCACACAGGCACCCGGCCATTGGGTTCGAACCCACAACGTGCCTATGTTGCTGTGAGGTGACAGGCACAGTTCCACTGTTCTACTCTTACAATTAAACACATTCATTTTTACATTTTCTGGTATTTATAAGCCACAGAACATATTACTAAGGGTGGGTGGGGGTAATATTTTAAATATGTTGGCAGCTTAAATGCTCAAGAGATAAATGCTGATGCTTCTGTAAAGATGTACAGAAGAGTGAATCATCTGTACTGTGCAGGTCACTCCCAAATCCATTTAGAGCCCATCTGTGAGCTGATAGTCCAAACTAAATAATGAAGAGTGTGATCTGTAATGCACGCTCAAGGGTGGATCAGCTTATTGATAAGCTGCATTTGAAGCACTATGCTCAAAGTGCCCAGAAACATGAGTGTGAGCCCATATTAATACTCCACACAACTATCACCTGCCACAGAGAGAGAGATCACTAAAGTTATTACAAAAAATCTGTTTGATATTGGTGTGTGTGTGTATGTGTCTGTGTTTGTGTGTTTGTTTATCGTGCATGTGTAAAAAACTTTATTACAAATTGTATTTCAATACTATTTTTACAGTTCTTACAACATAAAAAAATCTTCATAAGAATTAAAACTCAATTTTAGGTTTAGGTTAGACTTAAGTTCAAATCAGGGTTAGGGCAGGGATTTAGTTGTGATGGTTAAGGTCAGGGTACTTAGATAGGGATTGTGCTGTGTCACAATGAGGGTAGACACTGGGTGCCATTTGGGTAACCATAATATACATAAACACTCACAATCGATAATTAAACAAATTGCACGAACAATGACAACATTCATGAGGATCCTTTCATCCAGTCATTTGTCATGACACAGTAATGATTGTTGTCAGCCATCAAATTAAGGGCAACCAAAAAGGTATTATTACTGAACCATAGAGTAGGTGCCAGTAACTGAATGACTTCTAAACGGATTTTGAACTTTGCATGCCTAACCATATTAACAGTGCCTGAGTCAAATAGTCCAAATGTAGCTCAAAGAAAATGCTTACAACAGGCACTTTCCCCACCACATTTAAGTTGCCCTGAGTCAGCCACTGCTTTAAAGAGCTAACACTCAACCCATCACTTGAGGAGAATCACAGACCAGTCCTTCTCCCTCGATTTCTGGACAAAACTCTTGAATGTGTTTTTAACCAAATCTCAGATATTCTATCTTCTAACAACTTCTTTACCACCAAATGGCTTTAGGAGTGACATTCTACTGAAATAGCTCTCCTTACAATCCTAGATTGCCTGAATGCAACAGCTGTGGCTTATTGCTCCAATTTAATCCTGCTCGACGTGTCTGCGTGTTCTGACCTTGGCCCCTGAGGTACATTTCTCAGCTGGCTCAGTAATAATGATCTGGGCAAACTGGAAGGTGTTAAGGTAGCGTACTACACAGCTTCAATGTCTCCATCATTGCGTCTGTGCTACGGTCCCCCAGGGTTCTTTTCTTCAGCTTACTTTGTCAATCTACAAAATATTTTGTGCAGTACAAGTCAGCAAGTACAAGTGTTCCTTCATCATCAGAGGTTATAAAAACTGTCAGTGTATAAAAAGACCATTATAATAAAATAATTATATTATTATAGTAGATAATGATATCAAAGGTTTGCATCACCTTTATGAAATGTTCTCTAATACTTCCTAATTGTTCCAAGTGTACCAGATAACTTGGCTGTCTGCCATACACAGTCTTCCTTAAATCTTTCCAACGGTTTTCAATGTTTCATTCCAGACAAATATCATTACAGACTAAATATTACTCCAGACTAAACATTTACTTTATTTTTTTAAGCATTCCTTTGCCTAGTGGTCTTGTTACAAGTTCCAATAACACTTCAGTTTTAGCTTTCTGATCGATGCTTTAAAATCTTATATTTGGCTAATTCATTCTTTATTCCACTTTATGCAGAGGTAGATTGCTTCATGCAGACATACACCTCCAAAACATCAGTGAGCTTCCACCGTATTTGACTGTGGGAATAATGTTCCTCTCCTCATAAGCAGAGTTTTTTCTAGCCATGTATACCTGTGCAAATTATGACCGAATGAATCCACTTTGGTCTCTCATCATACCACATAAACTTGTTCCAAAACCTCATTTGGTTTGTTCACATGCTCCTTAACATACTCCAAGCATGCTGCCTTATGTCTAGAAGGAAGCGATGGATTTCTGTGTGCTTTTATCCAAAAAAATCCAGACTTCCAGCAAATTACGCTACATCTGTGGCTATATGAGCTAATTATCTGTTCTTTATAGCGATTTCAAACTGTATATAAAGCTCCCCATTCATTTCATTAAATCTCTGCAACCATCTGAAGACAGCAGGGCATGTGTTGATAAATCAGCAGTCTATGACCATGCTAAAGCACTGCACCATTCATATTTGGACTTCTAGTGTGTTAACCTTCATTAAATCAAATGCAAAGGACAACAGGCTGCTATAAAATAACCCAGTACACCTGCACACGAATCCGACTAGTTAGTTAGAACATGGCAATTGTCCCTCATATGTTAATACTGTGTGTCATAATCTCCTTTTCTTGTTGTCAGTTTTCCAGCATCTCATGTTTTATTATAGTAATAAATTATGGTGCAAATGGCTGTATCACAACTTGCTATATGTTGTTACAGTTTCAAACACGTATTAAGAGTAGAATGACACTCATACTGACTGAAACATCATTGGACTGGTGTGATCACAAAACTACTACCAAACTACTATTTAAAACAACTGTTTCTAAACTGTTTCTCAACTAAGCTGTTGTAAATTCAAGTCACTCCACCAGGGTTTCCCAATACGTCGATCGCGATCTACTGGTCGATCACAAAAGGTAGTGTGGGTAGATTGCATGGAATTAACAAAGTAGACGTCAACCCATCATCCGTCCTTACTATGAAATTTGTCACTTGATTGACATACAGGGCAGCCAGTCTTAAAACTGACTTTTTCTGACACATGGGTCACCGCACATGCACATGCATACAATGGCGCCAATTCTCTAGCAAGCTAGCGAGATAGCCTCCGGACTATGCATCCCTGGCTAATTCTATCCAGTGCAAGTCATCTAATGAAAAAAAAAAAAAATTACAGAGTTGTATTCTGCAATATGGGTTCATGCAGTTATGCAAGCTACACCAACATATAATGTGCATATAAAGAATTCTCAATATATTCATGAATAAATATATGTGTTTTTTTAAAGTAGGTAGATCATTTTGACTTGGTCATTTTATAAGTAGCTCACAAGGCAAAAAAGTGTGGGCACCCCTGCACTACACTGTTGTAACATGTTAACCTGTGCTGTATTTTCTGAATTGATACATAATTAACCTAAATCCAAGGGTTCTGAACTGCTTGATGTAATATTCAGCTTCAGCTCACTGTCAGCAGCACATGATTAAAAATTCTAAACCTGTTGAATAAACATTCATAACAAAATCCTACTCATATTTGGCCTTGTATTACATACAATGTCTGAAACCTTTGGCTTTATATCAAAACCAAAAAAGATGAATAAAATCCATACAGTATATCGTTTGCACTCATTCAATAGGGAGTGTTTTGTTAAGCCCCAGGCCTCAGATGCATTCAGACTGGAATATCTGATCTGATCTGATGTATTGTGATCGAATAGCATTATACGATAAAATGTTATGTATCTGACATGTGAACTAACCGCTGTAACCCTAACATCTAATCAACCATCTAATTTTTGTTATGGAGCAGTGTCTAATCTCACAAACAATCTATATTTGACTCTATGCAAACAGCAGTTTAACCCAAAAAAATAAATCAAGATTTAATTGTCTTCACTGACAGCTGAAAAGACCTGTAACCTGACATATTTTTCATTTGAACCAGTAAGTGCAGGAAAGCAACCACAAGGGTAAATGGTCTGCACTTATATAGTGATTTTCTACCTATTGGCACTCAAAGCGCTTTACACTGCTTTTTATTCACCCATTCGCACTCACAACCATGCAAAGACTCATAGACCGACCAAACACTGGCCAATGCTCACCGGGAGCAACTAAGTTGGGGTTCAGTGTGTTGCTCAAGGGCTCACTTTGACATGTGATCGGAGGAGCCGGGGATTGAACCAACAACTGCAAGATTGGTGGACAACTGCTCTACCTTCCTATGCCACAGTCGCCCACAAGGGGACACAAGCCAGTGTCTAGAAAGATAGGAGTACAGGGAGATGCAGTGTAAAGTGAAAGTAGAGTTGGCAAAGGCCGAACAAAGAGCATATGATGACTTGTATGCTAGGTTGGACACTAAAGAGGGAGAGGTGGATTTGTACAGGTTGGCCAGACAAAGAGACAGAGATGGAAAGGATGCAGAGCAGGTTAGGGTGATTAAAGATAAGGATGGAAATGTATTGACAGGTGCAAGGAGTGCGATGGGAAGATGGAAGTAGTACTTTCAAGAGTTGAAGAGGTGACTGGTGTGGAGCAGGAAGTAGCAAAGATTGGTAAGAGTGAAGTAAGGAGGACAGTGAACAGTGAAAGGCAGTTGGTCCTCCTGATGTTATATACCTGTGGAGGTATGGAAGTGTCTAGGAGAGGTGGCAGTAGAGGACATCATGAGGGACAGCTCATTTTAGATGTTTTGGAGATAAAGTCAGAGAGGCCAGATTGAGGTGGTTTGGACATGTTCAAAGGAGAACTGTGAAAATATCGGTAGAAGGTTGCTAAGGTTGGAGCTGCCAGGCAGGAGGTCCAGAGGAAGACCAAAGAGGAGATTTATATATCTAGTGAGAGAGGACATGAAGTTAGTTGTTGTGAGAGGAGAGGATACAGAGGACAGGGTTAAATGGAGGCACATGATTCGCTGAGCCGAAAGGAAAAGAAGTACCATTGAGTGCTGTGTTCGGTACTAATTAAGAATAGGCTAGCTGAATATGAATGTACAATCTCATTTGCTAAAGATATATTAAATGCGTTAGTTAAGAGTTTGATGTCAGCAAATTCGTTTTGGCAATATTACCAACATCGGTGTCTAAACATGGGGTCAATCTCCAGATAGTAAAATTTAGTTTTATTCTCTTCTGCATCAAAAAGCTGCACTGTAGAGCTGTTATGTATTGCAGCAAAACAACAGTATCAGTCTTAAAACATTGACCAGATCGGACAGAATTCCACTAATTCCAAAGTCATTCCACCTACTTTACAACACTGCACCACATAATGTGTAACAGCCGACAGTTATTCGCTAAACAACTGACGTGATTATAAAAACTTGGTTAGGTTCCAGGTTAGTGACCCTGACACTTTCCAGTAAAGAAATCAACAGCTACCACAGAAAACACAGCAGTAACCGGAAAAAAGAAAGCCACATTTACCTAAAACATTTCCTGCAGGCACCTCGTCCAGCTCTTCCAGTTCTCTGCCCATCAGGAGGTAGATGCTTTCCATTGAACAGCAGGACAGATAAGGCACCTCAGGAACACAGTCTGAAGCACTGCAACCCTCTGGCAACTGGAAGAGATGAGAGAAGGAATGAGCAAGGGATGAAACAAGGGAGATCACAAATATACTATGTTACTATGTTTAACTGTGAAATTAAGTACCACTGGATTACTGTGATACTGGGGAAAATATAGAAATGTTGTGACACGGGGTCCTTTGATAGACTGAACTTTTATATTTGAAAAATGTATAATTTTTCCTTTGAATTTCAAAAAACCTTTTGGCAAATTCTGTTCTATTTTTTGTTTGTTTGTTTGTTTTTATCAAAGGTTTGCCAGGTCTGGAAAAACTATTTTCTTATTTTTCACCTTTTTCATGTTTTCATAACCATACAAACCCAAACTCTACACACATTAAAAACATTATTTTTATTACATGTCAACACAAAACATTTTCCTTGGTCTGTAGAAAACCTGACAACTTCTCTAAAAGAAGACAAGTGCTGTTTGTTTTCTTAACCAGACCTCAAAAGAAAAATACACTGTACAGTAAATTGTGGTAAATAAAATATAACTCAATACTTCAATAGCAAAATGATGCAAACAGCTGACTTTTGTATTACCCTCAGTGTGGAGAAAAAAAAAACTAAAAGCTGATGGATAACTGTGAGCTTACCATGTTTAGGCCCTGGGCAGGGTTGTACTTTGGTCCAAGTACAAATACCTTCTGTCCTTTCTTGACCACCCCGCTGTAGACCCGTGCAAAAGCTATGAAGGTCTCCCTCTGCTCCTCTTCATCTTCTGGCTTTGACTCTTTCAATGTCAGACTCTCCATTTTAGCTGACAGAGAAAACAAAGATACACACCGTGTGCCCGATTGTCCCAGGTACAGTAAAAGTAGCGCTTTGGACACAAAGATTTGGGATGTGGGACAATTTTTATAAATGCAGAAAAGCATTTATACTGTTGTTTCCAGTATTTAATTTTATTATTTTTATTAGTGTGATTGCTGAAAGCAATCACAATCTTACTGTATAGTGTATAGTTTCAGGAAAGCTGCCTCATGATGAAATGCTTCACATGTTACAGTGTGGGCTCTCTAGCGCCACCGTGTGGTCAGTTATTTAACTCGTTTTTTAACTTCTAAAATTTTTTTTTTTCTGATTTCACTTCTATGTTGTACAGGGCCTTTAGTACTACCACGTGTGAAACTTTACAAATACGTGCAGGACACTGCCCTAAACACGCGTGTTAAACGTTTCTCCACTGGGGGGCGCTATTGTGGGTGTTTTTTTTTTTGGTATTTTATCCTCAGAACTTCATTAGTGTTGAGAGGGCAAGATGGCAACAGTTGATTCCTTTGGACATGCTGCCTTCTGCTGGAGAGATGGTGAATAGCAATTGAAAACTTCTTCATTGTTTCATGTGCTTTTCACTAGTTGTTCAATTAAAAACTACACATGCTACAGTGTTGCCTGTCGCTTCTACAACGTTCAGAGCTGCAGATTCAGCGATGGCTGCAAGGGCTGCGGCGGCTGGCTTTCAGCAATCACACGCATTTTCTGCAGGAAATGCCCATTCTAGTTGCTAATTGCTATTAACACCTGTATATTCATACAGCTAAAGCTGTAAATAATGTAGTGTTAAAGCTGTGTGTGCTGTACTTAATGCACTTAATGCAACTGTTAAACCTGATGTGCCAAGTTTTGGTGGCTACTGAGACAGCAGCCCCCACACTGCCGAACCAGGCAGGATCCAGTAGCAGCAGAAACTGTCAGCAGAATGGATGGATAAGTTGTAAGTTTAGTAGGTTCAAACTAAGTGAGTCCAAGACAGCAGTCCTGCAGTAAATGCTCCTTCATGGAGGTGATAAAGTTCAGTTTGTGTTTCAATTTTAGAGGCTGTTTGTTGTGCTGCTGTTGAACTGTAGTGCAGACAAGAGATTTTATTTACCAGTCACTGAAATGCTAAATGGGGTGGTAAATGGTCTGCACTTATATGGGTGGACACATTAATGGACAAAAATTGTTTTATTGCATGCAATTTCACTCGGCCAATGCCTTATTAATTATTCCTGATAGCAGGTTCTACTTTAGTTAATATAACCATTTGTTATGCTTACTTGCATTGCCGCTCTGCAGCGTAGGTAGAGAAATAGTTTACTGTTGGAAGTGGGTAATTTTTCTTAACCAAACAGTGATGACTAAAGGAAGCCAGGTATAGTAAAAAGAATGTTGATATAGCTGCACTTTTTTTATTCAGACAAGCACATGGAATAACTAGCAGAACTTTGGATATAAGTTAGTCACTGGGCATCAGACTATTTGTAATTTGGGATAATGCTTGTTAAGTCCAGGAGAATTAATACTAAGTTTCAGGACAGTTGAAGGACACTGACAAAAATAAACACATTTCAAGCCCTGCCCCAATTTTTTACTATAGTCTCCAAAATCTTAAACAATGGTGGTACTATTTAAAACAAATAAAAAGGCAATTTGTGTAATGAAAAAATTGGGTGGAAAGCTGTACCTGTACTTAGTCCCACTAAATGATCGTTCTGTGGCGTGCTCCCTGAGTGGGTGAGGTCTTTGTGGCTTTCTGTTACTGCCTGATCAGCTGCTATCCTCTTAGCATGTCTCTGTCTAGCCAGCTCCCTGCGCTGAGCAATCTCCTCCTGGCTCAAGGGTCTAAACACAAATACATAAGAATACACTCGTGATCACACATACAACAATCAGCCACAACATTACCTCTGGTGGTCTTAATAAAATCATGGAGGACCAGGGTCAGCATGGCCACTCTGAGCAGTCTGTGGCTACACAGCAACATGTGATACATTGTGACGGCGGCGCAGTAAGAAAGAGCAGTTGTCCAACAATCTTTCAGTTGTTGGTTCAATCCCTGGCTCAACCGGTCACATCTTGAAGTGTCCTTGAGCAAGACACTGAACCCCAACTTAGTTGCTCCTGGTGAGCATTGGCCAGCTGCATAGAAGCTCCCTCATAGGTCTATGAGTGTGTGTGATTGTGAGTGTGAATCGGTGAATAAGAAGCAGTGTAAAGCACTTGGAGTGCCAAAAGGGAGAGAAGCGCTACATAAGTGCAGAGGTGGTAAAAGTAGCCAAGCTTAAAAGTAAAAGTGTAAATATTGAACTAGAAAAATGTTGACTACAGGTGCCACTTGAAAACTTTACTAAAAGTAGAGACTAAGCAGAATATTTACAATTTACATAAAGCACTTGACTAACAAAAGAGCATAATTATGGTAAAATGTACTCTAATTAAAAAAATAAGGGTCAAAGGTCACTGTTGGTAAAGGCGGAACTGATTTTAACACACTTTATTTGCTGACAGGTGGTTAAACCATAATGATACATTAGTATTTATTAGTTCAGTTTTAGTATTTTTTTTTAATTAAAACCAGCAGGTGGTATTAATGTTGTGGCTGATTTAATGTATGTCATAGACACGGTTGCAATCAAAACAGTTAAAAATATTTTCTATACCGCCATTTAAAAAAAAGGTAGTTTAATAAAATTAAGTTAGAACAATACAATTGGACAGCAATTATTAATTCATAATATTTCTTTTTTTATAACATTTTTTTAAACCCCCAGGGGATTTTTGTTTTGTGGCTGATCCATGTATACAGGACAAACAAATACATATACAGCAAGTATGCAAAGAAAAGTCATGCACTGTGTAATTCAATAGAATAAACAATAAATCATAGAGAAACTTCAAGTCAGTCCAAAGCAATTATTCCAAGACACCAGATGTTGATTGCAGCACGGTGGCTTAATAGGTAAATAATCTGCACTTATATTGCGCTTTTCTACCTATTGGCAATGTACACTGCTTCTTATTTACCCATTCCCACTTACAATCACACACCGATGGGGGAGCTGCTATGCAGCTTGCCAACACTCACCGCTCTACCTTCCTGCGCCACAGTCAGGTAGAGCATCCGGTTGGGATACAGAAGTCTTGGCATATTTTAGGATACATCTTAAGAGAAACACCTCATCAGACACTGCTTATAACAGAAATTGATAGAAAAAAGAAAAACTTCCCTGGACTGTATACAGATGAAGAGCAATATTCTTTACACAGAAAAACTCATCAAGGATGCAAGGGAGTGCTACTTGGCTTAAATAAAGGAAACAAACACACCCATCTGTATTATATGTTTTATATGGGGCCAACTGTAGCGCAGGAAGGTATAGTGGTCGTCCACCAATCTTGAAGTTGTTGGTTCGATCCCCAGCTACTCTGCTCAAGTGTCAAAGTTTCCTTGAGCAAGACAGTGAACCCCAACGTAGTTGCTCCCAGTGAGTGTTGGCCAGCTGCATAGCAGCTCCCCCATTGGTGTATGGTGTGTGTGTGAGTGTGAGAGTGATTGTGAGTGGGTGAATAAGAAGCAGTGTAAAGCGCTTTGAGTCCCAAGAGGTAGAAAAGTGCTATATAAGTACAGACCATTTATTAACACAAGCACTAGTCTGGAGATCTAAATGAGCAACTCAACAAGGTAGAGACTGCCTTGTTTGTGGTGTGAACACATTCACATTTAAACAATTAAGAAATTGTTTTATTCCATGTCCAACACTGCATTACATCATTTAATGATTAGTTTCTCTTTCACTCAAGCCAAATTTAGTACTGTTTTTTTTTTAACTTTCACTAGACTACAATTGCTCTCCTGCAAAAACACTGTTGTTGTTTCTGCACATTAGTATAAACATTACAGCAGTTAAAAAAAAACTGTCATGTTATTATATTAATTATGTGGAAGCCTTTCACAAGGCAACAACCAGAACAGGAGTGGAAAGCTGCGTTCAGACATTGGAGTTTATGTAGGACTAAGAGTCTTAAAGGGTCCTACGCAAACCCTACCATGCCCGAACAAGTTTGACCCCAAAAGTCTGGTTTGTTTGACTAGACTAGTTGGATTGCTGTGCACATGCACGGTTCAGCATATGATGCCAATGATTTGATTATTGGGGAATGCTTCTTTTCAAAACAGAATGTCACATGGAGCTCTTTATGTAGGTAATGTTGTTCAATATAATTATAGGCCATCTATTTAATGTTCAAGGAAATCCACCAGTTAAAAATATTTCTTTTAAAAGACAAAATATGCATGATGTTGTAAAATAAATGAGTCAGCAGGTTAAATAATTGTGATAACAATGTTGAACAAAATAATTGTGCTAATGGCTTTTGCAATAATCGAGCAGCCCTACTATCCACCCAACTACAGTTAAGCTCACAGGATCAGTACTGGTAAGTGAGGTAATTTTGGAATAGTGTCCAGCAATGGTGTTATTGCAACTTGCAACCACGTGGCACACATTGGCAAAAAAATATTACTCTCATAGAGAATTGTTATAGAAAAGGCTGAACGCATTCTTCTGATTATCTAGGAAAGCCATAGCGTTGTTTTATTATATCTCCAATCATGCATGTGATAAGCTGAAAGGGGTCACTGGAAGGTGTCACTATGCATGCTTTATGGCCTCAAAAACACAGCACTATGCACTATTGAGCAACAATCATAAGAATAATTGGTTGTGATTATTCATTCTTGTATTCAGTTCTCATAATACATCCATGGCCAAATTCCAAAAATAATATCAAAACATTTTTAGGTCTAAAACAACATTTTACAACTAAAATAAGCTAAACAGCTTTCTCTTTACACCTTTTCTTCAAACTATTCTACTTGTTGAGCTTAAAATGCAATGGCAGGTAAGTTCAAGTTTTCATTCAGTACAGTCAGATGAGAGCTGTAGATAACAGCTGTTCCTAGACCAGGAAACAGTATGACATGCAGGTTGTCACCTAAAAAATGATAAAACATGAAGTGTAGGATGACACCAGAAATCATTTCTGTTCAGTAAACCTTCTTGATGAGGTGAACTTCTAACTCATTCCTTAGGGGCGAGCTCTAAAACTGAAGACAATTGTACCCCTATCAGTTTAGAGACTGTATATGACTGTGTGTATATATGTAGTGTAGTCATGTGTGCGTGTGCATACCCTCTTAAAAAAAGACCACAGTGACTATAGCAACACAGCTGCTCACAATTCGCCTGAGTGACGGCATCCGACATAGAGTTCAGCTCCATGATGACAAACCACTTAAAACAGCCCCTAATTATCCCTGACAACAGTAGCAGCCCTGCAGACTAACTAGGATTGATTGCACCTCTCTTTTGCATAAGCAAGATATAAATGGGGCTACAGGATAAATTCAGGATTCTAAAGCAATCCACAAAAAAACAAACCCCACTGGATGATGGCCTCCCTTAAGAACAAACACCTTCTAACTTTACAGGTTCAAACCGCACGTCAGTTCACTTCTCTGACATTATTTCCTCCAAACCCAAATAAGGGAAAGTAAAAGATTTTTAAGTGAAGGTTAACGATTTAATGTGATATTTATTTGAGACTTGAGCTGCTGTCCCTTCATTAAGGCACATACCAGGCTTCATGCATCTCATCAGACCACAGTCTCCACTTTCCCCCCCCTCGAGAGGTCAAATCAGTCGCTCAATGGTAATGATGAGAAAGCCAGAACTTGGTTTCTGGCCTAACCACTCTGGTTATGAAGTAATGCCTTCCAAACACTGGAGCTGGTGCCAGCCACAAAAAGACCTTTGAGCACTGTGGAGAGGGAGGAAAAATTGTTCTGGAAAACTCAACAATATATTAACATGAAAGCTTTTTGCAAAAAAACATCCTGCCGCAAGTGCAAAATATTGTAAATGAACAGTGACTGAGATTTTTCTGACATTTGAATGAATATATTGTATTGCAATATAGTAAGTCAAAGGTTGAATTTCTAAAACTCTGGGCTAGTTGTTCAAATGCAATGAGGAAAAAGACTTTTTCTAGAGAGCTTTTAAACTGAAAATATTTTAAAATTGGAATGTGAGATGAATCCTCTCACTACAAGTGATCCTGTTCATAATCTGCATACCATCAAGCACTGGTCTGGGTTTAGTTTCAAAGAAAGAACTTTAGTTGGCACATGTTAACAAACCTTTCTATGCTTTTACTCGTACTTAACAAAGTTCACTATTAAGATAGTAACCAACACATATATTGAAAATAGTTTTTCATCCAATTAACCTTTGTGTGGAAAGGCTGTTTAAAGCGCCTTATTATTCCACATAAAGGAAACTTTTAAAAAGTAAGAACAGCCAAAGTCACACTGACTAGAAGGTTAATTATTTACTATCATGACAACTCAGTACAATATAATCTGTTTTTAGGCAAAGCCTAAGAATATGAAGCCAATTATCTTAACTCAACTGAAATGTTTGACTAGTAAGACTCCATTGAAAGGTCCATATTTAACAACAACTTGTGAAAGAAAATTGAGTAAATCCATTATTGAGTTTCCATTTATTTAATTTGCCAATATTAGGTCTTAGGTGCTTTTATTTTGACTATTGGACTTTTCGCCAATTATTTTTCACATATGATTCTTCTCAGGTGCTTTTTGCTGGCCTTGTTGCTTTTTAGCTTTAAGATACTCAGTAGGTGTTGTGTAGGACTCAGGGGATACACAGCGAGATCACAATTTTCTCACAGAACAGACCACAGACCTGGCAGTGTGCAGAGATCCTTTCTTCCAAAGCTTTTTGAGGAAGTATCACTCTTGTAACCAATCAGAGAATTTCAACAGTGGAGCATCATGCAACACCACAACAATATCCAATATTTTTATCCATCTCGCATTTACACCAATGGTACATTTTCTGTCAAATTTCCCTTATTTCTCAGTAGCTATATATCCATGTGCACTCAGGACTATATACGTTCCTGGGTGTGTCCACAATAAATGGCCTTGCACCGTAGAAGGAGGGCATGAGAGCTGTGGTGAATACTCTAGCTAAGAACCAGCAGACAGAGCTCATGGCAGTCCTAGGGCCTATTTGCCAACTAAAAATGATACACACTGTGCCTAATTTCTACTGTAACGTGAGAGAAATTTTCCTACAAATGCAAAATGCCTGTTTATGGTGACGAAATGCTGCTTTAGCACCTCAGCAGACCTTCTGTCTGCACTGTCTTTAGACCACAGCTTCATCAGGAAACTGTCTCAGCAGGTAACAAATAGAAGATGAGTAGTCTCAGAGACTTTCTAATTAGATTCCTGACCACTGTGTATTTACCTGTATGTGTATTCTGTAAGGTTGATTTGCATTGAGTCATTCCTTTGTCCTTGTCTGAATTCAGCTGCTGAGCAGAGTGGTTAAAAGACACCCATAACCTGTAAACCTTGTCAATCTGATTTGGCCCACACATGAGTGTAGTTCTGTTTAGTGTGTGTGTTTCTCCCTCTTTTTGATTAAACTCACCATAACCAAGACTGTGGAGGCAAAAGCTGCCTTTTGCCTCCTAAACCTGCCTTACAGTTTTTGCCATGACATAACACATCAAAAAAACTAATATAAAGAAGCACATTGGCTCACACACATAGAAACAAACAAACACACACTCACAAACTAACACAAAATCTTAGCTGCCTTCAGAAAAGGCAGACAAGCAGCAGAAAAACTGAAGCAAAAGCAAAAGTTGTTCCGAGAGTTTGTCTAGCATGTCTAGACTGTCCTACACTCCTCACCCATAGATTCTACTCGAGCAAGCAACATATTGTGTGAGTCTGAGTTTTTCAAAGCAATTAAAAAAAAAAAAAAAACTCTGTTGCCTGCTCTCATTGAAAACATTCTTAATTTGATATCACAAAAGCATAATGTGCATAATTTTTCTGGACTTAACACCTGGATAAAATGATGAGCATCTGTCTTGGACACACAAGAGAAGGGGTTACCTCTCTCCAGTAAAAAGGGGTGTGATTGCCACAACCTTGGCCACACCCTAAATTTGTTTGGTAATGTTTTCATTTACCTTTTAATTTTATCTTAAGTATAGTTTCTTTCCATTAAGTTTACGTTTTCATAATTAAAAGGAATCAGCATATTTTATTTCAGTATTGGGTTTGTTTGCTTGACATACACATTTAGTTCATATATGGTAAATGGTCTGCACTTATATAGCGCTTTTCTACCTATTGGCACTCAAAGCACTGTACACTGCTTATTATTCACCCATTCGCACTCACAATCATACGCCAATGGGGGAGCAGCTATGCAGCTGGCCAACCCTTCAGTGTCTTGCTCAAGGACATTACATTTACATTTACATTTAGCAGACGCTTTTATCCAAAGCGACTTACAAGTGAGATACAAGGCAAGCAAAAATCTAAGTCAAGGAGAAAACATCAAAGCAAAGTCCTATCAGAAAAGTGTTCACAGTTCACGAGATGCAAGTGCAAGAGAGCAGAAAGGATATTTATTTATTTATGTATGTATGTATGTATGTATGTATGTATGTATGTATGTATGTATTTATGAGATTTAAGTGCATAGGAAGATGCGGAAGAGTTCAGTTTTCAGCTGTTTTTTGAATATTGGGAGAGAGTCAGCTGAGCGTGCAGCGTTTGGTAGCTCGTTCCACCATCGTGGGATCATTGGATCATTCCATTGCGCTAAACAGTTTTGCTTGGTGTCTTCTGTGCGGTCCTGGGACCACCAGACGTCGTTCGTTGGCAGACCGCAGCGGGCGAGAAGGATTGTAGACTTGAATGAGTGAGTTGAGGTAAGCGGGAGCTGTCGAGTTAACCACCCTGTAAGCAAGAGACAGAGCTTTGAACCTGATGCGAGCAGCTACAGGAACCCAGTGTAGAGATCTAAAGAGTGGTGGGAGATAGGTCTTTTTTGGCTGATTAAAAATGAGGCGAGCTGCTGCATTTTGGATCATCTGCAAGGGTTTGATTGTGGATATCGGTAACCCCATCAACAAAGCGTTGCAGTAATCAAGACGAGATGTGACCAGCGCCTGTACAATGAGTTGGGTTGTATATTCCATGATGTAGGGTCTGATCTTCCTCATGTTGTAGAGAGCAAATCTGCAAGCCCTAGAGACTGAGGAGATGTGGTCCTTAAAGCTCAGTTGGTCGTCGATGATGACCCCCAGATTTTTGGCCGAATTAGTGGGGACAATCACTGTAGATCCAATGTTGATGCTGATGTTGTGTTGCATCAAAGGTCTGGCTGGGAAGACAAGGACTTCGGTCTTGGAGAGGTTGAGCTGAAGGTGTCTCTCACTCATCCAGGCTGAGATGTCTGAGACACAGGCAGAAATGCGCGATGAGACAGTGGAGTCGTCCGGTGGAAAGGACAGGAAGAGCTGTGTGTCATCAGCGTAGCAGTGATAGGAGAGACCGTGTGAGTGAATGATGGCACCTAGGGATGAAGTATAGATAGAAAAGAGGAGAGGACCAAGAACTGAGCCCTGCGGCACACTGGTAGAGAGGCTATGAGAGTTTGAAAGATGCCCCCGCCAGGATACCTTGAAGGTTCGTCCTGATAGGTAAGAACAAAGCCAGTCTAGAGTTGATCCAGAGATGCCCAACACATGCTCTTAGACCTTTGTTATACACAGGACACTTCAACATGTGACCGGAGGAGCTGGGGATCGAAGAAACAACTGCAAGATTGGTGGATGACCGCTCTACCTTTCTTCGCCACAGTCGCCTACATAGCAGGCACATTTGATTAATTTTGGAGTAGTTAAATTTAAGTTGTACTCATTTAATTTCTTTTTCTTGAGTTGGGCTGGAGTTGGCTGGTCCGGAGGTGTTGGCCATCCAAACAAAAGATTGGATTGAGGCCCCCTTATGAACTATAAATACTTTCTACTGGGAAGTAGAAAGTAAAAGTGTTGCTTTAGTCGTTATAGATCATTTAAAACTTTATTTGGTATATTATTTTTGTTATTGCTTTTGTATATTTAAAAACTGGAGAATATTGGTAAACTGTCAACCCCTTGTGTGTCCTATTGCTTTGGCCAGCCAGTATATATGTTGCACCTTGTGTGTCACTCAGAGGAGATCAGTTTTTGTCTTTGTTCGTGGTTAATTTTGAGTTTAGCTATCTTTTGTTAAACTATAAATAAAAGTGCACCTTTCTTCGAGACTTGATTCATGTGTCCTGTGTCTAACTGCTCGGTCCCTGACAATGAGCCATTGGTACTCATCAAAGACCAGTTCAGGATGTGTGAATTAGGGCTGGGCGATAAAACACTAACAACATGGTCGATACAATATCGATAGAACTTATTTCATTATCAACAGCCAATAATAATGAGAGTTACAGCCACATGTTGTTAGTTTGACGCAAACAGCAGAGAGCGTAGGGTCACAGCTGGTGAGACCACACATGCTAATGTTTGGGCTAATGCAACTGTGAACACTGGAATATCAGGAGTGGGAGCAAGTTAATTAAGAAAATAACAACAGAAAAATTACAACAGGAAAGAGAACTCGAGTGACAGCATTACCAAAGAAGACACCATAACGGACGTAGCCCAGGTTTAAAAGAAGGTTTAGAGGAATTTGGTAGCATGGAGATATTTTTGCTATTTAAAATCTGACAATAAGCAGTCTAGCATGCGACCAACAAATTTATAGTGTTCTCCTTCTGAGTGGTCAGAATGTAGATTTTAGTTTATTATATATACCTATTTTTATTATTTGAAATTAATGTATAATGTTCTGCAGTCTGTTTGTCATGTTCATTTTATGACAGAAAATTAATAATAAAACTAAAGTTAAACTTATATCTTCTCATCTTGCTTAAGAGAAATGGGTAACCTTTAAGCTGGACAAAAAGTGATTTGATTTATATTGTAATATATATTGATAGTCTGAAATTTAAAAAATTATTGTGATAAGATATTTTTGATATCGCCCAGCCCTAGTGTGAATTAACTAAATCCTGATTCAGTTGTAAATAAATGGTAAATGGTCTGCACAATCTCACACACACACACTCATACACCAATTGGGGCCAACCCTCACTGGGAGCTACTAAGTTGGGGTTCAGTGTGTTGCTCAAGGACACTTCGACATGTGATCAGAGGAGCCGGGGATTACCTTCCTGATGCTTTAGATGCTTTTCAGCTCACAAAGGTGGACAAGTAAGTGAAGCTGCTCCACCCTCAGTGTTTAGAGGATAGTTGTACATCACAAAGATTCTCAAATGGGTTAAGCTGGCCAATCTAAGTGTGAAATAGATGTCTCAAGCTCTGAGTTTTACTGTGTATTTGCTATGAATTATTGGAGATCACTTCATATTTTTAGCATTCTCCTTGGTTCTTTTTCTTGCTTGATGCAGGCCAATAATTTGACCCTACAGCGTTGGATCTTTTCCCCAGACACAGGATATGACATGGTTGATAAACAAATGAGAAGCTACTAACTGCATCAGTTAGGGCTAAATAACTTGTTGCCAGCTAAGGCATAATAATCACTGCAATGAAAAAATTACCCAATGAAAGGCTTCAATCCATTTGCTTAGTTAAATCCAAGTGATGATTTTTTTTGTCAGGCAGTGTATATGACTATATACTATATCTAAATTTTTTTTTTCCTGCTATGGCATTTCTTTGCTGATGAGGCACCTGAATTTCCCCACTGGGGGGTTAATAAATGACCCTACTGATTACTGTTTCTCTATGGACTCTTTGATAAAGCTCTTGTCTGAAAAAGTTACAACAGCTACTTAAATGATACAACCAACAATCAGACAAAACTCACTGTAATAGATTACAGTGATTTGTTGTTACAGCCCTACATAGAATATGGGACGTGTGTATTAATTAGAGACAAGCACTGTGAGCAGTTTAGCAACAGGTTAAGCATCAGTAGACATTAATTATTCAAAACTTCCACCATGGCAACAGGGCCAATCAGGATCTAACAACAAATACCATTTACATTGTCTTTGTGAATGATTTCATGGATTCATAAATTAAAAACATCCTATCATGTCCTGAACCTTGCACCTTGGAACCATTCCACCATCTTTCTCTCTATTAGATCCATTTCTTGAGCTGAATGTGTGACACAGTGGTAGTACATTATTAGACCACTGCTCTGTAGGTCACTGTAGTCCTAGGCTGCCACAGAAAAGTCAGTGGCGTCTAAGTGTGCCTGCTAGAGGTAGTGGGCAAAGGAGACTGGAAGCTCCTGCAGGCTCATTAGCGAAGATTTTGGACAGGCTTTTTCTTTCCTGGCTCACAGTTTGAGATAAGCTCTCTTTCCTTCTCAAACTATGCCTTTCTTCTCTTTCACAAATCTATATCTCCTCTTCCCCATAACCTAACCCATACCTGACAGCCTGTTTACATCTCCTCTACTCTGGCTTGCAGGTCTGTTTTCCTAGGACAGCATCAGCAGCCTAGAATTAGGATCCAGTAGTGTGACAGGAGTGGCAGGAGAGTGAAGATGATCCCTAAAGTAGGTTCTTTCTACTCTGCATTAGATATGAAGCTGAAAACAGAGTTAAATGTACTGAGTGCAGGGGGCTCTGAGCATATATGCTATGTGATCACTATGTATTTCTGGATTTTATCTCATCACAAGGACACAAGTAAAAATTTAGTTTTTACATCAAGGTCCAAACTTCTACATTCAGATGTTCAGAGTTTGCTTGGTTTAATAATAAATGTATTGTCTTTGGGAGCAAACCAGTCTACTGTTGATTTCGGAAATAAAACAAGACCACATTTTCAGGGTTTATAAAGTAACGAAGTACAAAATCTATACTTTTTACGCCACTACATTTCTAATCACATCATTTTAAACACTTTTCATAATAAACCACTTTTTTCCATTTGTTATGAAAACAATTCCCTAGCGAGACAGGCATTGTGTTAGTGGCTTCTTCCATGGTCTTTTTAAAAGACTTATTTGACATATTAGCAGTATTCAAAGTGAGCTGGTACGCAGTAATTGTACTCTTTGGCTGAACTTGAATTTGGCGTTGTCTACCTCTTCTTCTCACTCAACATAAATAGTTTAGAAATAAAACTGAGAAAATCATCAGTTAATCAGATTCAACCTATCATTTATGTCTATTACCATTAATTAGGTAATGTCCCCTCAAAAATAAAGCAGCGCTTTTCCACAGAAAAGGACAGAGGAAAAAATAGTCAAGTCACTTTTAAAACTTTAAGTAAAATAAAAAACATGTACTTACTTCTACTTAATTACAAATTTCAGTAGGTACCCCTACTTTTACTTTTTTATTTATACTTTTACTTAAGTACAGTTTTTGAGTACTTCATCCACCACTGGGTGACAGCCTACAAAATGTGGAATGCTGGTGCCCCAACAGGTATCAAGAGAGGAAAAGAAAATACAAAAAAAAATGCATTATGTATGGAAAGATTATGTAAAAATATTCTTAGAATTTATGTCATTTCTGCATATATGAGCTAAAAATATAAGATAAACAAGCTAAAAAAAGATACTAAAAGAGAACCTAATTAAAGTTTAAAACAAAGATAACCCAACACAACAAAGGTTAATTGAAAAATGTTTTGTGGACAAATAAGATCAAAGGAACTTTACCTGACTTGAATAAGAAGAATTATGTTGGGTGCAAAACAAACTATTCTGGATGATTTGCAATTTCAATAAAATTATATTCTATCTACATGAACTCAAATGATTGCAAAAGCCTGCTATCCTATCGCATGGCCTCACACAAAAAGCCAACACACATGCAGCTGTCTCAAAGGAAACGGTAAAAGCTGACATTACCATTATAGCTCTAGACAACTACATCATTAAAAAACTAAATTTAAATGAGTCAATATTTCTCATGTTTACTGTCAGAATTAAAAAATATTAATGCCACTGTATATGCATTAAGAGATCACACGGGGGGCAGCGCCTAAATGTACAAATTTATGAGCATTTATAATCTCAGTAACTTGAGGCATGTTGTGAGTGAACTCTTCTTCTTCATTTAGATCTTGAACAAGGCAGGAAAATTAAGCATATCCACAACCATGAGGCCGAGGAATTAACAGGACTGAAGCACCATCTACTGACTTTACTGTCTGTAGACACACACAAACACAAGTACCTCTGTTTGTTCTGAGGCAAGGCCTTGGAGTCCACAGCAAACATTTTGGACACAAAGATGATGACTGGTGCATTTTCCCCACTCGAACACTGGAGGAACGCTGGAAACAAGCCAAGTGGAGAAGCAAGACTTAAACACACATCTGACATTTCAACAATTAGCCGGATAAACACCAAGTACCAACAGTTTACCAGCAGTGTTCGCAGTTTCCAGAACTCAGTATGCTTTATGCAAACATCACTCACAATAAATTCATTGTTTTTTCATTCATTTCAACACAGTTAACCCTTTTTTAGTTTATAATTCAAAGGTTTTGTTTCCTCCCCCATCTTCCACTGCACATCTGTTCTTAGCAGTGAAAAACAAAAATGACCAGATCAACAACTGGCCCGCACTGGTAAAATATGTATTTAAAACTGTGTAATAACAGGGAAATATTAAATAATACAAATTTTAAAGTTAATGTGATCTATTTTACAGGAGCTTCTTAGAAAATTTTAATCTTAACTGACTTCAAGTTAGTCACAGAATTAAAGGTAATTAGGAACAGCTGCCTTTGTTGTAATTAAAGAAAGTGACAGTTGGTGCCAGCTAAATATGAGAAAGCATCTAGCTTGCAGAATTTTCATTGCTAATGAGAAAAACAAATGACAAGAGCTTAATTCAAGTCCAAGATCAGTGAATTTGTGCATTGTTCAAATTCAGTCATTTTGTGGATACTTTAACTTTTGTCCAATCTAATGCAATCCAATACAGCAACTGTCAGAAAGGTGAAAATTCTACTGTGTTTATTATTGAGGTCATAGTGGGTGGTGGTGTCATACTGGAGTGTACTACAAGAAGAGGGGATTCAAATGTTTTTGCTAAACTCTTTAAAAAGAATAAGGAGCCTCACCTTTCTGACAGTTTCCACAATTATAACACTGTAAAAGTAAAATTCATGGCAGAGCTGCTGTATTAGATTGCATTAAATTGTAAAGGTGTACCTAAAAAAGTGGCAGGAGTGTGTGGTGATGGTGTGTGTCTGTATGCGTGAATGCGCGTTTACCTTTTTTCAGTTCCTGTGCCTGTTCGGGTAATGAGTCAAATCGTTGCCTTCCAACACTCATCAGTTTCTCCACCCGCTCTGCAGCAATATCTAATGGACTAGGAAGCTTCTCACACACCATGGCTACAGTGTCTGTTAAAGAAAACTACAAACTTGCCCAAAACAAGGCTCAACTGAGGCACCCAAGCAAGGAACAATCCAGCTTGTGTTCCACACACTTTTAGACAATACCAGATAGACATAGTTAAAAGGATACAGAGGACAGCCTGGGACAGTGGTAACCACTGGCTGCAGATGGCAGACAGGAGGACTTTAGGGTCAGAATGACGAGAGTCCCTGGCCATCACTTTTACCCCAAGTGATGTCACCACCTTCTCCACCTTCTCCTTATCTCTGGGTGAATTACAAATAAGAACCAAATTTGTTATAACAGCATAAGGGCTGAACAAAGCTGCATGCAGTGACCTGTAGGCAAAAGTGACTGTTCTCTGTTATAACTTCTCATTTTGTGTCAGTGTTGTGGAGCAAATGTGCCCAATGTGTGTCCCACTTGCTTCCATTGATCTTTTACACACCATTTCTCATTGAATTTTGTCTACCATCATAACCATTTTCTAGTGTTTACTTAACATTGTGTATTCTAGATAGATTCTTAGAGAGCCGATTAGTTACCTTACTGTATAAAGTTAACTTATTGTATAAAGTAGGTGCAATCACAGATTCCAAGCAATCCTAAGCCTCTTTGCATACTATAAAATAAAGCATGCACACATCACACTGATACATCAAGACTGTTATACCCACCCCAGGTACCACAGTTTGTCTGTGTTTTGTCTATGTTTAAACATCCATTCAAACAGCGAATGCATTCAACTATAAAAGCAAAAGTGTGTTAAATGTAGGACCATGTTTCACATACCTCCTAATGACAACTGCATCATATAAACTCCAAATGTTATCCAGCACAAACTGCACAAACAGTGGCTTCTTTCCTTTGGCCTGCAGCAAAGAAAGAGATAAACAGAACACATTTAAAGAAATGTATCAGATAAAGACTATTAACTGAGCACTTCCACTCAATTACAGAGCTTCGATTAAATGCCACTCAAATGCACCACTTTCAACCTCCTGAGATAGAAAATAGCTCAGTAGTTACTTTAAGTGTTTGTGCTCTTTTGTTAAGTGTTTGGACTTTTGTGCTGATGATGTTAGTGTAACAGTGAAGTGCATGATCTCTGCTTGAGAACTAGGAGTTTTGTACAGTTTTTTGCTCTTGCTCTTTTAGATCTTGTGATACTGGCATACAGCTACCTACAGTCTCTATCTCTCTCTCACACACACACAATCTGGTTTATATAACTTTAGGGGACATTAGATTTACTTAATTTCCTGGAAACCTACCCTAACCATATCAACTAAATTATTCTGGTATTTGCATATATACATGCATTCTTGTGGACATGTATATAAATCTTTAAGCAGGTTTAGTAAGTTTTTTCAGACTTCAACTCCATTGGTGAAATTGTGAGGCATACCCAGGCCAGATCAGATATAATCTCTCCAGCACGTTCTAGGTCTACCCCGGGGTCTCCTACCACTCAGGTGTGCTATACGACCTCCAATTGGAGGCTTCCAAAAGGCTTCTGAAAAGATGCCAGAACCACCTCAACTGGCTACCTTTATTCTGAAGGAACAGAGGCTCTACTCCAAGATCCCTCGGATTGTCTGTGCTCCATACCCTATCTCTGAGCCTGTCCACCTGAAACAGGAAACTAATTTCAGTCGCTTTTATTTGTTATCTTATTCTTTCGACCATTACTCATGTTTATAGCGGGGGTTGAACCATAGACTGATAAATTTACCACCTTGCCTTGCAACTTAGCTCCCTCTTCCCCACAACAGTTAACTACAATATTCACATTAGTGCTCATGCATCACCAATCCACCTGTCAGTCTCACTCTAATTTTTTCATCACTTGTAAACAAGATCCAAAGATACTTAGACTCCAAACTTCACTTGAGGCAGAGACACATTTGTAAGCTGGTTCTAGTAATGTGGAATCTCATTTTCCAAAAACATACAAAAAACCTGTTAGCTAGGTGACAGCTTTTATTCTTTACAAAGAAGTTTTTTGTATAGCTGAAATCTCTTTTTTAGGCCAGATTAAGGTCAAGCCATGTGATGACCACAAACAAATAACTGCAGAATTCATTTGGGACCAGCCTGAGACCAAATCCGAGTGCTGTGTGTGACCTGGTCACATAACCAAACTAAGGGGGGATAACAAACCAGAATTTGAGTCAATGGGAGTAGACAAGGTACATTTAAAAAATGCTGTATGGCTGAACTTCCTATATCTAGTCTGAACCACCCAAAGTGTTTTCACCAGTGGACACATTAGTTTCAGTTTTCTTCATTTCATGAACTAATTGCCATTTTTTATAGCTTAACAAAGGATATAGCTTTGTTGAGGATAAAAGTTGTCAAGGGCCAGTGTGGGGCAGCACAGTGGTTTAATGGTTAGCACTGGCATCTGATAATAAGAAGAATCTGTGCTCAAAATGGCCAGACGGTTCTGGGTTTAGAACGACTGACCCCACCTGCAACCCTTTGCAGCCATAATGCTAAGAGATGTATTTAGATCCAGCTGGATGTAAAGATCTTCTGACCACAGATGAAGATGTAAAAACTAAACATCACTTATGTATGAATCATTAGTTTCAGACTGTCAGAGCCCATTAATATGCATCACTGGTAAAACCACCAATTCCTTATTTTAACCATTTACTTCAGTCCAAAATGTGTACGAACAGCATTAGGATCTTGGAAAGCTTACCACATAATCATGTGCTCCCATTGATGGAAGCTCTGGAGATAATTTATTCATTCATCAAAAAAATAATACAAATCATCACTAACTTTTAAGATAATCTTGCATATGAAAATGACAAAATAGTTACATTACCTGAGCTCCTTTCATTATCTTCTTTGCTTTGGCGATGAGGTAGAAATCTCCCCAAAGAGTTTTCAGCAGCACCTCTTTTTTGATACCCATTTTCTGGCTGTAGATGTGTGCAAACTGCTGGATGCTACAAAAAAAAATAATTCTTAGTCTTCTATTTCCATTTTTATTTAACTGAAATCAGAAAAGCATTGTTCTTCATTGCGCAGTCAACCACTATAAGAAAAGCTAGAGTGTACGTCTTTTTTTAAAACAGCACATTTTAGCAGTTTTGAGTAAATGGAGCTTTGATAACTGCTGAGAGATTAAAACAGGACCAGGGGAAGCATGACTGTGTGGTTCTTTGCTATAGATGATAAACCCAAGTCTTGGGTTCAGAACAGAACAATGACAAGGACACGGCTACCCCCAGAACTAAGTCTTTACATCCTTATCATTCACTACCATCCACTAAAATATAAATAAAGCATAGTGTTTGAATGCAGAACACATGCTGTAAAGTGATTGGATTATCTTTCAGGCATAAGTCATGAAAGGTTAGGGACGAGCATTTTACCTTCAAAGTCCATCATTCGACAAAATAAGGAAGTAACCGGGTTGGGGTCTGCTTTTGGCTCTTGTAGGACTGTAATGATGATAGTCAGTGATTCTAAATCTAAGATAAGAGCACCATCTAGTGAACATTTGAAGCAGTTCTTTAAACTTGTTTATGTGAAACTAGTTAAGGGCATTTTTTACAGTGCCTATAAAAGTATTCACCCCTCCTAAAAGATTTCCCTATTGTTTTTTCACAACATACATTTAGCTTTTTAAACAAATGTTTATAAAAAACTGAAATTATGAGTTAGGATGAGTCTGGACAGTTAGGTTTAAAAAATGCTGGTGACGTCAGGTGCACTTCACCTCGTAGTTAAACTTTTTTCAACTGGATGTATTCAGAGAGTTACTGTAAAAACCGTGAGGCCCATAGAGCAGAGAAATGCCAGGCACACCGCAACGCAAAAGCAGCGTGTCTAATGCCTCAATCTCATTGAAAATAATTTAAATAGCTGCCCCAGGCTGCTAAAACATATCCTGTATGATCAGGCCCTAAGTATATCTACATCCTCTGGACCAATAGGGAAAAAACTCGACCTCAATTTATCTAAGAACCTCTCCCTCCATATAAGTAAGTCATAACACAGACATCTCTAAAGCAGCTTAAGAAAAGCCCAGCCTCACCTGAAACCCCATCCATCGATAGCGCTGGCAAATACCACATTCCCTTGGTCAGGGGAGAAGTAGAGGTTAGAGTCATCAGCCTCCTCTAGCCCTGCACTCCAGTCGTAAACCTGATCTCCCCTTGACATCTCAATCTCGTTCTCCTCCTCCTTCTGTTTCTCTGCTCGCTCCTCCAGTACTTTGGATGTGAACAATGCCCCTGTCACTGCATTCACCTAGAGGTAAAAACATACATATGAAACAATGTTTCAAATGTTGAAACTACAGCATGTTTTAGTTTTGAAATAGAAATATTTTTTTCATTTAATATAGGATCACAGGTGCTTAACAGTTCAGGACCTACTTTGTCAAACATTTCGCCTCAAAGAAGCTTCGAAGGTTTTTAGCGGGTCTGACATGTCTGACCAGTAGGCAGGCCTTTTTAACACCTGGACTCTTTTGTTACAGAACCATATTGTTATAATACCTGCAGAATGTGGTTTGGGATTGTGGTTCTGAACTAAACAAGGCCTTCCCTATAAAAGACAACATCTGGGTGGCAGTATGGGTTCCTCCAAAAGCTGTATATATCATTCAGCATTAATGGGGCGTTTAATGATATGCAAGTCACACATAAATTTCAAAAGAATGTCAAATTCTAACTTATCAGACCAGTTTTCCACTTCATCTCAGTCCATTTTAATTGAGCTTGAACTCAGAGAAGCTGTTGGTGTCTCTGGGTCTTGTTCATATCTAGTTGTTTCTTTCTATAGTAAAGTTTTAATTTACATGGGTGAATGCAGTAATAAACAGTGTTTACTGACAGTAGTTGTCAGAAGTTTTTCTCAGCCCATGCAATTATTTCCACTACAGAATCTGTTTATATTGCAGTGGCCCATGATATTTTGCCTTTCCATTTATTTCTAATGTGTTACATTCTCCTTTTATTTACATTTTACAGTGTCCCAACCTCCTTGGAAATGGTGCTATGTAGTTGGTGTTCAATAATTAAACATGGCAAAAAAATTATCTAGTTTTACTAAAGTCTGCATTACAGCACAACATTAGATGTATCACATGAGAGTTAGGCCCCTGACCTGTTCCAAGATCTTCTGCAGATGGGTGTAAGCTTCCTGAGAGCTGAGCTTGAGTTCCAAGATGAGGCGATCTATCTTATTAATGACCAGAACAGGCCTGATGTTTTCCAGCCAAGCCTGGCGCAGCACAACCTGAGTCTACACACAAAACACACATGTAAAAAAAATATATATCTATGTATTTAAATTTGTAATTGTATACTCTTGCACTTTGCAAGAGTGCATGTTCATTTCAACTACTAAAACAAGTTCTACATAGGCGATAACCGAGATTGCTCACTTAAATTTTTCATTACAAGTAGAAAAACATAACGTTCCTACAAATAACAAAATGTAATCAATTCTAAAAATATATATTCTAACTTATCTTCAAAATGTTTTAGATTTGGAAAATGAAATGAAAACAGTTTCTCTGAATCTATGAAAAAGCTTTAATGTTGAAGGTACGATTTGTCAAAGGAAGAATTTCACATTGATAAATATGCAGATCAGACTTCGTCTGTTAAATGTGTACCTACAGCTTGGCATATAGGCTGAAAACAGGTAGTATTGCTGTGTCTAAAGCTGACTGCACCACAACGTTTCAATTTCATGCTTGATCTGAGGGACCTGTTCATGGGTCAGAGCACTAAACAAAAGAAACAGTGTTGGACCAATGGCCTCTCTACGTTTTCTGCCTTAGGTCTGCTTTTTTTAAGTAAATGCCCAGGTCAGATTGTGTGCACTGATGCCAATTTTTTTCCAGATAGAATTGATAACATAATATAAAATATAAATACTTTTTTAAATTGCAGCTTTGCAGTTTAAAATCATTTACTGTTAAATTACAATGGCTAACAAAACGAGATAGTAAGTTAACAGTTTACCTGTGGACACACTCCCTCTACAGCATCGACAACTACGATGGCACCATCACATAACCTGACAGCAGTGGAAACCTCAGAGGAGAAGTCGACGTGACCAGGAGAGTCGATCAGATTTAGCAGGTACTCCTGATCTCCTGAGGAGACAAGGTGAGCACAAACAGTCTTTTGACCTAACATGCATTTTTATCTGGAAATACTGAACAGGATAAGCGGTTAAAGATCAACTGTATATCAAACCATGACAGAATGACTCCTGAGCCTAATTCTTCAAGTGAATTAGCAGCTTAGGCGATAATATTGCCAATGATTTCTCATAATCCCAATTCTGTTGGTTCTTCCAAAGTCATAGTGACCTTGTTGTCTAAGCAACATACTGTAGCTACAATCTAAAACCCACTCAGTAGCAATTTTATTTTCTTCGGTTTACTCCAATCAACATATCAGATTTAAGCTGTTAGACCATAAAGTATTTATTTTACAGCAATCAATGCAATGATAAAAAGATGCATCTTAAATCTTTAAATTCTTCACAGCTTCTGGGGTCAAAATCTGCTTTCACTCATTCTCTCTCTCCCTCTTTTGTCATTAACATGCAGATAATGGAAAACCTGCTGTAAAAGAGTCTTTTATAGGTGTAACCTGAGAACATTATCCAGGAAAGAACATCCAGCAACATTTGAAGAACAGGCCCTGGAATATACTGAACACAACAGATTCACATGTAACAGTAAGAAATACTCATACAAGTGTGGGCTCTACATCAAATAGCACTACAGTAAGTGGTCTTACCATTTCTGTAGTGTAGAGAGATGGCACTAGACTTCATGGTGATTCCTCTGATCTGTTCATCCTCCCTGCTGTCCAGATACCTCAGCTGGTAGATTAACACATAAAAAATATTGACAAACCAACACTAACACCTTGAATCCTGCACAACATGTGCAAGTCAAAGAGCAGGACTGACAAAAAGTCACCCTAGCAAATAAAGTCTCTTACCTTCCCAGCCAGCCGACTTGATATGATACCATTACTTGCCACGAAGGAGTCAGCTAGAGTTGTTTTGCCTGCAAACACAGAGAAGTTCTGAATGGTTTCAAGTGCACAGCTTTCCAATGCATGTAGACTAAGACTAAAAATATAAAATAGTCAAAATTACAAATAACAAAAAATATAATTCATCTTGGATTTCAATATTTATGGGGCAAATAATTACATAGAGAAGTTTCAACAAAACAATCAGAGGAGGCTAATGACTCTAGATCCTCTCCCACACCAGGAGGGAGTAATATAACACCAGTTTTTATTTTGTTTAGTTTTTTTAAACTTAGATCCATCGAAAATCTATTTTAGCACAAAAGTGTCCTACATCTGAATAATATGTGGAGACAATGATGCTATGACAATATTCATTTCAGTGGTGGAAAGTACCTAATTACAATACGTGTAAATTTACAATGAAATTCACAAACAACACATGTCAGTAATTCAAATTATAACAATCTAAGCATTTCTTTCACATATATGTGTATAGTTTTAATACATCAAAATCATATATATCCCAAATTCAATAGGTCAAGTATAAATATCCAAAATGTGAATTAATTCAAACTGTATGTAGTATTTTCCAAAAAACAAAAGCTATAAAAATGATAATTTTACTTGGAATGTGAGCATGTGAACTCACCATGATCAACGTGTGCCAGAATGCACAGGTTTCTAATGTTGGCAGGGTTTCTCTGCAGTGCAATGATCTTTTCCAGGCTGGTGTGTTCCATGCCGAAAACCCTAAAGCACAGGACAACAGCTGGAGAGTAGCGTAACCTAGTTATAATTTCCTAAGGTTTCTCGCAATAATTCAGTACAGTGAATTAATACGATGATGATATAGTAATACTGTACAGTACATGAAGTTGTGTTAGCAGGCTTTCTTTAAGTTACTGACTATAACGGTTAGCTAGCGTCGGATTTACAGTACACTCGAACAATGCAACCTGAACACTGAGTGGTTTAAAAACATCGGTGGCTTGTTAACTATCGTTACACTACTATAAACAAACCAAACTACACTGGAGATGAGGTGCACTGATCTGTGTGTACATGGTGACAGGTGACATGCTAATCCCGTGGCTAGCCTTATCTAAGATTGCCCCAGAGAAAAGAACAAGAGTCTGCTTCGCTTTTAAGTCTTGACACAACATAACTGTTACGTACAACGCTGCTTTAGTGATTTGAATTCAACATTATTGTCCAATTAAGCTCATTTGTAAGACACATGGACGTTCTTTACTCACGTTGTTTTCCCGGAAGTTGATGAGGCACGTTAACCACGCTCATTTGTTCGCATTGGTGCCACATTCAAGGAAAACTAAACACATTTATTCTGAAAATACATCTTTAGCTTGTAAACTTGTAACAGTACTGTATATTAACTAATAAAATTAGTTTGGTATTCGGTTGTAAATACGGCTGCAATAAAGCCATAATTCTATTCATCACGAAAACTGTTTCACATATCAACCAGTAACGAAGTGTTTATTTACGTACAAAAGCTCATTTTTTTAAATATGACTTGAATGCACCACCAAGCTCCGGGATGTGACGCTCTGGTGGCTGGGTTACGAGATGGAGGAACTTTTGAAGAATTGTGTAAAGTAAAGTAATTTATTACAATACAATATTGTAAACACACAGCCTACATTGATTTCCGCAGGGTCCACTCAAAAAAAATATGAACAATATAGCTTTTAAGCTTTTTTGTTTCTCTTTTGTCATTTTTTTCTTTTAGTTAACATTTCCTTTTAGTCATTTTAATTACAGCTTATACAGTCAAATCCTTCAAATGATCAAACATCTTTGTTAGTTGTACTATATCCATTTTTGTTTAGGAACCCTTAACAAAATTCAAATTCAAAATATTCTAAACTAAAACTAAAGAAATGACAAAAAAAATACTTAAAACTAAAAATCAATAGAAGAGTCAAAACTAGGAGTAACCTCATTAGTCCAGTTCTGGATAACAAGAGGGCTAACAAGTTAGTCCCTGTGGCAGTTCATTTGGTGTAAATGGTAAATGGTCTGCACTTATATAGTGCTTTTCTACCTATTGGCACTCAAAGCACTTTACACTGCTTCTTATTTACCCATTCACACACACATTCATACACCAACACTCACCGGGAGCAACTAAGTTGGGGTTCAGTGTCTTGCTCAAGGACACTTCGACATGTGACCAGAGGAGCCGGAGATTGAACCAACAACTGTGAGATTGGTGGACAACCGCTCTACCTTCCTGCGCCACAGTCGGAGTGTGTTCCCCTATTTACCAAGCATTTGTAGAATTAATATACACATTTTAAAATACAAATCAAAATTTAAATAAAAAATACAATATTTTTATAGAGTAAAATAAAGTTAAAACTAGATTTCTTACAAAAAATAAAACCAACAAACCCAATCTTCAAAAACAAAACTGAAACTGAAGACATTTTCAACTTGTTTTCTCAGATAATAAGTAAGTAAGGTTGTCGTAAAGGTAGCTGTGATTTTAGCCTGAGGTGGCATTGTGCCAATTTTCATAGGCAACTGTAATGCATGTTACATTTGACTTTATCTTCTTTTCTTAGCTATAATTACACCAGCCCCAAGTCAATTGGGACTTGGTTAAATTGGGACTGATCCAACCATGTTTTATAGGAGCAAAGTCAAGTCCTTTCAGTAACAATACAGACAATATGAAATGAGAAATAGCACATAAGGGAAAAACAAACAGTCTAAAAATGGCCTAAAGAAGGTAGACCCAGGTGCAGTGTGTGTGGCAGATAGAACACAATTGCTTTTGTACTTAAAGTCCAGTGTGTTTTTGTGTTGGCATGTAGTGGTTAAGTGAGTCCAATGTATACAGTAGCATGTATAGCACAAATGTATTAGTAAGTACGAGGTCAGCTGTTAATGACTAATGACCTGAGAGGAGAAACTGGAGGAGGTTGTGTCCAGGGTGAGAGGGGTCAGTGGTCATTTTCTTTGCCTACTTTCCAGCTCTCGATGTCCTGGGGAGCAACAATGATTGTTGTCTTTTCAGTACAGTCTGTTCTTGTACTGTTTGGTGGCTGCTCCAAACCACACTCTGATGTAGGAGCACAGGACAGACTCAGTGATATAAATGTAGAACTGGATCAGCAGCTCCTGTGGCAGGTGTAGTGGACTGCAAAGATTTCAAAGTTGACACAGGCCTGGAGAATGTGATGAGGGTAGGCAGTGTGAGGCATTAGCCCCCTCTTGATTGTTGACATTGACAGATACACCCACCTCCCTGAAGGTGTTGATTTGACAGCAGTTTTTTTTGTTTTCTTACCATAGTAAAATTTGTTTATCAACCCTTTTGTCATTCCTGAGCTTACCAGTTGCCTTCATTTGAGGAAAACGATGCGAAATAATTGATGTAATGTAAGAAGGGGAAATAAGATATACATGTGAGCGGAACAGCTAAACAACTGTCCAAGTATTTTATGAACCATGTCACTGGGGGTCTATGAATGAAATATATTAATGAAGAAAAAGCAGTTAGATGGTTGCCATTCAGCAGAAAATGTCTGCTGCTTTAATTAAGCAAACACACTCATAGCAATTAATAAAAAAAAAATCAGTTTAATGTATGATTTTACAAAATATAACAGACTTAGTGAAAGTCCAACACAATAATTAACAACATAAAAAAAAGACAACAAAACTCAGGAGCCATTAACATGTGATTCTTTATCCATATCTTCATCATCCTCTTGATGTCCCTCATCCATCTGCTCTCCAGGATCTTCACCCATATGTGCATTCATCTGTACAGTGGCACCCTTCTTCTTCTTCTTCCTCCTCCACCATTGCAGCTGGAACTAATGTTACAAATCAATATATTCATGCATCTAAATTATCTATCAAAGTATAACAAGTGTCTACAGGAAAAAGTCTGAATTTGTCCATGTACTGGGCTGAGTGATGTGAAGTGATTTTTGTTTTTGTTGAAACTCCTTATTGATACTAGCAATAGTACTTGAGGTCACAGTTTTCCCACAAATTCTGAATTACACCACGTGAGGAACTGACAAAATTAAACAAAACTATTAGTCAGATTCTGTTGTAGCATTTGTTTAGCACTGACCTTGTCTGAGGTCTCGGCCCGGGATCTGACCAGCCTGCAGCATGCCTTTCAGCCTCTCCACCTCTGCCAATGATGAAGCATTAGCAATGGCATTCTGAAATGGAAATACAATCTTGTTAACATTAGTTGATGTGGTATAACAGATTCTACTCCCATTCCCTTTAAATCTACAAGTCCACTGCCACAAATCTGAATTTTAAATCTGGTTATTTTAGTACATTACTGAACCTCATGACCTCTGTACTTGTGATGTATAAAAGTGTTCAAGATTATTACCAAAAACTTTAATGATAAAAATATATTTACAATTCAACTTTCTTCACTTTTTGCACAGGTCATTGTAATTACTTTCCCTACATCAATCTTTTATGCAGTAACAGAAACTGAAAGCATATTTAGAAATCTGTCCAAAATTATTAAAAAAAATAATAATAAAAAAAAATAAAAAGCTAAACTCTCTTTGCCAAAGTATTCACACCCTTTAAACACGTGATTCCAAATTGTGGCCACATGCATCCTGTTTTCTTAAATTCGTGAGTTAAGTCTAGTGAGTGGTGATCCAGAGCAGTCATGGTAGAGTGGATAGGTGCATAGATAGAAGTCACAGTCTGCTTGAATTCTGCCGACATACATTTAAATGACTTAAAGCATTAGGAAATGGCCTATTGAAAAAACTATTATGGGAAGGAAACTGTCTACGAACAATGCCAGCTTTTTTAAATGACTGTTTCACATAATTGCACACATACATGTAAAAATTGTGGAGTTTGAGCGGTATTAAAACTGAAAAATGTTGGTATGGTGATATCATAGGCAGGACATCCTCATTTTGTCTTTGCTAGTTAGAGTTTTTCCCCTGTTCTGAATTGACCTGTTCGGTCACATTTATTCACTTTCATAGGTAGTTGTGTTATAATGTCTCAAAGAAATGATAAAAGGATCTGCCAAAATTGGTAATTTGCAACAAAATAAAAGTTGAATACAAGACTGATGTCTATCATAAAACCATAGATTTAGTCATAATCGCACAGCCCTACTGACACATTCAAGAAGCCAGGTTACAATTTTACTGTTTCAGTAACTGTAAGATTGTGCCATCTTAGGGTGTTGCCCTTCTGTGTCCTCCTTTAGTGTGTTTGAAACTCGTTTCCAATAGCCCCTGCAGGTAGGTTTAAACATAAAACCTACATGCTCTGTGGACAAAGTCCCAGCATCTGTTTCACATTGTTTTAATGAGCCACTGCCTGTAGCTTTGTGGGCCAAAGTCACAAAGTAAAATGTACAAAAATGTGAAGGGTTCCAAAAACTTCCAGAAATCACTATACGGGTTTCTTCCATTCATGTCACATTTTAGATGACAGCAAGTTAAAAAAAAAACTAAGTAAAGCTCTCAAAACAACCAGCACCTTAATGGCTTCAACTTCAGCTTGAGATGGCCCTGTCTTTTTCTTCTCAAGCTGTGCTGGAACTCCAGGTATAAATCTGAAAGAAACACCTTGTTTAGACAACATGAACACACAGAACTTCTCTGACCTTTGAGCAAATTGAGCCATGTGTAGTATCTTTTCTTGAGTCAAATAAACTGACACATTGTCCAACGACAGCAGTCCTGAGCAACACTGCACTGGATGTTTCTAGTTTCAAATAAGTAGCAGTGTATGCCTTTTTAAAAACACATTACAATAACATCATTTGCTTTTACAAGAATTGAGTGATAATCTTTTGGATTACAGCCCAGATATTTTTTCTAATGAATTCCTTGTCTGTGCAGGGTTTAAATTCTTTTCTGATGTACACAAATACAATGTATATTGGGGGACCTGACACTTAATTTTTGGCATCTGCCCAGATCTAGTGATTCTGAGGACCTGCTGCTGGACATGGACATTTTATCTTACGTCTTTGTTCTCTTGGCAATATCCTTTGCAAGTTGAGCACCTCGCTTGCCCTTGAACATTTTCTCTGCCTCCTGGCGCTCCTAAGATGATAATATCACACTGTTAAATTACAGACTGAACTTTTATCCAAGGGTGGACAAGGCCAGGAAGAAAAAAGCATAATACACCACAACTTCTCTGGACATTCAACTCAAGGATAGAAAAGCCTAAGACCCTGTAGGACACTTAATACCCACCACATTGCCCAAAAGTTAAACTGTAAATTACCGTACAGAGTAACTAAAAACTGGTCAACAGTCACATGTCCCATGTTAACACATAGAATTTACACTACCTGCTTGGAACATACCTTGAGTTTTACCTTCTGGAAGTCAAGCACCCGGATCTGTGGAATTTTGTTGATGACATAGAGTCTGTAATGCTTCTTGTTTGTCACTGGATTCCTTAACAAGCTGGAAATTCAGTGATTGTTACATGTAAAATCATAATTTAGTGGCACACAAGACAGTTTAATATCCAAGTTAATCTGAGTATTGATGATTCATACCTAAGAAGAGTCAATGTCTTCACTGAGGCCAGTGGGTCCAAGTCACCCTATACATGATGAATAGAGAAAAGAAAAAATAAACACATCCTGGTTAAAGAGAAGTTTCTGAAGAACCAGTAAAGTCACATTAAATTTAGACCCAGAGGTGATTCACTAGTAAAGGGCACCTATCTAGAGGTGTAAAACAGAATGTGTAAAATCTGTTAAACCAAATGATAAATCTAGAAAAAAAAAACAAACAAAAAAAAAAAACCTTAAACTTATGTGTTTAAGTGAATCTTAAAGCTACTATGTAGCCTCTTTAACATATGGCAGGCTGTGTCCTGCAAGCCCCTTAATACAAAGTCCTTACTATGTAAGTGAGTCATGCATGCAGCATACTGCTCGGTATGGAATTGTGGGCAGGATGTAAAGCGAGAGAAAGGGCGTGTTGACAATGTTTCTGCCAGTTTTTTTTTCAGGTTCAGATGTGCTGTAAACAAACAAAACACTGTTTCCGGCAGCCTCATTTTTCTATCATGTTTTACCTCCTGTACATTCTGGCCTGTCACTAAAATAAAGTTTTATGCGAAAACTTCTGACTTAGACCATCTCTCTGTGTGTAAAACACAACTCTGGACACTGGAGTTCATGTGTGAAAGAGTAAACCACCCAAAGCATCAAATGCTGATGCTGTGCCACAGGGTTTCTTCTTCGCCAATTGCTTAGAAAAGGGAGCCTTGCTCAAAAACCCGTAGAAAGGAATATCCCTGCACTGCTGCCAGTGTTGCACCTCCACATTAAGACACAATGTAAATCATATTTCTATTTAAAAATAAAAAAGTTACTTAATGTGGTTACTTAATGCTTTAAATCACTTTGATACTAAGTGCACATTTGTAGTTTTTCTATTTTGTTCCTAAATTATTTTCCCTACTGAGTGAACCAAACTTGGTACTCCCCCATTATTGGTAAAATTCAGATGGTTCTGTTGTTGTATCCTCTGCTGAAATGTACTCACCAGCTCCATTATATTGTTACTTGTGAGAACCAGCTCTGTCAGGTTTGGCAGAGATCGCTCCAGATTCTCACCAATGCGACTGTTTAAAAAAAAAAAAAAAAAATTTAAATTTAAACGGTTGTAAGCATGCGGCCATGTTCTTAGTAATGAGACCGATGTAAAGAAATGCAGAATTTGTGGGAACAAATAAAAACAATTTCCATTGAAATAATTATTTAGCTTAACACAAACACAAGATCAAAATATACATTAATGGATTAAGTAACTGTTTTTTTAGAAGCTTTTTCAGCTCTAACTCAGTGGGGAGTCACCCGGATTTACAAAAGTTGTGAAATATCTAAAATTTCAATTGCCATTAAACCAGCACTGAGTGAATTACCAAATTCTGTTGTTGTTCATTAACAATGTTTTCAGTCTTTTAAGCAGAGGGAAGCCATCCAGTTTCCTGATTTCATTATCAGAAAGCTCAATTGTGTCAAACTGGTCCAGAGTAGCTCCAAGATTCTCAACAACTGGGATTTTATAACCTGTAAAAGAAGAAACAATAACTTACAGTTTTAGCTCTACAGATGAACTATGACAAGAATACCATGATTTACAGTCATTTTTATACAGTCTACCATAATGAGCTATGGCTACTACTGTTGGATATAGTTTTAATTTTATTGATTCTGATTCCAATTCCGATTATGCTAAAGAGATTTTAACAATTCTGTGTACAGACTGCCATATTTTTTTTTGAGAAAAATAGGTAATATTTCGAGAACAAAACTCTCTTTTGCTCTCACATATACACATTATATAATATAATATATACATACATACATACACTCATTATGTATATATACACTAAATATAAACTAAAGGTGAAAAACATCCTCATGTAAATTTCAGACTTTACACAACGGCATAATATAGCTAACAGCGGCACGATAAAAAATAAAAACACAAACATAAAGTATCTCAGGCAAACATCAAATACATTTTGATTTTTAGAACAGAGGATAAAAACAACATTTCACTTTAAGCTTTTAGGCTGAGTGCGGCTTGAGGCCTGCATTTAGCCCGAGCTACTTAAATTGGCTAACTAACATAGCACACACACTACGAACTGCTGAAGAGACCTTTACTAACCTCGTAAATCCAATTCTCTGTCTCTCACTGGGTTCGTATATTGAGCAGCCTGCTCAATCAGTTCCGCAGATAGTTTCACCATTTCGAAGCCAAGAAATTATGTTACTTTTTATGAATTTGGCAAAAAAAAAATCCTTGAACGCGCGTTATTACAAACACGCTTTTAGCCGGAATAATACTTTCTTCTTCTTCCCCTTGTTCCGCTTTACGTTTAGGCGCGTTGGCTTCCAAAGTTTGTGTCATTAGCGCCATCTATTGTGCGGGTGAAAAATTACTTTACAGACGCTACTGCATCTACTGAGGTATGGATCAGACTCTTTCTCATAGGTCCAACTTCTTAAATACTATAAAACAGTTTTGCATCCTTTGTATCACTTGTTTGTCAATATGGAGACAAACGTAATGGTTCCATGTACAGTATGAGGTCCTTCAACAACTAGACGCACAGATTTGGCCCAATGACTAAAAACATCTGACACTACTAACTGACACTATTGCATTGTGAAATCTCACAATACCTGGAATTGACTGTGAGAAGGACTAAAGATTGAGAATGCAGATGATCCTGTAGATCTATATAAGGGTCATTTACTATAACAATGAGCAAATTACACTAACTGAATGTGCTGCTATAGGTTTATGTATTCCCAAAACACAGATTTAATACAAACCTGATTCCAAAAAAGTTGGCACACTGTACAAATTGTGAATAAAAAAGGAATGCAATAATTTACAAATCTCATAAACTTATATTTTATTCACAATAGAATATAGATAACATATCAAATGTTGAAAGTGAGAAATATTGAAATGCCTTGCCAATTATTGGCTCATTTTGGATTTCATGAGAGGTACACATTCCCAAAAATTTGGGACAGGTAGCAATAAGAGGCCGGAAAAGTTAAATGTGCATATAAGGAACAGCTGGAGGACAATTTGCACCTTATTAGGTCAACTAGCAACACGACTGGGTATAAAAAGAGCCTCTCAGAGTGGCAGTGTGTCTCAGAAGTCAAGATGGGCAGAGGATCACCAATTCCCCCAATGCGGCTGCGTCAAACTGTGGAGCAATATCAGAAAGGAGTTTCTCAGAGAAAAACAGTTTGAAGTTATCATTATCTACAGTGCATAATATCATCCAAAGATTCCGAGAATCTGGATCAATCTCTGTGCGTAAGGGTCAAGGCTGGAAAACCATATTGGATGCCCGTGATCTTCGGGCCCTTAGACGGCACTGTATCACATACAGGAATGCTACTGTAATGGAAATGATAACATGGGCTCAGGCTTCCAAAAAACATTATTGGTGCCATTTGCTGTTGCTGACTAAAACTCTATAGGTCAAAAAAGAAGCCATATCTAAACATGATCCAGAAGCACAGGTGTTTTCTCTGGGCCAAGGCTCATTTAAAATGGACTGTGGGAAAGTGAAAAACTGTTCTGTGGTCAGACAAATCAAAATTTGAAGTTCTTTTTGAAAAACTGGGACGCCATGTCATCCGGACTAAAGAGGACAAGGACAACCCAAGTTGTTATCAGCGCTCAATTCAGAAGCCTGCATCTCTAAAGATATGGGGTTGCATGAGTGTGTGTGCCATGGGCAGCTTACACATCTGGAAAGGCACCATCAATGCTGAAAGATATATCCAAGTTCTAGAACAACATATGCTCCCATCCAGACGTCCTCTCTTTCAGGGAAGACCTTGCATTTTCCAAAATGACAATGCCAGACCACATAGTGCATCAATTACAACATCATGGCTGTGTAGAAGAAGGATCCGGGTATTGAAATGGCCAGCCTGCAGTCCAGATCTTTCACCCATAGAAAACATTTGGCGCATCATAAAGAGGAAGATGGGACAACGGAGACCTAAGACAGTTGAGCAATTAGAAGCCTGTATTAGACAAGAATGGGACAACATTCCTATTCCTAAACTTGAGCAACTTGTCTCCTCAGTCCCCAGACGTTTGCAGACTGTTATAAAAAGAAGACGGGATGCCACACAGTGGTAAACATGGCCTTGTCACAACTTTTTTGAGATGTGTTGATGCCATGAAATTTAAAATCAACTTACTTTTCCCTTAAAATTATACATTTTCTCAGTTTAAACATTTGTTATGTCATTTATGTTGTATTCTGAATAAAATATAAGTTTATAAGATTTGTAAATTATTGCATTCCTTTTTTATTCACAATTTGTATAGTGTGCCAACTTTTTTGGAATCGGGTTTGTATGATAAAACAGAATATGAAATACTTTATCAGTTTCTACTGTGGAACTTGTAACAATGGTTGTGGCCATTTGACAGGTGGAGGAAGTCAGACCAGGAAACTTTATTCTTCTGTTACTGTTTAAGTTGTGTTTCTGGGTGTTAGTTACATATTGCTCTTCCCCGAAGTTCCCAGATGGTAAAAGATAAGTATAGTAACATATAAATTAAATAAGTATCTGTGTTACTAAGAAGTCACTTACTCAAACTCTTTGGTTCTTATCAGAAACATCACAGATCCTCCTCTCTGTCAGTGCTGACTGTCCCATGTTTCACGTTTTCTCACAATTAACACATCAACAGGAAAAAGTGTCTATTTAGTTCAAAAGGAGCTGTGCAGGGGATGAGAGGGGTCCTTAGTAATCAGGGTTGCTTTCTTCATCACCAATCAGCTGTAAAGTTCAGACAAAGGAGTGTGTCATGAGCAATTTATAAACACAGTCTTAATACTGATATTAATTGAATCTAAATGAATAAATCAAATACTGATGTGCCATTGTTATTCTCTAGGAGATTTTGAGAATTTGAGATTTTGAGGTTTTTTGGGTGAGGTAGTTGTTTGTCACAAATACCACACATGGCTATGTGTGTGGCTACATATTCCCATACACAGCAAGATGTGCTGCATTGTCTATTGTGGCACCTGTCCATAAAAGCCAGCATTACATTTTTGCCACCCTGATATCTGTCTACCACAACATGAAAACCACCACATAGTAAATCCTATGTGGTTGTTTTCATGTTGTGGTCTTGCTAATCTGTGTATTTTTCAAATGGTTCTGGTGGGAGCAGCAGATTGGGCCAACAGATGGACAATTAATGCAGACTGTTGTGATACAGAAAGCTCCAGTTCAAATCTCACCCAGCCAGGTGTTGCCCTGCGCGGCCATCAAGTGTGACCTTGGTGCCAGTCCCAAGCCTGGACAAAATCAGGGGGTTGCAGCAGGAAGGTCATCGGGCCTATAAACTGCCTATAAACTGTTTATCATTAGCATATACATTTCAATTCATGGATTATTAAACAAGTAAAATGTATTTTTGCATTTATTAATGGTCTGCACTTGAATGGTCTGCACTTATATAGTGCTTTTCTACCTATTGGCACTCAAAGCGCTTTACACTGCTTCTTATTCACCCATTCACACTCACAATCACACACACATTCATTCATACACCGATGGGGGAGCTGCTATGCAGCTGGCCAACACTCACCGGGAGCAACTAAGTTGGGGTTCAGCGTCTTGCTCAAGGACACTTCGACATGTGACCAGAGGAGCCGGGGATTGAACCAACAACTGTGAGATTGGTGGACAACCGCTCTACCTTCCTGTGCCACAGTCGCCCCGTATTAGTAAAAATGATGTCAGTTTCATGAACAAACATCATTTCTGTGAGGAGCTCCCTGTAACCAGTGTTTGTTCTAGAATCAATGAAGCCATCTTTAGAATAACTCGCCACTACCTGGACACACCCTACACCTATGGTTTTGTTTCAACATTAATACATTGAATGTTTCATATGTCCATATGATCCTAATTCTTGAGTGTGCTGTGGGGGAAAATGTGGTTGAGTTTTTCTTCTCTCTGCAGTGGTTTTATATTTAATATTTCTTAGATTTGGCTTTTCTGATGGCTTCTTACTCTTTAGGTTTTCCTCTGTACAGCACCACTCCTGCTAGATAAATACTAGCAGCCTGCATCGCCAACAGTAATCAGTTTAAGCTGATATACACTGATAACAGCTCACACACATACATATCAGGCTTATCTCTCTCACATGCAAAGTTTAACTATACCCGTGGCTTCTGTGTACTGTGGTCAGATATTGATCTGAGGGTTTCAATAAGGTCTCAATTGGTCTCATGTTTTATTTATACTGTTCATTTCAGAAGAAAAAGAGTGTCTCCTAGTTGCACTTGAAAAGCAGAAAACACAATTTGTATTTATTAAATTTACATAGAAAAGCCAAAAGCCTGATGTGTCACAGGCATAACCAAATAACTGAATACATTTGTACAGTGAATTGTATTAATGACACATTGCTTAATGGAAACCTGCTCTTACAACAACTGCAACACCAGAGATAACGATAATGTGCACAAATATGGCAGAACATAATATGCTTATGCCAGTGGTGGAATGTAATGGAGTACAGTACAGCTACTTGTGTAGTACTTTCAACTACTTGCCACTACAAGTTTCTACACTCCAACAATGTAACTATCAACTATTATTATTGGTTCTGCTGAATTAAGATTTGGCCAAAACTATTCACACTAATAAGCAAAATGCTGCTTGTACAGCAGGGTACAGTGTACACTGATCAGGAAAAACATAATGACCATCTGTGCAATTTAATGAAATCCCATACAGTGGTTCTGCCACGAATTTTACCTGGGTATAATGCCTTATTGTTATTAGGTTGAGACTATCAGAAAGATGACAACTTGACTTTGTGTTTATTATTGGGGCCAAAGTGGGTAGTGGAGTCGTACTGGAGTGAATTATAAGTAGATGTGGTTCTATTGTTTTGGCCACCCTATTTAAAATGAATGAGGGGGCCCAAACATTAGAACTTTTTCTTTTTTGTCATATATCATATTGTAACAGTCATGTTGTAACAGTCATAAAGTTATGCCCAATCAGTGTATTTAATAAAACCAAACAATTTAACAATTTGATGCAAAATGATCTTACTTTTCATACTGAGTTACATGTTTAATATAGAAATATCTTTGTACCTCAACATTTAACATGTTTACCATTTTTCTTCTTTCTAATGATGAAAGACCCTTTGTACTAGCTGAATGCACGGTGACCCCTGTGGACAAAGATCATATAAAGTGAAAGCACAAACAATGAGGAACTGCCCTGTTGGTTTGGGTGTGATCAGTTTTTTACATGCTCAACAGTGTGACATACGTTTGTGTGGAAGTCCATAAAAGGACCTCTGTTTTGGGTTACCATGCCCACTAACTACACCAATAAGGAAGACAATTGCTGGCCAATCGGAACCAAGTGGGCTCAGGTGGAGGAGGACCTTAAAGACACAAGAACTGTAATAAATTATTTAACTCACTAGACCAGATGTATATTGTAAGATAAATAAGATTTTTTTTTAAGCTAATGTCATATAATCTTATTTCAGTAAAGCTCTAAACAAAATACAAGCTCTAGATTGGGCATAATGTAGCCTATTAAAGCATATATAATATTTGTTGTCACATTGCGTGCAACTGTGGTACAGGAAGATAGAGCGGTTGTCCTACAATCTCACAGTTGTTGGTTCAATATCTGACCATTTACATTACATGAGTTACTAAATGTGTATCTAAATAGCTTGTTCTGTTCTGTATAATGATGAAAAAAAAACATTTATTTTCTTGTTTTGCAAATGAGGATTTATTTTCACCATTTACAAAAGAAGACTAACTAAAAAAATTATCCTAAAAACTTTTGTTTTTTAACTAAAAAAATAAGAATCTTAGCAAAAAGAAAGACTAGCAATGCAAAAACCTGGTCCTAGGTCATAAACACAAGAGTGAGAAAACAATTGATAAGATATCTTGAGGATTTTGGACCTTTTCACCTATAGCACTGAGTGTGGATGGAAATGTTGCTTTTTCCTTTTTGCACTTTATCTGAGCTGCCAGTACCTTCTGGATGACCTGTGACTGGTTATACTGATTTCCATTATTCCCAGTGTTTGGTTGTGTAAATGTCATTTACATTTTGTCATTTGCCAGATCTTTCAAAGAGAATTTCAAGTAAGGTACAAGGCAGCAAAAATCTAAGTCAAGGAGAAAACATCAAAGCCTGAAGACCTGAAGACTGCAGTGGAGACTGCAGGCATATCCATCCTGGGTGAGCTTGAACAACTCTGTAAAGAAGAGTGGGCAAACACTGCTCAATCTAGGTGTGCGAAGTTGATGAGCAGTATCCAAACAGATTCAAGGCTGTGATTGAAGCAAAAAGGATTAAAGCAGGATAGTGATCCTTTTCCAAATCCAGTTATTCTAGTTTTAATTTTTTTTTTAAATTCATTTTCATTTGTCTTTTACATGTACATTGCAACCTGCATTGAGTAAATCAAGCTAGAAAAAAAAATGTTTTTTTGGGATTTGTAGTTTCAGGCTGTTGACCTGGAACTTTCCATATTTAAGATGGTGAATTAAAAAATGTATTTTGTGTTTGTATTTTAAGGTTGTTTAGTTCATTTTGTTTACTTGTGTTACTGGAGTACAAGTTTGCCACTTCTTTGATATTTTCCAGTTATTGCTGCTTTTTATGGTGAATATGATATGATTTTTTTTTAAACTGCTTTCCCTGTTTCCCATAATATTGATGGTGTAATATTGTATCTGAAGAGGCATTATTGATTGACAATATTGGTAATACATCTTTCTTTAGGGTCGATGAAATTTGTAGACCAGCAAAATATTTGTATTATTTAAAACTGAAACACCAACAATCAGAGGAGAATCTGTACTGGGGAAAATGTGGGATATGTGAAAATAGAATAAATAGAATGCAAGAAGTTGGCATAAAATGTGGTGAATATCCATTGGTGAGTTTCTGTTACATTATTTAACTATACCTCTATGTTCAAGAGTTGGCTCTGATTTGTGTGTAACACAAAAAAGGTTACACAATTCTGAGGTTTTCTGAGTCAACATGAGATGTGACAACATTGGTTCAAAGTGTGTTTGGAGAGTGTTTGCCTCCTTTAACCAACAGTGATAAATGGGCTGAGAAGTTGGTGGTTTGAGCCCAACCACAATAAACCAGCACTGGTGGTTTGACCTGGAATATTTTGGAGAATTATCAATGTATTTTTTTTATCACTGCAGGTTACACAGCAAATATTTGATAAGATTAAGAAAAAAAAACACAAAAGCAACAACTCTAAATTGTGTGTACATATGAAAAAAATTTCAGTGGAAACTCCCTTTTATATCATTGATTCTTATCTTTTATGATCAGATTGTTGAGAAATAGGACTATTAGTTTGGCTAGTATATCAGCAGTTTGAATCAAGGCTGGCCACCGGGGGGTTTCTGTGTGGAGTTTTCATGTTCTTTGGGTTGTGTGGGTTTTCTCTGCATTTCCTACCAACAACCAAAGACATACATAGTGTCACGTTACTTGGTGACTCTAAATTGTGAGGGTAAATGGTTTGCTATCTCTGTTTGTCTCTCTATGCCAGCACAGAGAAAGACTGGCAACCTGTCCAGGCTGTAACCCTCTGACAGGTGGCATTAGCTACAGCCACTTCTCTACTGTTTCAATCCACTGCTTGAAATTATCACCATCATCATCGTTATCATCATCGTCATCCTAACTCAGTCACAGTCTCCACAATTGTATGTTTTGAAGTCACATTCACAAACCTAAGCTTAACTTTATGGACAACAATGTTAAATCTGGTGCGGAAGTATTCCATCTTTGTTTCCCAATTCCCTTTCATCTCCTCGTTAAACAAAATGTAATTCTTACTCTACAGTTCTTGAATCACCTTCACATTTGCATCTTTTATTTCTCCTAATCGTGATGTGCTGTGAGCATTTAAATGTCCACAAAGTTCTGCCATTTTATCTTGTACAATGACGTTATACTACATGGATCTTAGAATTTGAGGATTGTTACTTATTCCTCTGGGCAGCACAGCGGTAGAGTGATTAGCGCTGCTGCCTCACAACTAGAAGGTTGTGGTTTTGTGTCCCTGACCAACTGAAATTTTTTGTGTAGAGTTTGCATGTTCATCATGTGCTTGTTGGGGTTTCTTCCAGGTACTCCAGTTTCCTTCCATAGTCCAAAAAGTTGTATGTTGGTAAATTGTTGACTCTAAATTGCCTGTAGGTGTGAATGTGTGTGTGTGTGAACAGTTGTCCGTCTGTATGTGTCTCTGTGTTGGCCAGGACAAAGACTAGCGATCTGTCCAGGGTGGACCCTGGCTCTCATGCTATGACAGCTGGGATAGGATAACAGAAAAGAGTCCCTTACATGCTGAACTTCAGGCTATGTGCTGGAGAATGGTGATCAGACCAACACATTGTATCATAAATACACTTAACAAGTGAGGTACAAGACAAGCAAAAATCTCAAGTCAAGGAGAAAACATCAAAGCGAAGTCCCATCAGGAAAGTGTTTACATTTCCCGAGATGCAAGTGCAAAAAAGAGCAGAAAGAATATATAGAATATATAGAAGAGTTCTGTTTTTAGCAGTTTTTTGAATATTGGGAGTGAGTTTGCTGAGCGTGGACAGTTTGGTAGCTTGTTCCAACATCATGGGATCATTGCACTTAAGAGTTTTGCTTGGTGTCTTCTGTGTGGTGCTGGGACCACCAGATGTCGTTCATTAGGAGACCGCAGTGGACGGGAAGGATTGTAGACCTGAATCAGGGAGTTGAGTTAAGCTGGAGCTGTTGAGATGATCACCCTGTAGGTGAGAGACACAGCTTTGAACCTGATGTGAGCAGCTACAGGAAGCCAGTGTAAAGAGCCGAACAGTGGTGTGACATGAGTTCTTTTTGGCTGATTAAAAAGAGACGTGCTGCCGCATTTTTGATCATCTGCAAGGGTTTGATTGTGGATACTGGTAACCCCATCAACAAAGTGTTGCAGTAATCAAGACAATATACAACCAACGCCTGTACAATGACTTGGGATGTATATTCTGTTAGGTTGGGTCTGAGCTTTCTGATTTTGTAACGGGCAAATCTGCATGCCCTAGAGACTGAGAAGATGTTGTCTTTAAAGTTAAGTTGATTGTCAATGATGACCCCCAGATCACAATCACTGTTGATCCAATTTTGATGCTGATGTTGTGTTGCGTTGAAGATCTGGCTAGGAAGACAAGGACAAGGCAGCGATATCTGAGAGACAGGCAGAAATGCGTGATTTGACAGTGGAGTTGTGCGGTGGAAAGGACAGAAAGCTGTGTGTCATCAGCATACTTGTGATAGGAAAGGCCATGTGAGTGGATGATAGAACCCAGGGATGTAGTATAGACAGAAAAAAGAAGAGGACCAAGAACTGAACCCTGCAGCACACCGGTATAGAGGCTATGAGAGTGAGAAACATGCCCCCGCCAGGATACCTTGTATGTTCATCCCGATAGGTGAGACCAAAGCCAAACTACAGCTGATTCAGAGATACCCAAGTAAGAGAGTGTGGACAAGAGGATCAGATGGTTCACAGTGTCAAAGGCCTAAAATAGATTGAGTAGTATTAAGACAGAAGACTGACCTGCGGCTTTTGCAGCACGAAGAGGTTCCACGACAGTCAGGAGTGCCGTTTCTGTGGAGTGAAGGATGCAACTGCTTGAAAGAGAGTGGAAGGGATTGGATCCAGAGAGCAGGTGGTCGGATGGTTAGAGAGGGGATCATCTTCTCCACAGTCAGAGTTGAAAATGATGAGACCAATGCAGTGTTTGAAGAAGTTAGCAGGATGTCATCATCTTGAGGAGAGAACTGTGAGCTCATGGCTGCCACCTTGTTAGTGAAAAAGCCGCAAAATTGTCAGCAGTAAGAAAGGTAGATGGCGGAGGTGGAGGTGGGTAAATGAGTGATTTGAAAGTGGAAAACAGCTTTTTGGTGTCTGTGGTGTTGCTGAGCTTCTCCTGGTAGTAATCAGTCTTTGCCCTAGTGACACTGTGAGAAAAAGATCCAAGCAGATACTCAGACCAGATAGAGTCTTGGATTTTGAACACTTCCTCTCAGCACTCTTGAGCGTGGTGAGTTGCATCCTGTCGGTGAGGCAAGGATTAGAAGCTGAGGGACAAGCAGGTCTAGAAGAAATGGGGCAGAGACTATCCAGACAAGATGAAAGCGTATTGCAGAGACTGTCCGTGGCTGCATCTGCATCGAGGATGGAGAGGTCCTGTGTTGGGGGCAGAGTTGCCGAGACCAGCGAAGAAAATTGGTCCGGGTTGAGAGACCTCAGGTTACAGCGGAATGTTACAAGTGTGTTGGGAGAATGCGAAGGTCTAGGGATGAAGACTGAGAGTTGAATGAAGATGTGATCTGATAAATGCAGAGGAGTGACCAAGATGTTGTCTGTGGTGCAGTTCCGGGTGAGGATGAGGTTGAGGTTGTTGCCAGCTTTGTGGGTTAGAGGAGTGGAGACCAGACTCACGTCAAATTTAAAAGAGCAAACACGTTAGCCGCCCCAGGTTTGACCAGGTGGATGTTCAGGTCTCCCATGATGATGAGAGCAGGGCCATTTTCAGGGAAGTGGGACAGCAACATGTAAAGCTCATCACAGAAATTCCCCAGCTGGCCCGGTGGTTGATATATTACAATCACATGGACAGTGTAACCACGACTGTAGCGCAGGAATTTAGAGCAGTCGTCCACCAATCCCACAGTTTTTGGTTCGATCCCTGGCTCCTATGGTTCAAAGTGTCCTAGAGTAAGACACTGAACCCCAGCTTAGTTGGTCCTGGGGAGTGTCCCCCATTAGTGTGTGTGAGATTGTGAGTGTCAATGGTTGAATGACTGATTACCTGGATCAAGTGTTTTCAGTAAATCAGAAGCTGTAAGATACCATCTCCAATAAGGTTCAATTGGGCAAAGACAATGCGAATTGACATCTTTTAGCTTCTGATTCACTAAACACACCTGACCCAGTGGGATAGCAGTTTTATTTAAAAAGAGTAAAATCAACAACATGATTGCTTGTAGTGTGCGTGCACCTAAGAAGACTGTCAGGGATTACATGAAAACATTTTAAGAAAATAATCCACAATGTTTTGTGTTCTGAACAAATTCAGATTAACTTCTAACTCTAAGTGAATGTAGAAACTTTTTAAAATAAAAGATTTAATGCTACATTTACTTCATCTGAGATTTATTTATTTTTTCAGTGTAGTCCTTATGTTACTTACAACAAATTGTCTCTTCCAACCAGTACAGTTTGGGTTTACGTACATATATGTTTGTCAAGACTCATAAATTTAGTAAGGATGTGAGGTAATTTTACTTATTACATATTATATCATTTATATTATTAGTTTTTTTACAAATTTGAACTCATACCTATATTGATACTGTATGTATAGGTTTAGTGAAGAATTTTCATCAAGGATCATTTTGTCTACACTTACAGAATATTTATATTGTATTTAAATAGATGTTGACCTTTTACATTTTCATTTTATCCTATTAGACTTTTGAGTGAGATGTAGTCATAAGAATGTTTTTGTGAGATCAGCTTGACTACCAAGATACCAAGACCAGTGGTGAACATTTCTTTATAAAGAAATTCCCTCAAGTTATTTCTGAGAAACTGTGCCTTTGGCAATGGCAGTCACCAGCATAGGAACATAACAGCATGGTACTCCTTTAGATTACAGTAATGCAACTTTCAACATAATCTTGGGTGCTTATATTTCACATTCTAATTGCACAAGCTTCTGATCGCTTTTTGCATCTGTTCTATGATTGAGCCAAAAACCATTTGAAGAAGCTATACTGGAAACAGGAATCAAACCACAAGTAGCCAAGAAGAAAAGAAAAGCAAGAATGAATGAGACCCATGCCAGATTGAATTGACTACATCAGCTTCGTGTCTAATAAAAAAAAAACATTCAAAGCATACATGCTTTGAGAGCCAATAGCTAGAAAAGTGTGTATAAATGCAGACCATTTAGTACTTACTAAATCATAAGAATCTATTATTATTCAATGTGCTCAGCCAAAGGTTTTAAATTTATTATTTAGTCAATGGTCAATCGATTTCTGTATTTGTCCAGAGCTGTACTCAACCTATAGTTGCACCTACTGTATAAGATGCACTATCACACTCATATTGTATATTGTCTGGACTGGCTGCTGTGAGAGAAATTTCAAGATCTAGGTAACACCGTTTCACTGTTTTCACACTTCTGGCAGACCCAGTATCATACTGGCTTACACCAGTGCTTCCTCACCTATCCAGTCTATCTCAGGGCCAACACAGAGAAACATACACAGACAACCATTCACAGGCAATTTAGAGTCACCAATTTACCAAACATGCATGTCTTTGTACTGTGGGAGGAAGAGAAGATGCAAACTCAATAGTGGCTGTGACTGTGGCGCAGGAAGGTAGAGCAGTTGTCCACCAATCTCACAGTTGTTGGTTCAATCCTGGGCTCCTCTGGTCACATGTTGAAATGTCCTCAACAAGACACTGAACCCCAACTTAGTTGCTCCTGGTGAGTGTTGGCCAGCTGCATAGCAGCTCCCCCATTGGTGTGTGAATGGGTGAATAAGAAACAGTGTAAAGTGCTTTGAGTGCCAATAGGTAGAAAAGTGCTATATAAGTGCAGACCATTTACAGCCAGCTGGGGACTTGAACCAGGATATAACTACTCTTTAGATCTCTACACTGGCTTCCTGTAGCTGCTCGCATCAGGTTCAAAGCTCTGTCTCTTGCTTACAGGGTGGTTAACTCGACAGCTCCCGCTTACCTCAACTCACTCATTCAAGTCTACAATCCTTCCCGCCTGCTGCGGTCTGCCAATGAACGACGTCTGGTGGTCCCAGCACCGCACAGAAGACACCAAGCAAAACTGTTTAGCGCAATGATCCCACGATGGTGGAACGAGCTACCAAACGCTGCACGCTCAGCTGACTCTCTCCCAATATTCAAAAAACTGCTGACAACTGAACTCTTCCGCATCTTCCTATGCACTTAAATCTTTTTTTAAAAAAAAAACAACTACTTTTCTGCTCTTTCTCGCACTTGCATCTCGTGAACTGTGAACACTTTTCTGATAGGACTTTGCTTTGATGTTTTCTCCTTGACTTAGATTTTTGCTGCCTTGTACCTCACTTGTAAGTCGCTTTGGATAAAAGCGTCTGCTAAATGACTAAATGTAAATGTAAATGTAAAGGTGAAAGTAAGACTATATTAAACAATGAAATGTTTTAGGTCTTAGTTCATTTCCACACAAAAATATTTGAATTTATAAATTGAAGCAATATTTGTTGAGTTGCAGGTCTGGACTGATTTTCTACACATCCGGGTTACTGTTATTGAACTTGATGGGAAACTTGTTCCACAGAATTCCACAAATAAAAAGTAGAACAATATTACAATATATCCCTCCTTTAAGGTTAATTGGCTCAGATGCGGACACAAAGGGTTGTGTCACTTACTGTCCCGACTGGAGGCAATAAACAATTGGACCAGCTGTAGGGGACCATCTGTTGTTCATACCCACACACACAAACACACACGCACATGCACACAAACATACTATACTAAACACATAATATAATAAATACATAAATATACTATACTATTAATGTGATGACACTTATTGATATAACCACCTTAAAAGTCACCCTAGGGTGACTGTAGTGCAGGAAGGTGGAGCAGTTATCCACCAATCTCACGGTTGTTGGTTCAATCCACGGCTCCTACAGTCACATGTCAAAGTGTCCTTGAGCAAGACACTGAACCCCAACTTAGTTGCTCCGGGTGAGCATTGGCCAGCTGCATGTGAGTGTGAATGGGTGAATAAGAAGCAGTGTAAAGCGCTTTGAGTGCCAATAGGTACATAAGCGCTATATAAGTGCAGACCATTTACCATTTAAACCTGTGCCTTGAACAAGTAATGACCAGCCAAAATGTCCTCTCTTTGTAAAGAAAATACTTTTCTTGGTCCTCACTAAGGCTTAGGTGTTTCTCTTTAAATAAAATATGTGTCAGCAGTTAGTAAATATTAGTTTGTCTGGCTCACAGCAGTGAATGTTACATCATTGATTGATTATTCTTAAAATTTTATGCATTTTTAAATCCCCAGTCTTCATGGGCTTACAAGATACCAATATACAAAAATAGCCTGTCCCATAATTTAAAAAACATTCTATCTTCTTGTTTAGGCTTCAGACATACATTGTGCCACCTTGGAAATACTATTGTCAGGCATTTCATCTTTTTTATCACCAGAACATAAGATATATTTTTATTTACAGACCTTTCTTTAAAACATCAGCATGACTGACAACATTTGCTCATTAGTGCTGTTGTGTAGCATACATACAACCATGGCTGTGCAGCATCCAGGAGACCAACTTAGGCAGCCACAATATCTCATTTTGGGTGGACATTAAAATACTAATGGACCTATAATGAACGTAAGTGAATTTAAATAATCTCAGCCTTCCATTCATGTTGAGTCACTGTTCAGTCTTGCTATTGTTAAAGATGACTGGTGGTGATAAGAAAATAAAGACACCTGCACACACCTTGAATAGGTTTATCCCTTATCACTGGAGTCACAACGTGATAAAGCAAAGCAAACAAAATAACTCAGAAGAGCATGTTGTAGTCTTTGTTTATCAAAAGCTTTGTATTCATTATATGAGTCTACTATACCCAAACATGTAAATCAGATTTGATAGTTGTGGGTGTTCCTACTTAAAGCTTGAATAATGGCGAAACTTCAATCTGAGGCTTTGAGCCTGAAAAGATAGAACCTTTCCTTGACATGTAAAATCTAACTACATCTACTGAAATACAGGACATACTGTGACTGTACAAATGTTAAAAATTACCTTAAAATTACTCATTTAGCATGCACTTTAAAAGTGAGAAACTTCTACATGTGACCGGAGGAGCCGGAGATTGAACCAACAACTGTGAGACTGGTGGACAACCGCTCTACCTTCCTGCGCCACAGCATTGTGTCAAAGCATTGACACCATTGTTTGTGGATGCCTGCTATGCCATCCCTCCATCAGTACATGGGTTTTTGTGCTTTATTAAAGAATATCATTGGTTCTCAATTGGCATTTTTTCTTTTTCTTAGTGATAGAGATTTTACTTTTTTTAAACTTGTTCAACCTTTCCATTGGTGTTCTGCTACACTTGATAAAGTTGCACAATGATAAACAACAACATGCAGCTATTTAAAAATGAACCAATGACCAGGACCACACTTTATTATTAATAAAAAAACAAACCAAGTCAAATTAAAGTATCCATTTTAGTTTGAGATCAGGCCATGTTAATTGAGTGGTTAGCACTGCCACCTCACAGCTAGAAGGTTACCGGTTCAGGTCCAGAAAGGCTGAGGCCTTTCTGTGTAGAGTTTGTTCTCCCTGTGCTTGCGTGAGATTCCTCCAAGCATGTTAGGTTAATTGACTGTAGGTGTGAAAAGGAGTGTGAATGGTTGTCTGTGTATGTCTCTCTGTATTGGCCCTGAGATAGACTGAAGATCTGTCCAGGGTGGACCCCACCTCTTACCCAATGAATGCTGGGATAGGATATATACCAGGATAATCAGGTAAAGTTAAAGGACGGTTGGATTGTTTGAGATCAATTTTGTGAGCAAAGAAAATCTATGTGTCTAATGTGTCTACTTCCTGTATGTTGTTTTGATGCTCAAATTTACAAATAGAGGTGGTAAGTAAATAACTATATTTAGTACAATTTCGAGGTACTTGTACTGGAGTATTTCAATTTTACGCTGTTTTTTTAAAGTTGAAAGACATTACCTGTAGAATTTTGTTCTTAGTTATTAAATAAATCTGGACTAGACGTGTCCAAGTCTCAAAATCAGTGCTATTTTCTTAGTGAAGTACTTACTTTAAGTACATTTTAAATCATGTGCATTTGTACTTCAATATGATTAAAGAATGTGAAGTGGTACTTCTACTTGTAGTGGAGTATCTTTGTAAGCAATTGATGTTCCTTATATTAGCCCTTTGAAGGCAGGTGAACCAGGGACCATGGAAATAAATGGGATATAGGGCAAGACCAGCAGCTTCTGAATGAATCACAGTGCACTATGCACACAGTGTGCAGCTATGGGAATGCCACTCCCTCACCTGCAACATCAACACCTTGTCCCCAGTATAAAAAGTTGAACCTCCCACCAACCTTTCTCAGTGTTCCTGTGGAGAAGCAAATGGCTATGGCCAAAGAGTGGCTGCTATGGCTGATGCTGTCTGCAATCGTTGGCGTCTGGCACACCGGTACATACATTATACTCCATTAGGCAACCTGACAAAACTACTAACAGGGCTTTTAACAGTTTAAATGTTTACCTGTGGACTACAGCAAAGCTGAGCCTTATTGTGTTTTAATGTAGTTTGACATTTCATTATTATTACTTGACAAATAACTGTGATTTCTTTCAACAGAAGCAAAGTCTGCGGTAAACGGGTTCTCGTCCATGTCCCATATTGCTGAAGAAATTGAAGGTAAGCATGTTAAGTGTTTGTAGTAACCATAAACTTCTTGGTTTCTTAACAAAGCAATGTGTGAACATTTATTTGTGTGGAGAATATTGTGGCTTTGGTGAAATCATGTCCTGATTTGCCTTTGTAGGTGTGCGTTCCATCCACAATGGGCAGGTTTGCAGTACGTGGGGCAACTTCCACTTCAAGACCTTTGATGGCGATGTTTTCCAGTTGCGCTCCACTTGCAACTATGTCCTGACTTCTTCATGCAGGAGCAGTTACAAGGATTTCAACATCCAGATGAGAAGACAGGAGACTGACAGTCACCCCACCATCAAAAACATCATAATGAAGCTGCAGGGCTCAGTGGTGGAGCTCTCCAAGGGCTTGGTGCGCATTGATGGCGAAGCGTAAGTTTGCTCTATAAACAATATACGTTTTCCACTCTGCTTACATTATTAGGGAGATGCCATAGCAGCTTCAGTATGTTACTTTGTGGCATTTTTTTAAACCCTGCAGTAACACTGTGTAACTTAGTTAATAAATTAAAGTTGATTAAAGTTGATTTTCACAATTGTCTGTTTTGGTAGAGTTTTATGCAGGCACTCATGCTTGTCAAGCGACAGTCAGTAGAAGGGTGAAATCTTTAGGGTTGACTGTGGCGCAGGAAGGTAGAGTGGTTGTCCACCAATCTCACAGTAGTTGATTCAATCCTCCGGTCACATGTCGAAGTGTCCTTGAGCAAGACACTGAAGCCCAACTTAGTTGCTCCTGATGAGTGTTGGACACCAGCATAGCAGTTCCCCCACCGGTGTATGAGTATGTGTGATTGTGAGTGAGAATGGGTGAATTAGAAGCAGTGTAAAGTGCTTTGAGTGCCAATAGGTAGAAAAGCGCTATATAAATGCAGATCATTTACCACACTCAAAATTAAAGACATTGGGAAAATGCAATAGGCTACTTTCAGTATCTCCCTTTGACTCTAGGAGCAGAAAGTTCAATAATGGGACTACTTTTCATTTTTCAGAGTCACTTTACCATTCAGTCAAGCAGGAGTGTTCATAGAGAAAAGCCCCACCTACATCAAAATCAAAGCAAACCTGGGATTGGTTGCTATCTGGAATGAGGAAGACTCATTTCTGGTAAAATTATATGTATAAATTATATATATAAGTGAAAAGCATGTGTAGCTGTGTTATATGTGTGACATGGTTTCGTCCTCTCAGGTGGAACTAGATCTGAAATACAAGAACCAAACCTGTGGTCTTTGTGGAGACTTTAATGGGGTCCAGCTCTACAATGAGTTCTACAGCCATGGTACTCTTTGATCCTTTCTGCTAACCTCAGCCCATAGGGCATGGCCACAGAACTGAAGACAGTCTCTGTAAATGTGATTCTAACAGGTGTGAAAATATCTCCCATGGATTTTGCCAACTTCTGGAAAATGGATGGGCCAACTGAAAGCTGCTTTAACTACACATCAGAATCTTCACAAAGCTGCAATAACATGGTGAGAATTCATTTCATTATGTGGAAGTCATAATCAAAACTAATTGTTCCAGTCAATGCTGAAAACTTCATCCAGTGACTGACCAACAGCCCCTTATAGTTAGAGTCAAAACAATTTGTGTCCAGGTAAACAGCCACCATCGGCAGGAATTGCCTCTGGATAATGTAGATGGTCTTTGTTACAATATATTACTGCAAAATAAATTTATTGCTTGTCTCTCTGTCCTTTAGAAACCACTATGTGAGCAGATCCTTACTGGACCGGCCTTCAACAGCTGTCACAGTCTGCTGGATGTTGTCTCCTTCACTTCTGCCTGTGCTGCAGACCTCTGCCACTGTGGCGATGGCATAGATAACCATAGAGACGCATTTTGCCTGTGCAACACTGTGTCTGAGTTCTCCAGACAGTGTGTCCATGCTGGTGGCAAACCAGGCAACTGGAGAACCAAAGAGCTCTGCTGTGAGTACAGTGTAACAGTCATTAAAATTGTGTTTAAATATTAAATCCCTTGATCTAAAGACAGAAACACAAAAAATCAAACTAAAGTTGGAAGAAATTCTAAACTACACTGAGCAACATAACATAAAAGATGCAATAAAAATGCTTCAGTCATTAAGTATTCATTAAGGCAGTCAGAATGTTCCAGCTTTAAAAATGTGTTGTCATGTTCAGATGTTAAGTAAACAGGTACAGAATATAGTGTATATTTTGCACATTGTGCAGTTTGTGCCTTTCCTCCTTTGATGTTTAGTGAGAAAGTGGAGTTTAAGGGTTAATTAACGCAAGATAATTTATTACTTGTAGATTGTTGTATTCATATATAGTAATTAGGCTGTCAGTGTTAAAACAATTAGAACCATACTAGTTTTTTTGCAGCTTATAATAAGATGACCCCTTGCCTCACCAGTGCAGGGCTTGATAGTGCAAGTGGCTCTAAGTAGCAATGCTGTCCTACTCTCACTATTGTATTTGCTCTTGAGGAATGCAGTGAGTGAGAACCCTAATGAAGTTACAGTTATAGTGTTTATCATGCAGTTTCTCTGCTCTCTGTGTCTGACCAAGGGTGGGGCTCAGCTCCTCCACAAACACACTAACATCAATCATTGGCGCGACTGTGGTGTAGAGCCATCGTCCACCAATCTTGCAGTTCTTGGTTCGATCCCCGACTCCTCTGGTCATGTCGAAGTGTCCTTGAGCAAGACACTGATCCCCAACTTAGTTGCTTACAGTGAGTGTTGGCCAGCTGCATAGCAGCTCCCCTATCAGTGTATGAGTCTGTGTGTGATTGTGAGTGTGAATGGGTGAATAAGCAGCAGTGCCAATAAAAAATGCGCAAGTGGACCCTGTGCAGGCTAGACTAAACCAATTGGCATCTTTGCTCTGAAGGTGTGTGTGTGCAGTCCACACAGATCAGAAAGACACAAAGAGCTGAAGCTGGAGGCGTGTAATGTTTACAAGGCACTGATATTTGGTCTGGTGCTATGACTAAATATCATGTTTTAAACATGGGAAAATGGATGTATTTCATTAATGGGATTTTTAAGTTTGAATCTGATATAAACCTGATAAAAATCCAAACACTAACATATAAATTATTGTAGCAAATGGTCTGCACTTATATAGTGCTTTTCTACCTATTGGCACTCAAAGCACTTTACACTGCTTCTCATTCACCCATTCGCACTCACAATCACACACTGATGGGGGAGCTGCTATGCATCTGGACAACACTCACTGGGAGCAACTAAGTTGGGATTCAGTGTCTTGCTCAAGGACACTTCGACATATGACCAGCAGAGCTGGGGTTCAAACCAACAACTGCGAGATTGGTGGATGAGTGCTTTACCTTCCTGCACCACAGTCGCAATAGTTTTATTTCATAAACTCAGCCTGTTCATTTCTCAATAAAAACGAATTAATAACCAAAACTGTATTTTTGAACAGTATTTAAAAAAGATAGGAGTCAGATCCACTCCAAAAGGCATCTCATCATGAAGCCGTGGTCCAACTGCTGTTTAATTCCTAGGACTTTCAGGGAGAACAGGGATTTAAAGAAGGGAGAAGAATATTAACACTTGAAAAGTGTCCCTTTCCAATAAATTCTGAGTAGAAAAAACTGTGCAATTAATTTACGATCCATTCATTAAATATGGACAGTCCTGTAATTAATTGGAATTTAAATTATTATTTGCTTTATTATCAGCTCTAATATCAATATATTTTATTTCACAGTCGCTTACACACCTAGTGCCTCATTAACCAAACAGTGATATCACACGTAATGAACGGATTCATTAAGATCGCTTCATCCATAACATGTTTGAACTGGGGGCAGGCCATATTCAGCAGCCAAAAACAGGTCACAGAGATCATATAAGTCAAGTTGCATGAAAAAACCTGTGTATTTACAGGGAAGTCATGTCCTCATGAAATGGACTACAGCGAGTGTGGAAGTCCCTGCACTGATACTTGTTCCAATCCAGAGGCCAGTCAAACCTGTGACAGCCACTGTATCGATGGATGCTTCTGCCCAGCAGGTAAAGCATAGTGACTCACACTGTACAAATGTATAATTGCATTGCATGTACACAACGTATTTCACTACAATAACACTTTGGTTGCTTTCAGGCATGGTGCTGGATGATTTAAATGGGAAAGGTTGTGTCCCACTGAGCAAATGCTCCTGCACTTACAACAGTAAAAATTACAGACCTGGAGAGTCATACTCCAATAACTGCAAAAAATGGTATGATATACAGTATGGCAGTTAAAGAAAAACTCAGTATTATGGAAATATATGTGTTTGTTTAAAAAAACGTATTAAGAAAACTATTTATGTTTTATCAGTGTGTCCAGAGTGTGTTCAGCATAGTTAAGCCTAGTATGTAAAGTAATGGCTTAAAGATAGTTGGACATTGCTAAATTAACTGTCCACTTGCAAGTAAGATTGATTTTTGTGTCCCATAGCGTGTGTGAGAATGGCCAGTGGACATGTGTGGAGGAGAACTGTTCAGGAACGTGCTCTGTGGAGGGGGGAGCACACATCAATACATTTGATGGAAAGGTCTATACCTTTCATGGGGACTGCTCCTACATTCTGGCTAAGGTACAATACACCATCACCACACAAGTACACAGGTAAAAATGCACATCACCAAAATACAAACCCAAAGAGGTATTGGCTCCAGCCTCCTGCAACTCTTATAAGTGGTTAAAGATATGGGATGGATATGTTTAGAGCTGTGGAGGCATGTACTGTATGTGATCTCTGTAACATCCCATATACAGTGGCAAAAACAAGTGTTGGCATTGTTTGCCATTTTCTGGTTTTCTGGATAAAGTAATCATGACATGTGATTTGAGTTTCACAAAAATCACAAATATCAACAAAAATCTTAATTCTAAGCTAATAAAACACATTTATGATCATGAACATTCATGATCTGAAATGTCTTTATTGTACACACTCGTTAATTATACAAATTGATGGTGGGAAATATAATGGCACCATTAGGCTTATGTCACTAAACGTCAGTGTACTTTTTTTTAGCAGCATCAGGTGATGAAGACCTGCAATCGAGAGATGTTGATTTTCATGTAGCAGGAAAGGGTTACAGAGTAATCTTCAACACATTAGATATTCATCAGTCCACAGTTAGACATATTGTCCATAAATAGAGACAATTTAATATTGTGGCATTGTGACATTCAGCATTGAGGCACAATGTAGAATGATGAGTGAGATAAAAAAGAACCCTAGAGTTACACATAAGACTTAAGTGTTCATTGGTTAAAATTAGTTGGTTACCATCTCTCTTTATGAATCAACAAAATGCAAATATCATTGATTAGACATAATATCTAGCCATATTTTTAGGTTGTCTGGTCTAACTGGCTCTCTTGACGTTACTCTACAGCATCTGTATTGGGTTGAGGTCTGGGCTCTGACTGGTCCACTGCAGCAGTGGTCAGATCTTGATTCTCTGAAGTCATTATGAGCATTTTCCCAGTAGTGTTGTGGAGTGTCACGGTGGTCTTTGGCAAACCTGTTTTTTGGAGAGCGATGGCTTCCTCTATGGTGTCCTGCCGCGTATGCCATGTCTGTTCAATGTTTTCTTAAAGGTTGATTCATAAACAGTGATAGGCGGCCTGGTGGCTTACCGGTAGAGTAATGAGTTGGGATGCAGAAAGCCTCTAGGATTCGTTTTTTACCATACTGTTGTATACCAGTTTAAGAACATAGATTAAAACAACAGGAATGTGGAATCAGTCTGGAAGTAGGCGGAAATAGTCTGCAACTACTTTTTACTAAAACTATTATGATTATTACTACTACTAGTAAAATCAATATTACCACTACTGCAGTAAAAGTATTGTTAGTGGCTAATAGTACCCTGCCACTTTTTTGCTCTTATTGTTTTCCCTCTGCACTGCTCTTTGCAGATATTTTTTCTCAATGCAATAGCAGTTCATTAGTTTTCTGACTTTTTTTAGGAATGCAATGGAACCAGGTTTGTGGTACTAGGAGAACTGGTGCAGTGTGGACTGACTGAAAGTGAAACCTGCCTCAAGTCTGTCACCTTAGGATTGTCTGGAGGGGCTAATGTGAGTATGATACTTGATCCTTGAAGAAAATAGACATGTTATATAGATTAACCTTTATCTATATATAGTATAATGTGATCAATGTGTTATATGACTTCTTGTGTATTTAGCATTTTCTGTAAAATCAAAGGAGAATAAATAGAAAAGAAAGCCCACATATCCAAACAAACCTCTGCTGGTGCCGGACGGAAAAACAGTCCAAAGGCAAAAAAACAAACAGAAGATCTGCACACTAAGCTTTCTGCACTGTCAGTTCCTGACAATAATCTGTGTTAGATCGTTGCTTGATCATTAAACTTGCCTGGAGCATGAAGCGCAGTGGATGGAACTTCTGTTTGTGTTTTGCCCAAGTAAAAAAATCTTTTAGTTTTAATTCTCTATTAGAAGTTTGGTAAACACAGTTTTCCATAGCATAGCCCAAAACAGAGTTATAAATTCTATTTCCAGATAGCCATTGATTTCAGTTTATTTTACTATGTAGTTTAAACAAACTAGCATCTTGGAACTAGATTAAGTTAGGTAGTCAATCAGGTTTGTATGCATTTTTTGATGGTGATGCAATTACTGCTGAACATACATTCTAAAAGTTTCACTAATAACATGTCTCAAATAAAGGTGATCACCATCCAGCCCAATGGCAAAGTTTTTGTGAATGGCATCTTCGCTCAGTTACCATTTGCAGCTGGTGAGCAACCCTCCACTGTACAGTCTTCACCTCAGACAATCTTACATGTAGAACAAGACATAGTGTAAATGGTCTGCACTTATATAGTGCTTTTCTGCCTTTACACTGCTTCTTATTTACCCATTCGCACTCACAATCACACACACACTTAAACACCAATGGAGGAGCTGCTATGCAGGGGGCAACACTCACTGGGAGCAATTAAGTTGGGGTTCAGTGTCTTGCTCAAGGACACTTTGAAATTTGACTGGAGGTGCAAGGTATCAAACAAACAACTGCAGGATTGGTGGACGACTGCTCTACCTTACTGTGCCACAGTCACCACACAGTGTGGCCACATGGGCTGTTTAATTCTGTAAAGTGAAACACTATAAAACACTCCACCATAAATCTGACACATTTGTTTAGTTACTTGTTGCATCACACACATTATGATGTAATGTTTGAGGATAAGATAAAATGCACTCAAAACATAGGTAAGGGTGTAGCATGGTGCTGGGAACTACATGAGCAATGTCTGTTTGGTCAGTGACTAATCTTTCTTTTAACCCTTAGCTGGGATCTCTGCCATCAGAGCATCATCTTTCTACATACTGGTCCAGACGTCTGTTGGTGTTCTTTTGGAAGTGCAACTTCAGCCAGTCATGCAGCTCTACATGACAGTGAACACTGACTACAAAGCCAAGACCTGTGGTTTGTACACTAAAATAATTTAAATGTGATTTTAGAATATAGACGATAGGTGTTCAACACAGCACTAAGGCATTCCACAGACAGTATACCCACTGTTTTAATGGTTATAAAAGGAATCGATGTTATTATTAGAACATAGTATATTTAATGCCCTGTGATGCAGTGTTCTCTATTTAAAAACATTATTTTAAAGTAACACAAGTATAAATATTGGGAATACTACTCACTATAACACAATGATAAAGCACAACAAAGAGTTAGCAGTTATATTGAGAACCTTACAGACATCCTACAATTTATAGCCTATCTGAGAAATGGTACTTTAAAAAGGTTTTTCTAATCACAGGTGGCTTTAAATGTTAATAAACTAGAGACTTTGTATCATTTATTATAATTTATGAACCTGCCAAAGAGGATTAACTCACTTTAAAACAGGGGCATGCATGCAGGTAGAACTCTGGTCTCTAACTCTACCAGCAACTGGAGTACACTTCCAGCCAGCATATTTAGTTCAGCAGTCTCTTTCATCTCAACAACATACTCTCATAGCACTGGCAATTCTAAATCATGAAACAAATAAAAGCCTCACACATGTGTTGCGGTCTGCCTGCAGGTCTGTGTGGGAACTTCAACAAGAACCAAGCTGACGACTTTCTCAAGCTCAGTGGTGTTCAAGATGCCACGGCAGCTGGGTTTGTCAACAGCTGGAAGACACATGGTAGTTGCCCAGATATTAAGAGTAACTTTGAGAAACCATGCAGTCTCAGTCTGGATAATGGTAGGTCTGACTTATTTAGATTCTTTATTATGACTGTTGCTGATCAGTGCCTCTGATGCAGATCTTTATCTGTTGATGACAGAGAAGTATGCCCAGCACTGGTGCTCCATGTTGAGTAATCCTCAGGGAGTGTTTGCCTCTTGTCATCCAGAAATCAGCCCTGAACCTTATAAAGACGTAAGTCTCACAGCTACAAGTTAAAATTTTTTCTGTGATCTGTACCCAGATCAGTCTCCAGACCTACAATATGACCTCATGGTGCCATTTATTTAATTTGCTTCCTCACAGAATTGCATGTATGACAGCTGTAACTGTGAGAAAAGTGAGGACTGCATGTGTGCTGCAGTCTCCTCCTATGTCCATGCTTGTGCAGCTGCAGGAATCAAGATCAACAACTGGAGGAACACAATCTGTGGTAAGCAGTAAAAATGAGTGTCATCCATGCCATTTGATAACACTAGCTTGTCCAAATGACCAATTGGATTCTTTTATTGGAGTATTAGAAAAAATGCTACTGAGCACTCTTTTTTTGTTAAACTAGGCTGCTCACACACAGTAGCAGCACTACTTCAAAAATTTCAGACAAATATGTTTATTGTTGGTGCAAACCTAGCTGTCATTAAGTAAAAGGTGGAATACACCCTGGACAGTTCTCCTGTCTATCTCAGGACTGACACAGAGAGACCTACAGTGACTGACAGCCTCGCAACCTCGCTGACCATTGTTTATGTACCTTTTCTCCTTCAAGTTCTCATGTTCATAGGTTGTTTTTTTGTTTTTTTGGTTGTTTTTTGTCCTTTCAGCTTATCAAGTACGTTCATTGTAGCCACAGCGGATCCTTAATCTGCATGTTGATTTGGCGCAGGTTTTGCTCTGGCTGCCCTTCCTGATGGAACCCTCCCAAATTTATAGGCTCGGGACTAGTACTGTGCAGTTGGGGATGGGGATGGGCTGTTGGGGGTTCGGTGTCTTGTTAAGGGATACTTCGACACGTGGTCGGCAAATTCATAATATTGCATCTATAGCCCCCTAAATGAACATCTAAATGTTAGTTTGTTAAAATTCGATTAAAGACAAATTAATTTAGCAATATGAACCATGAAACACAATATCATGAAATTATATACTGTGGACAGTGGATAAATCTGGATAAAAATTTGTATTTGTATTATGTATATTTTGGTGCTGTTGGTTGTCAAACTGATTTCTCCCCTTGTGGCTATCAGGGCTTTTTTGGAGCTCTTTGAGGACTGCACTTTACAATAATTATTTGTTGGAGTGTCCACTTTTGTTGGCTTTTACAAATTTGTTATAATGCAAAGATTAATAATTTGACCAAAATAAGAACAGAAATAATTGCTTTTGCGTTGTTGAAACATGTATTTCCCTTTTATGGGGCGACTGTGGCGTAGGAAGGTAGAGCAGTCGTCCACCAATCTCGCAGTTAAAGGTTCAATCTCTGGCTCCCTTCTTCTTATTCATCCATTCACACTCACAGTCACACACACACTAATACACTGATGAGGGAGCAACTAAGTTGGGGTTCAGTGTCTTGCTCAATGACACTTTGACATGTGACTGGAGGAGCCGGGGATTGAACCAACAACTGCAAGATTGCTGGACAACCGCTCTACAGGGCGCCGCAGGGCCTACATAGTACTACATAGTACTGCATTGTTTATAGTAAGGTTTTAATTTAAATCAGCTGTTTAGAAGAAATGAAAAGAGCTTTTTACAATAAGTTATTAATGGACTTTATGTGATACACATACAGTAAGAACACCCACATCAACCCAACCGCTCATACGCACAAACACACACAACATATGTCATTAAAAGGAATAACATGTAAACACAACAGTGTTCAACAAATATACATTCATCAGATTACACTGTTTATTACATACCTGAAACACCAACAGAAAATGAACTTGTCAAAATAAATGGATCACCTTTGGCTGTAGTGACTCAACCCATAATAGAGATTCTAATGCATGCACAGAAACTCCACTGGAGGGCAATATCGGACTAATAGTGGCATGTTTCAAAATGCTTACGTTTATTTTTGCGCCACTGTTCAAAAAGGGAAATTCGAAAGCAAACAGATATGTTTGCTTTCGAAAAATATACTACTGTGTTTTGTAATAGTTTATAACAAAGTGCTTTATGTACTAATTTTCTGAGTTGTATATCTTTGCTTAGTAAGCAGCTGGGTGGCATTTGTACAAAGTACAGTGGTGCAAATTTACCAACCAAAACAGTACAGGGCATTAGGGCATCCCTAAAAAGCCTGCATTTATCCCAAAATGCTGCATCAAGAGTGCTGACTGGAATTAGCAAGAGAGATCATATTTCAACTTCACTAGCTTCTCTCAGTTGGCTTCCCATAAAATCTAGAATAGCAATTAAAACCCTGCTTCTTACATATAAAGCTCTGAACCGTCAGGCTCCATCATATATAGAAGATCTCATAGTACCATATCAGCCCAGTAGACCACTTTGATCTCAGAATGTAGCCTTACTTGTGGTTCCCAGAATTTCCAAAGGTAGAATGGGAGGCAGAGCCTTTAGCTCCTCTTCTGTGGAACCAGCTCCCAGTTCAGATTCAGGAACCAGTAACCCTATCTACTTTTAAGTCTAGGCTTAAAACCTTCCTCTTTAATAAAGCTTATAGTTAGTTAGCTACTTCCCTCCTCTTGTCCCTCTCTCCTCTCCTCTCAGCCCACAATTGTCACCACTGTATGACATTAACTCTGTGTTTTCTCCAGTAGTTGTCTTTCTCCTTCTCTGTCTCCCTCTCTCTGTCCCTTTCTGCAGGTGTCCCCGGCTTTAGAGCTGTGTGTTTTCCAGTGTGCAGCTATTGGTCCTACCAACCTGCCTGATGTTTTGTTGTTGCTTTTATTGCTCTTTTCTTTTCTCTCTTCACTTTCCACTCACCCCAACTGGTCAAGCCAGATGGCTGCCCACCCTGAGCCTGGTTCTGCTGGAGGTTTCTTCCGTTAAAGGGAGTTTTTCCTCTTCACTGTTGCCTAAGGCTTGCACAAGGGGAGATTGTTGCATTCTCTCTATACATCTTTAGAGTATTGAACTTTATTCTGTAAAGTGCCTTGAGATGATTTTGTTGTGAATTGGTGCTATATAAATAAAGTTGAATTGAATTGAATTAGAATACTACAGTACCACGCAAAGCAAATTTGCTTTCAGGAAAATACAAAACTGTTGTTTGCTGCTTGCACTGATTTGTTTCACCAAAAAAATAGGGATCATCATCAGCCATACCAGAAGTCAATATAGAGTATGTGCATTGGCTGATTTTCCATAAAATTTCATGTTTAAATTTGGCACCTGTAGTGAGTGTGTAGTCTCACAGTTTGTATGGATTCTGTACTGTGATCTCTGCAGGGAAATATGCTAATTCCTGCCCCAGCAACATGGTCTACTCCTACAACATCACATCCAACAGTCGCACATGCCACTGCATCAGCACCACAGATCTCAGCTGTTACTTCACTTTCCCTCCTATCGATGGCTGCATCTGTGCAGAGGGCACCTATCTGGATGACTCTGGGAAGTGTGTCCCATCTAAGGATTGCCCCTGTTATGACAAAGGCTCAGTGGTACCTCCTGGACAGGTTGTTAACAAGGAAGGAGTCATTTGGTATAAAACTAATATATTATACATTATACATTATCCCTCAGACATTTACATGTTATTTGGATGTGGTATGACATGTTATTATGACATAAATATTACACATTTTCCAATAAAATGTTTACCTCATACACGAAAAAGCATTTTGTGTAGCTCTAAACAGATCATAATTAACATTACTACCTAATTTTAGTGCCTTGTCAACCAATTTGACGCATATTAACTGTTTTACAACTTTTTATATTTTTAAATTACACACAGTATAGATTGCAAATATTTTTTGCTTATTTTTCCTCAAGCACCTGTAAGGAAGGCAAGCTCAGCTGCATCGGGGAGCCTTCTATACAGCCATGTAAGTAACATGATACAGAATCACTATATAATTAGTGTCCTTAATGTGATATTTTGGAATGGCCTGTGACAGTTCCTTGTAAGACTTTAAATATGCAATTTACAGCACAAATGGTAGAATTTAATAATTTGTGGTTTAGAGACTTTGGCACAGACATGTAAGCAAATTAATTAATTTAAAATGAAATGAGGTGTGTTCATGTAAAAATGGTTATCAAGATCATGTCAGATCATGTTATTGTCTTTTCTTGATAGCCTGTGCTCCCCCAATGGTGTTCTTCAATTGCTCTGCCAATGGTCCAGCTGCAAAAGGATCTGAGTGTGAGAAGAGTTGCAACACATTAGATATGACCTGTGTAAGTCACTTTTTATCAATAAAGAAGATTTTACAGGCAAAAATGAATAACCCATTTATATCTAAGAAAAAATATTTTGATAATCTGAGGTCTGAGGTAAAGTAAAAAATGTTGTCATATAATATAACTGAATTGTAAGTTTGTAAGTTTTTCTCCAGGTGACCACAGGGTGCATCTCTGGTTGTATGTGTCCATCTGGGATGGTATCTGACAATAAAGGAGGGTGTATCAAACCAGTGGCTTGTCCCTGTGTTCATAACAGCATCACCTACCAGCCTGGGGAAACTGTGAAGGTGGACTGCAACACCTGGTAATTGAATAACAAGTAAAATTAGATGTTCAACGCAAGAAAGATGTGGCCACTTTTTTTTTTTTTTTTTAGTTACACCCACCCATCTGCAACTCACATGTATTAACATAAATATGTATTTTATTACAAACCCAGTGTCATCTAAACTGTGTCTGTTTACAGCACTTGTGAAGATAGAAAATGGAAGTGCACTACCAAACAGTGTGATGGAACATGCTCTGTGTATGGTGCTGGACACTACAAGACTTTTGATCAGAAACGCTTCAACTTTGATGGCAGCTGTGAATACATCCTCACTCAGGTACAAATAAACCCACAGTCTTTGGAGCTGTGTGTTTTCCAGTGTGCAGCTACTGGTCCTACCAACCTGCCAGATGTTCTGTTGTTGCTTTTGTTGCTCTTTTCTTTTTTCTCTCCACTTTCCACTCACTTTTAAAGGGAGTTTTTCCTCTCCACTGTTGCCTAGGCTTGTTCAAGGGGGAATTGTTGGGTTCTCTCTATACATCTTTATAGTCTTGACTTTATTCTGTAAAATGCCTTGAGATGATTTTGTTGTGAATTGGTGCTATATAAATAAAGTTGAATTGAATTAATGAACAATCGTACCACATCTGTAACGCCAATGGATACATTCAATACATACAATAATACAATTTAAGTATTTTGTCAGCCTAAAATAAAATTACAACAACAACAACCATAAACCACCATGTTAAGGTTTAATATGTTTTTAAACATTAAAAGGATAAACCAAACAGACAATACTATTTGAATACAACAAACATAATGAACAAATGGTCAAATCAAAAAACAACATTGATATTACTATGTACATATGCATGTGTGTGTTCTTCCTCAGGATTACTGTGGCAGTGCTCAGACTAATGGAACCTTTAGAGTGATCACTGAGAATGTGCCATGTGGAACTACTGGAACTACATGCTCGAAGACCATCAAGATCTTTCTAGGGGTAAACACAATAATATACAATCAACATCAACATAAATCTTTTTTAACTAACAGCAATATGAGAGTTATTGTTAACTGTTGGTATAATGCTAAAATGCAAAAAAAAAAAAAAGACTGGATGGGATAAAAAAAAACTGATTGCACGTTTCTAAAAGTGCTAATTGGACTTGCTACACAAATTGGTTTTTGCAAATGGTATTGATGTAATGTCGTGAAGGTTCTCATTCGTCCAGGTTTGGTTATCTTCAATCATGTCAACTGGACTTCTTTCTTCTCAGATAGAAATGTTTAGCTACTTATCCACGCAGCTTTTCAGCCTGAATGTAGTTTAGACTAAAGAAACCAAACAGGCTCTAAAAAAGAGGATGGCCCAGCACAGGAGGAGCAAAACCTCAGCACAAGGGACACTCGTTTGAGGGTGTCAGTGTACAGGAGTACGTGAAGTGGTGTCTGTTCACATGGAGAATGCTTCTCTCAACAGAGGAGGAGGCTTCAGGCACAACCTGTCAGCCATTTTCCATGCTGCCCTTTCGTCCATCCCCTGGAAGATTAAGACCACTTCATAGATCCACCAATAGGGCCACACCTAGCAACCCTCATCTCAGGGGTTTAGGGAGTTAGGGTTGTAATCGTTACATCTTGATGTCTCCACCTCGTTCCCACCTCCCACTTAACAAGCCTATTTAGATCAGGGTGGAAAAAAGGCCCAGTCTGGAGGTTATAAATGGGTTCCCTTGCCACTTTATTCAGACCGAAGAAGCAGCTTGAATAAGTAGTGAAATGTTTTTTTTAAAAAAAGCCCAGTCAACGTTTCAAAGTAATGCAACAGAAATTTTAAAAAGCAACTATTGTTAAAAAATAGATGGTGACATGATATTTATGTATAGGTATAATTCACCAACAGTCAATGATCAATAACAATTTCTGTTTTTTTGTTTAGAGTGCAGAACTGATTCTAACAGAGGGAGGCTACCGGCTGCTTTCAAGTGGAAATGAAGAAACAATTCCATTTCATTACAGCACTATGGGTATTTACTTAGTAATTGAAGCCAACAATGGACTCATTCTCATTTGGGACAGGAAGACTAGCTTGTTTATCAAGCTCAGCCCAAAATATAAGGTAGCACCACAATATTTAAAAAGCAGTATTGCTTTAAATAAGCACACAAATACAAGTTTTGTTTTGATACTTAAACTAAACACTGATACAGGAGCTCTACTTTTTCAGGGCCATGTGTGTGGGCTATGTGGCAACTATGATGACAATGCAAATAATGACTTCACTACAAGATGCCATGCTGTGGTGGTCAACCCTCTGGTGTTTGGCAACAGCTGGAAGGATTTACCAAGCTGCCCTGATGCTCAGACCATCACCAGCCCCTGCACAGACAACCCATACAGACAGTCGTGGTCCCAGAAACAATGCAGCATCATACAGAGTGACGTCTTCTCTGCTTGCCACTCCATTGTAAGTTAAAGTCCACCTTAATATTTTTCTGTGAAAGTGTTCTGTTGTTACACTGCAAACAGCAGTATCTAGTGATGCCAATTATAGTGAGTTTTTTAGTTGTTTTACCTGTTCCTCCAACAGAGACTGAGAATAAGAAGATGCCAACTGATAGGCAAATTATGAGAGACATGGATTATTATTTTTGGAACTACTGCATAACATTGCCAATTTGAAGCTTTATACTTGTCATTTTTGTCCATAAAAGTGAGTATCAAAGACAAAACAATAGATTTTATTTTCTGATCCCCAGGAAATCCAATGTTTTGTGTTAAAACGCTAAATGTTATCTAGTAGCACCAGGTGATATTTCACACCAGTAGATATGATACACCTAAATTTTTATCAGACCATTTGAGACTGAATGTCATGACAAAAATGACAATCTCTGGTCTTAGACACCTCAAGTGTAATCATTAAAGAAGCTTCAACATCCAGGATTTCTTTTAGGGTTTTATTATCTTGCAAGAGAGAAGAACATCAACAGAGTTTCAAGTCTCCATCCTATGCAGTTCTAAACTTCATACATTCACACATTAGTTTTATAACTTTCTATTGCTGGGCAGAACATTCTCCACCCTCAGGCTACTGCTCCCAGCCCTTTTCTCCATTTATGGAAACCTTTTCCCTTTTCAGCACTTTCATAAGCACCCGTGATCATGGAGTGACTTTGGGTCACAGCAGTGTGGGATACTCTGATGTTAGACAATAACTCTCCTTGGAGCAGTTCTGCAAACACTTCAAGAGAAAACATATATATGAGACAAAGTTTGAACAACATACAATCTTTTAAACATCCTTCAAAAGTACACTTTATACTACACGTGGTTTTATATACGGTGTCATAAATTTCTTCTGCAAAAGTCCTGCGTTCAAAATTACTTACATAATTTACTAAGATTTCTGATGTGTTATTGAACATCTGCATATCTAGATTTTATAATGTGAAGTTGTTCTTGCATTTATCCAATTAATGTATTGTTATATATTTGTCCGTAGGTGGATCCTGCTCCATACTATGAGGCATGTGTATTTGACTCATGTGCTTGTGACACTGGTGGGGACTGTGAATGTTTCTGCTCTGCTGTGGCCACCTACGCTGAAGCCTGTAATCAAGCTGGCATTTGTATAAAATGGAGAACACCTAAGATCTGCCGTAAGTAAGCAGAATTAAACATTTTTTTGCATCGTGCGTAAGATAGAGCAACAACATCCCATCTTTAAATAAATACCCACTAGCTTAGCACTTTATGAATTAAAAAAATATATTTTTTACGAATTTATAAGGAGGATTGGATCAAATATCATTAATCGATGTATTATTAATGAGTTCCTTTATAACATGTAGCAAAAAAGGATGAGTTACTAAAGAACAGACTAGATAACGATTTAATCACAAATAGCTATGAATCACAACAATAACAATTTTTTAAATGGGTAATTGATGATAAACTCTTAACCAGCTACTGTGTGTCAAAAAATACTTGTCACTTACTTAGTCACTCTTTATAGGCACTGCCAAGTACTCTACTAAAAATCATATTGCATAGTTTTTACGTAGACTAATCTAAAAAAATGTTGATTTTGAGAAGATGTCACCATTTAAAAGCTCTGTTAGCTGTGTCCAAAAAATAAAGAATGCTTCAGAGCTAAATATGAAGCCAGGTGTAACTTTTACACAGGATCAGGTTCCCTTTGTAGTGGATATTTTTTTCTTAATTTAATACAATTTAAGTGTTTCAGGTCCAAACTTTTAAACCCAGGAAAGGAGACATTTACCATCGAGCTATAATTCAATACTTTAGGCCCCTTGGAAACTATAGGACCCATTCCTTATATACACCGAGCCAGATACTGACCAGCCTGCTTACCTTATAAGAAGACAGAGCAGTTATCTTTTTTGGATGGTATTTTGGTGGTCTGCATTATTTTTTTTTTAATGTAATAATGTAATAATTTATTTATAGATTACCTTCTCACTCTTATGAGTAATGTGTCTTCCTCAATTTTTTAGGGTTCTGGTGTTGTTCCTAAGATATTTTGAAGCCCATTCTAGGACTCCCATCTGGACATGGGAGACTTAATTAGTCCATACTCAGTGTATGACTGTACATAATGCCATCCACTTGATTGTGTCATTCGGTGTGTGTATCTTATCGTCATCCACTATATGTTGGGCTATCTCTGAGCCTGGGGTGCAAGCTGTCGTGTGTGATATAACGTGTGTGTAGATCTGGTTCTTAGTGCCTACCTATTGTGCTGTTATGATCAGCTTTGACTGGGCCCAAAGCTCAAAATTTCATAGTGTGATAAGTGCAAAGCCCATAAACAACAGGTAAATGCTATGTTTTGGTACGTGTGTAACTGTGTAACTGTAAAATAGGCATTCCCACAAAAAGAGAATTAACATGGTTCCTGTGTTGATTTGGAATGTTTTTATTTAACATAATATTCTGAAAATAATATATAAAATTACAAATAAGAATACCATTATGCTTTTTCTGTTTTTCAGTCTAAGTAACTGTTATTACTATTTCCAGCTCTCTTCTGTGATTACTACAACCCCCCTGGTGAATGTGAATGGCACTACATGCCATGTGGATCTCCTTGTAGGAAAACCTGCAGGAACCCTACTGCCATTTGCTCTACACAAATACCTCCGCTAGAAGGTACAAGATAAGGCTTAAATAACTTGACCAAAACTGCAAATTTTATTTGAAATTAACATGTACCTTGCTGTGTGTTTTTATTTAGGATGCTACCCAAAATGTCCTCCTGCTAAGCCATACTTTGATGAGGATACAATGACATGTGTTTTAAAAGAACAATGTGGCTGCTATGATAAAGAGGGGAGACACTATAATAGTGGTGAGAAAGTGCCAACTAGTGAAAACTGTCATACATGGTAGGTCTAGCATATATCAAATATGCCATTTAAGGTAATAGAACATTGTCGTGGTTTCTAATGAAATAAAAACCTATAAAACTGATCATCTATTTCATGTTTGTTCTCCTGAAGTTTATGCAGTTCAATGACTATCCAATGTCATTATGATGCCCAAGGTAAGCCAAGATTTAAAAATAATTTTGGATTAAAACATATTTGTGATTGTGTCAATATGTTAATAATACCGTACATCTCCTTTCTTTACAGTCTGTACTTGCACATATAATGGACATACATATCCCATTGGCCATACAATCTATAACACAACTGATGGACATGGTAACTGTATGATAGCAGTGTGCGGAAAGAATGGTACCATTGACAAGAATTCATACAAATGCCTAGCACCTACAACGGCAACAACTCCTACAGCCAGCCAGCCTTCAACCATCTTTGTTTTTACATCAACCACGCCAGGTATGTGCCATGTTTTTTGTTTTTTTACGAAACTAAAGACAGACTCACTTGTACAATATATCATTTGCCAGATAACAAACACCTCAATTATGTGTCTCCACAGAGCCAGTGACAGGCACATGCAGTCCCTGTGAATGGTCACCTTGGTATGATACCAGCTTTCCCACACTGGGAACTCCAGGAGGAGACAGTGAAACTTACGAAAAGATTAGAGAGGCAGGGTACAAAATATGTGACAAGCCGAGTGAAATCCAATGCAGAGCTGAAAAATTCCCTAATGTCACAATTGATAATGTTGGACAAGTAGTGCAGTGTGATCTGGCTAAAGGGCTAACATGTAAAAATGAAGACCAGTCAGGACCTCTGGCCTTATGCTTTAACTACCAAGTCAGATTTCTGTGTTGTGACTATAGTGTGTGCTCAACAAAGTCTCCTCCCTCGACGGTACCACAAAGCTCAACAATACCCCCTCCACCTACAACAACCCACAAACCTACAACAACAGAGCTTGTTACTGAAATACGTTGTCAAGAAACATGCTACTGGTCACAGTGGATAAATTCAGATTACCCTGAGTATGGTCCTGGAGGTGGTGACACTGAAACCATAAAACAAATCATCCAGAAAGGATATAACATCTGTGAGCACCCAGTAGCTGTGGAGTGTCAAGCTGTACACTATCCAGAGGTTCCCCTAACCCATCTAGGACAAAAAGTAACATGCAACACTGAAGTAGGATTCCTCTGTTACAACGATTTGCAGTATCCTCCTATATGCCTGGATTATGAAATAAAAGTCAAATGTTGCAAAACAGCTGAATGCAATACAACACCAAAATCTACTAAGATTATATTAACACCAACTACACCAACTCTCCCCCCATCCACTCCACCTCTGACCACAACTGAAACAACTACAACTCAGCCACCAACTACTACTACATCTACACCTTCGACCACAACTGAAACAACTACAACTCAGCCACCAACTACAACTACTACTGCAACAACTACACCTTCGACCACAACTGAAACAACTACAACTCAGCCACCAACTACAACCACTACTCGAACAACTACACCTTCAACCACAACTGAAACAATTACAACTCAGCCACCAACTACTACTACATCTACACCTTCGACCACAACTGAGACAACTACAACTCAGCCACCAACTACTACTACATCTACACCTTTGACCACAACTGAACCTATGACAACGACACACCTTCCGATGACTACCCCTTGTGTTGGTGGAAACAATAGGACATGTAGTTGGTCAGAATGGATCAATCTGGGAAAACCCACACCAGGCCCTAATGGTAGAGAAGAGGAATCCATCCAGAAAATAATTTCTGCTGGTTATCACATTTGCTCCAATCCAGAAGAAGTCCAGTGTAGAGCAGTTCTCTACCCAGGTCTTTCCATCTCACAGGTTGGACAGGATGTAACTTGCAATAAAGATGTTGGTCTCATATGCATCAACAAACAACAAGGGCTTCAGCAGGAGTGTTTTGATTATGAGATTAAGTTTAAATGTTGTGGATGTCCAATTCCAACACATTCAATATCTACACCTCAGCCACCAACTACAACTAGAACCACTACACCTTCAACCACAACTGAAACAACTACAACTCAGCCACCAATTACTACATCTACACCTTTGACCACAACTGAACCAATGACAACGACGCACCGTCCGAAGACTACACCTTGTGTGGGTGGAAACAATAGGACATGTAGTTGGTCAGAATGGATCAATCTGGGAAAAACCACACCAGGCCCTAATGGTGGAGAAGAGGAATCCATCCAGAAAATAATTTCTGCAGGCTATCACATTTGCTCCAATCCCGAAGAAGTCCAGTGTAGAGCAGTTCTCTACCCAGATCTTTCCATCTCACAGGTTGGACAGGATGTAACTTGCAATAAAGATGTTGGTCTCATATGCATCAACAAACAACAAGGGCTTCAGCAGGAGTGTTTTGATTATGAGATTAAGTTTAAATGTTGTGGATGTCTAATTCCAACACATTCAATATCTACACCTCAGCCACCAACTACAACTAGAACCACTACACCTTCAACCACAACTGAAACAACTACAACTCAGTCACCAACTACCACTACATCTACACCTTTAACCACAACTGAACCAATGACAACGACACACCTTCCGATGACTACACCTTGTGTTGGTGGAAACAATAGGACATGTAGTTGGTCAGAATGGATCAATCTGGGAAAACCCACACCAGGCCCTAATGGTGGAGAAGAGGAATCCATCCAGAAAATAATTTCTGCAGGTTATCACATTTGCTCCAATCCAGAAGAAGTCCAGTGTAGAGCAGTTCTCTACCCAGGTCTTTCCATCTCACAGGTTGGACAGGATGTAACTTGCAATAAAGATGTTGGTCTCATATGCATGAACAAACAACAAGGGCTTCAGCAGGAGTGTTTTGATTATGAGATTAAGTTTAAATGTTGTGGATGTCCAACTCCAACACATTCAATATCTACACCTCAGCCACCAACTACAACTAGAACCACTACACCTTCAACCACAACTGAAACAACTACAACTCAGCCACCAATTACTACATCTACACCTTCGACCACAACTGAAACAACTACAACTCAACCACCAACTACAACAACTACTAGAACCACTACACCTTCAACCACAACTGAAACAACTACAACTCAGTCACCAACTACTACTACATCTACACCTTCGACCACAACTGAAGCAACTACAACTCAGCCACCAACTACTACTACATCTACACCTTTGACCACAACTGAACCAATGACAACAACACACCTTCCGATGACTACACCTTGTGTTGGTGGAAACAATAGGACATGTAGCTGGTCAGAATGGATCAATCTGGGAAAAACCACACCAGGCCCTAATGGTGGAGAAGAGGAATCCATCCAGAAAATAATTTCTGCAGGCTATCACATTTGCTCCAATCCCGAAGAAGTCCAGTGTAGAGCAGTTCTCTACCCAGATCTTTCCATCTCACAGGTTGGACAGGATGTAACTTGCAATAAAGATGTTGGTCTCATATGCATGAACAAACAACAAGGGCTTCAGCAGGAGTGTTTTGATTATGAGATTAAGTTTAAATGTTGTGGATGTCTAATTCCAACACATTCAATGTCTACACCTCAGCCACCAACTACAAGTAGAACCACTACACCTTCAACCACAACTGAAACAACTACAACTCAGCCACCAATTACTACATCTACACCTTCGACCACAACTGAAACAACTACAACTCAGCCACCAACTACAACTACTACTAGAACAACTACACCTTCAACCACAACTGAAACAACTACAACTCAGCCACCAACTACTACTACATCTACACCTTTGACCACAACTGAACCAATGACAACGACACACCTTCCGATGACTACACCTTGTGTTGGTGGAAACAATAGGACATGTAGTTGGTCAGAATGGATCAATCTGGGAAAACCCACACCAGGCCCTAATGGTGGAGAAGAGGAATCCATCCAGAAAATAATTTCTGCAGGTTATCACATTTGCTCCAATCCAGAAGAAGTCCAGTGTAGAGCAGTTCTCTACCCAGGTCTTTCCATCTCACAGGTTGGACAGGATGTAACTTGCAATAAAGATGTTGGTCTCATATGCATCAACAAACAACAAGGGCTTCAGCAGGAGTGTTTTGATTATGAGATTAAGTTTAAATGTTGTGGATGTCCAACTCCAACACATTCAATATCTACACCTCAGCCACCAACTACAACTAGAACCACTACACCTTCGACCACAACAGAAACAACTACAACTCAGCCACCAACTACAACAACTACTAGAACCACTACACCTTCAACCACAACTGAAACAACTACAACTCAGTCACCAACTACTACTACATCTACACCTTCGACCACAACTGAAACAACTACAACTCAGCCACCAACTACTACTACATCTACACCTTTGACCACAACTGAAACAATGACAACGACACACCTTCCGATGACTACACCTTGTGTTGGTGGAAACAATAGGACATGTAGTTGGTCAGAATGGATCAATCTGGGAAAACCCACACCAGGCCCTAATGGTGGAGAAGAGGAATCCATCCAGAAAATAATTTCTGCAGGCTATCACATTTGCTCCAATCCAGAAGAAGTCCAGTGTAGAGCAGTTCTCTACCCAGATCTTTCCATCTCACAGGTTGGACAGGATGTAACTTGCAATAAAGATGTTGGTCTCATATGCATCAACAAACAACAAGGGCTTCAACAGGAGTGTTTTGATTATGAGATTAAGTTTAAATGTTGTGGATGTCTAATTCCAACACATTCAATATCTACACCTCAGCCACCAACTACAACTAGAACCACTACACCTTCAACCACAACTGAAACAACTACAACTCAGCCACCAATTACTACATCTACACCTTCGACCACAACTGAAACAACTACAACTCAGCCACCAACTACTACTACATCTACACCTTTGACCACAACTGAACCAATGACAACGACGCACCTTCCGATGACTACACCTTGTGTGGGTCGAAACAATAGGACATGTAGTTGGTCAGAATGGATCAATCTGGAAAAACCCACACCAGGCCCTAATGGTGGAGAAGAGGAATCTATCCATAAAATAATTTCTGCAGGCTATCACATTTGCTCCAATCCCGAAGAAGTCCAGTGTAGAGCAGTTCTCTACCCAGGTCTTTCCATCTCACAGGTTGGACAGGATGTAACTTGCAATAAAGATGCTGGTCTCATATGCATCAACAAACAACAAGGGCTTCAGCAAGAGTGTTTTGATTATGAGATTAAGTTTAAATGTTGTGGATGTCCAATTCCAACACATTCAATATCTACAACTCAGCCACCAAGTACTACTAGAACCACAACACCTTTGACCACAACTGAAACAACTACAACTCAGCCACCAACTACAACTACTACCAAGACAACTACAACGCTGACCACAACTAAAAAACCTACAACTCAGCCACCAACTACAACTAGAACCACTACACCTTCGACCACAACTGAAACAACTACAACTCAGCCACCAACTACAACAACTACTAGAACCACTACACCTTCAACCACAACTGAAACAACTACAACTCAGTCACCAACTACTACTACATCTACACCTTCGACCACAACTGAAACAACTACAACTCAGCCACCAACTACTACTACATCTACACCTTTGACCACAACTGAACCAATGACAACGACACAGCTTCCGATGACTACACCTTGTGTTGGTGGAAACAATAGGACATGTAGTTGGTCAGAATGGATCAATCTGGAAAAACCCACACCAGGCCCTAATGGTGGAGAAGAGGAATCCATCCATAAAATAATTTCTGCAGGCTATCACATTTGCTCCAATCCCGAAGAAGTCCAGTGTAGAGCAGTTCTCTACCCAGGTCTTTCCATCTCACAGGTTGGACAGGATGTAACTTGCAATAAAGATGCTGGTCTCATATGCATCAACAAACAACAAGGGCTTCAGCAAGAGTGTTTTGATTATGAGATTAAATTTAAATGTTGTGGATGTCCAATTCCAACACATTCAATATCTACAACTCAGCCACCAAGTACTACTAGAACCACAACACCTTTGACCACAACTGAAACAACTACAACTCAGCCACCAACTACAACAACTACTAGAACCACTACACCTTCAACCACAACTGAAACAACTACAACTCAGTCACCAACTACTACTACATCTACACCTTCGACCACAACTGAAACAACTACAACTCAGCCACCAACTACAACTAGAACCACTACACCTTCAACCACAACTGAAACAACTACAACTCAGCCACCAATTACTACATCTACACCTTCGACCACAAGTGAAACAACTACAACTCAGCCACCAACTACTACTACATCTACACCTTTGACCACAACTGAACCAATGACAACGACGCACTTTCCGATGACTACACCTTGTGTGGGTGGAAACAATAGGACATGTAGTTGGTCAGAATGGATCAATCTGGAAAAACCCACACCAGGCCCTAATGGTGGAGAAGAGGAATCCATCCATAAAATAATTTCTGCAGGCTATCACATTTGCTCCAATCCCGAAGAAGTCCAGTGTAGAGCAGTTCTCTACCCAGGTCTTTCCATCTCACAGGTTGGACAGGATGTAACTTGCAATAAAGATGCTGGTCTCATATGCATCAACAAACAACAAGGGCTTCAGCAAGAGTGTTTTGATTATGAGATTAAGTTTAAATGTTGTGGATGTCCAACTCCAACACATTCAATATCTACAACTCAGCCACCAAGTACTACTAGAACCACAACACCTTTGACCACAACTGAAACAACTACAACTCAGCCACCAACTACAAATACTACCAAGACAACTACAACGCTGACCACAACTAAAAAACCTACAACTCAGCCACCAACTACAACTAGAACCACTACACCTTCAACCACAACTGAAACAACTACAACTCAGCCACCAACCACAACTACTACTACAACAATTACACCTGCGACCAGAACTGAACCAACTACAACTCAGACAACAACCACAACTACTACTACAACAACTACACCCTCAACACCAGAAACTACAACTCAGCCGCCAACCACCACTACTACATTAACTATACCTCCATCCACAACAACAACTGAACTATCTACAAGTATTGCTACTTCTACTACATCTAATGCAACAACTACAACAGAATTACCTGTAGTGACCGGATCCTCCTCACCAGTTTTCACTTTACCGCAATGCCAGTGCGTTCATAATGGTACAAAGTTCCCCTCAGGTAAGTTCTGAAAAAAACAACATAGGTTTTTAAGATTTGTTTTAAAGATGAGTCACATGATAACAAGAACCATTTAATGTTCCATTTCAAAGTTGTTTTTTTTACCTCAATTACGCAACAGTGATGGAATATTGGCACCATAATTTTTCAAGCATAACCAAAAGAAGCCAATAACAATCTTAATCTGAAGCAAGAATAATGTCAATAATATAACACTGAAAGTTACAATATAAAGAATATAATGTTATAGTAAACATTCTGGGGCTGTGTTTTTTCCAGTATCTTGTGTCTACTGTATCTAGGACTGTCCCAAAACAACTCTTTCCCAGTACAAATACTTAGATTTCAGTATTTGATGATACAGAGTATTGATACCAATAATAAACTGTTTTGTTTTTAGTATGCCTTGCTAGACAGTAAAGTCCTCATCATTCCACTACACAGTTAAACTTACAAGAGACATTGGCAGATGCTACCGGTCCAAATGGTAGTGGGGACACACCTAAAGACCAACAAAGACTTTCAAAAACGAGACAGTTCACACCTAACCACTGTTTTCACAAACAGTTAACATATTTCTTATCTCTGTAGATTTCGCTTAGTTGCTGCAGAAGTCCATTATAATAAAATCACTCTTAATAAACATGTTTGAAATAATCTTGAGAAATTAAAAAACAGCTGTTAGGAATTTGATTTTGGCAGTCATCTTTACTTTTGTAAAGATGTCATAGTCATTTATCTTAAAACAGCTCCAAACCACAGATATACATAGTCAATCTGCTCCACCAATTTGAGGTAAATGCAGTTTCATGCACAGTATCTGAAAAGTTTTCCAAGTACTTGTACAGGTACACAAAGGCATTATTGGTCTACATAACCTGACACCCTTAACGGTAACTTATTTAATTTTGTCATCTGTCATCTACACAAACAACTGTTTGATTACACATTGCACAATGAAATAATTAAAATAATTAAAAAAATAATAATACTATGTAAATTATGCACACTTTTTCTATGCAGTGATTAGTAGTGACATTTCAGGTGTTAAGTCTGATTTTTACACAAAATTGTAGATTCTTGTTCCAAAACATATTGTGTTTTATGCTGCTGCAAAACAAAATCTGATCCTGGTTGAAATATGGTTTCGAGGCTTTCAAGGGTTTGCCTCCTGCCAGAAATTCTCTCTTCTCAGGTCTTGATCGTTAGAAAAAACAGTAGAAAACATCTTCATCTACATCTTGGAGAGCCTTGACTTGCTGAACAGTCACTATTTTTTTCTTTGTCATCCAGACTTGTGCATCCTCAAGCTCATAGATTTTTTCTTTGTTTACCATCATTTTTATCTTATTCATTTGCACAGTCATCTCCTCATTCCTCATATCTCCATACCTACTTTTGTGTGTTAAAGGTTTAAACAGCCACAGTAATTTACTAAAGCATCTTCATCATCATCATAATGAGTTTGTAGAGTATAGAGTCAGCTAAATTCAAAGCTAAATCTCTCAAATATTAAAGTAAAAGTAATTGATGTGTGAGTATATATTACACATTTGTGGAATGTGCTAACTTTTTTAATACTGTATATGCTATCACATATGTGACATCTGGCCTACACTTCTTTAGCAATCCTCCTGTGACCTCTGTGATTTTCAGGCTCTGTAGTCTACAATGAGACAGACCATGATGGCTACTGTTACATTGGTTACTGCGATAAGAACTGTAACATAATAATACAGCAACAGTGTCTTCCATCACGGGAGTGTGTTGATGTATTTCCTCCAAGAAAGGTAATTCTTAATTACTACTCTTAATTTCTATTATTTTGTTTCTGTTCACAATTGTTGAGTAATATCTCCCAATCCTTAAAATGCTATTATTAAATTGGTCATGCTTTTTACTTGAGAAATTAAAGCTACAATATGCAACTTTGGAAATAAAGCCAGCTGTAACACCAGACTTGAAATCTATCCTATACTGATAGTATGTTAAAGTCTGTGGCATCTCATAGATATGTGCAGGATATCCTTTCACATTAGATTGTGATTCATATGTTTTGGCTTTCCATGATTGGTTGCTCAAAAATCAAACATTGCCTTGCTCAAAAATCTTCAGAAATGAATACTGCTTTCAGTGATTTATTTTAGTCTGTGTCACAGCAGGCATTGACAGCCCCTCCAAAAATAACTTATCCATCCTAACTGAACTAAAAACTATTCTAAAAGAGTTCCTTGTTGTAGCTTTAAGATGGAAATGTATGACAACAACCCTGTCTTCTTTAATTCCAATCTATGATACCCACCATAGGATGGTGAAAGTTGGAAGGAAAGTAATTGTCGTGTAGCAACATGTGATAATGGCAAAGTGACCTATGATGACATACCCTGTCCACCTTTGAAGCCTGTAGTGTGTGCAAATAACTTTCCACCTGTTGAAGTGCTGGATGATGATGGATGCTGCTCCCACTATGAATGCCAATGTAAGTCTTACCTGCTAAAATGTTAGGTCATAAAATACCCATATTTACTAAGCATTTGCACTTCAGCAATGTTTGTCTTGTTTTTTCCTTATTTTTAACAATGGAGTGAAATCATCAGATGGCTTGAAATATCATTGCAAAAATGTCATACCTATATTATATTCAAAGGTATCTGCTATGGCTGGGGAGACCCTCATTATGTCACCTTTGATGGAACCTACTATGGTTTTCAAGGCAACTGTTCCTACTGGCTGGTTAAAGAAATCTTGCCAAAATACAACTTCAGTGTTATGATTGATAACTACTACTGTGGAGCACCGGATGGCTTGTCCTGTCCTCAGTCCATTACTGTATTTTACAAAAACTACAAGATCTTTATTACACAGAAAGATATCAATGGAATATTCTCAAACCAGGTAACTACAGCCTCTTTTATATATGAATCCCAGAAATTGTCTAAAGAAATATGGTCTGGTCATTACCCAGAGTTTGTTTTCTCACACATGTAAGAAACAGTAGGAAATTATCTGTGCAAGAAGTGTTCTTACAGGAAAAACTTATTTTTAGTGAGGATTCAGCGAGTCACAGCATAATAGATCAATTAGGCTGCAGAAAACAGTGTCTTCAGTGTTTTCTTTACAGCATATCAGCATCTAAAAAGAAAGGCATGACCATGGCAAAAGATTGATGTCATTAACTTGCCCATTCCTTTGCTTTAAATCCAAACAATAATTCCAGACAGAACAGCATGCTCCACGCACATAATTCGGACATTGTACTAGGGGGTTCACACTATAAACTCCAGGTAATCTAGGGAGCGTCTCACTTTGGCATTTGCATTCTCACATACACCAATTCTGGTGTAGTCCAGAAATTTTCAGGATTCCAGTGCATGTGTGGAAGAGCCTTTAATCCCACCATAATCACTGTCAATTTTCAATTCAAATTCAATTTCAATTCTTATCCTAGCAGCAAACCATTTTTTTCACTTCTTTGCAAATGCAATAGTTTAAATTTAATCCAAACACTTAGGCATCTCTGGGCAAATTAAGTTTTTTGTCGATTTTTAGGGAGGTCAAAGTAATTTTAAAACTTACACCTTGGGCCTTTTCTCAAATGTTAATGTGTAATATAGGGGGACAAAATCAGTAATTTTATCATGTAAAAACATTTGGGCACCCTTTTTTATAAAATATTGTAAAGTTAAACTTCACTAATATACTTATTGGCTCTTGGAAGGCAAAGTTGAGAATCATAATTAAGAATTTTCATCCTTTAAACTAGTAACACTCGGGTGTAGGTTCCTCTAAGCAGTGACAATAAAGTTGACTTTGTTTCAACAAAGCAGTGGAGGCTTTAAAAGGATTCAGCTATAAATCTAAAATTTTCACTACATTTACAGCATCTGTGCAGTGTTAATGCAGTAATAGTCTCTAAATGGAAGTCATCAGAAGTAAACCTTAAGTGTAACCAGTCACAAAATCAATGGGGAAAGTTCCTAAATATAGAACACAAAAAAAAATTCTGTTAGCTGTGATCTCTCCCAGTAGAGGATTACAGGGTAAGTAGCGTGCCTAAACCTTGGCATGTTACAATTACTGTTATCACTTTATTTAATTATATATAGTTAATTAGGTTAGTTAAACACAAAGTTAATTTTACTCATTGTGTAATATCTGTTATTAGTACATGTATTTAAATACTGTAAATGCCCAAAGATGCACAAGACCCTAAACCTAACTCAGTACATGTAGACCTTACCTGAGCATGATTTGTGAAACATGTCATATCACTTCTGTAGTTATGTTCAACCTTACAAATTATTTTATTGAAGGTGATTATTTCTGAAATAATTTTATAATGCTGTTTGTTTGTAGATTTCTGTGAATGACAAGCCTGTAAGTCCTGCATACCAGAATGAGGACTTCCGTATCACCACCACTAATATTGACACAGTTCTCCTCATCCCTAAAATCCATGCCAAGATCACCTTCTCAGGGCTCATATTCAGCATTTACTTGCCCTATAGTGAATTTGGTGGCAACACACAGGGGCAGTGTGGTGAGTTATGCAGCAGAAATTAGTAGCATTAAACTGTATGAAGATTTTGAACATCAGCAGACAAAGGTCAACTAATGAAATGAAAATCAATACTTAAAGTAATTTTACTACTTACTACTCATTCAGTATAATTAGTTCTTGTAAAAAGATATATTGATTTAGCTAATGATGAGGTTTTCTCTAGGCACATGTGATAACAACAGAACAGATGATTGCATGTTGCCCAGTGGCAAAATTGATCCTTCATGTCCTAATATGGCACATGAGTGGCATGCTAACAACAGTCAGTGTGAACATCCAGTTCAGCCCACACCTACGCCAGTGCCCAATATCTGCAATACAACCATCTGTGAGGTCATTAAGAGCAGGTAGGAGGAAAATATATCAAAAATTGCACCATTCATGTATTGTTATTTAATTGAAAATTTCTGACAAAATTTTTGTTTTTGATTTCATTTTATTTTCTAAGTGGTTGGAAGAGGTTGACATAGGCTCCAAGCGGAAAGCTTTACCCATTGAATGGGAACCTCGGGAAATGAAATCAGTTTAAACCATCACAATTTTTCATCTGTCTTAGCTTTATAATGTTCAATGATGCATTCAAATTGTGTCCAGTGTTCCTTCTGACTATAAATCCCATCTTCTCCAGTATTTTTGAAGCTTGCCACAAGATTATTGACTACAATCCATTTGTTGTGGCATGTGAGTTTGATGTGTGTCACATGCACATTGATGACATTGGCTGCACCAGTGTACAAACCTATGCTGACGCCTGTGCTCAGGCTGGAATATGCATTGACTGGAGAAGTGCCACCAAGGGACTCTGTGGTATGTAATATCTATGGCAAAAACAATCACATACTTTTAATTTCACAGCTCACTAACAATATTGCAGCAGTTGCTGCAACTAAAACATGATGTCTATTCTCTCTTCTTCTCTTGATAGATTTTAAATGTCCAAGCCCTAAGGTGTATAAGGCCTGTGGTCCTCTGGTGGAGCATACTTGTGATTCCTGGTACAGTAATTCACCAACACATTGTTGCTCACAACAATCAATTTATTTTCATTAATTTATGCATTGAAAAGCTGTGGCCTTTAACTGCATGCTATTGTTTCTGCAGGTACAATCAGAAATTCATCTATGCTGTTAATGAGTTCAGTGAAATGTTAAATGTAAATCTGGAGGGTTGCTACTGCCCAGATGACACCTTCCTCCTCTCATCAAACTCCAATGAATGTGTCCCCACATGTGGTAAGAAAAGAAATCAGTGTTGAAAGAAGCACTCAGTAATTTAGTTTCATATGTTTTCAATCTAATAATTATAATGTGAATTACTTAATAAACCATTGTATAGCTTGTTAATTTCACCAGGAAAAAAACAATCAAATTAATTCCTAGTATATTGTTTATCTAAATGAAAATAATAACTATAGTATCTGTAGTTATGGCAATAACTGTCTTGTGCTTTTGGTTGGCCTAAGACCCCATAAGACTCCATGTCATTGAAATAGCTAGTTATCTAGTGTACAGTATTTGTAGCAAAGTAGGAAGTGAAGGTTTGGCTTCCCGAAGTCCTCAATCACACCAGCATGATCAGATCATACAGCTGGTTTAACATTTTTTTATTTGGTAAAAATAAAACGTATTCAGAAAAACAAATATTCAAGACTCCTATGGGTTAAAGAACTGTAACTATTCACATAACAAATAACTCAGCTTTTTACTTTATCATTGACCAGCAGTTAATTTTATTTGTTTGTGCCATGGTGACATTGGGCAGTATTTTATAACTTTGACACAACTTTGAAAAGGGTAACTGAAATGAACAATTTTAAGAATTATCAATCATTAAAACTGTGTTTATTAAACCATCTTTGCAAACCTGCACTTTTTGCTACTGCAAAATGCATTGTCTGTTTAGGGGTGGGGATTATAAATGAGTTTAATACAACACAATTGGAAAGCAATACAAAAGAATAGTTTAAAACAAATGCATGGAAATAACTTTGTTTTTCTTCAAATAGAAATTTGTCGTCTGGCAAATGGAAAATGGACTAAGGTAAGGTGTATTTCTGCCAGTTTGTTTTTTAATCACTTGACAAGCCTAAAAAACACCACATCTTCTGTTCTACAATAAACATTGTATCCACAGGCCAATACAACATGGATAGAAGACTGTAAGGAGTGTATATGTGAAGAGGACACACTGCAGGTCACCTGCCATCATGTGTTCTGTCCAACACTACCACCCCTTAGCTGTGATGAAGAAGGTCAGATCAAGGTCCCGGTCATTGACACTGATAGCTGCTGTCCAATTGAGGAGTGTCGTAAGTGAACACAAACAATGTAGCAACTCTTGATACTGCTTTCTTGTTCAGCATACTTTGCATTTATAAATTATACTGTACTATTTACCAGATATTCAACACAGTATATGCAAGCAGCCAGAGTTCTTATGTACAGTAACTATGTCAATGAATATTAATGAACAGAATGTGGAACCATAAATTCACATGATAATTAAGGATTCAGGTTGCTTGCAAGAGGTCACGGTAAATAAGAAACATCATACAGTATGACAATAAGAAAACAAAAAGAAATAACCATGTTTTGCCCTTCTCTTTCCTGATGTAAAAAAACAAAGCTCATGTGATGGCTGTCACAAAAAAACAGCCATGACATTTTACACAGAAACCATGCTGTGTTGGCTGTAAGGCAAGGGTCTATTTAAGCATTTTAAAGCACTTAAAACTGACCAACTTTTAGAAAAAACAACCACAGTAGTTGGTGTCAGTGTAAAATAAAATTTGAAATTTTTGGAAGAAATTTGTATCAGATAATCATTCCTTTACCATTTTGAACAGGTTGTGATAGCAACCATTGCTCCAGTCATGTGCCATCCTGTCCTGTTGGTTATACTTTACAAAGTACACAAGGAGTCTGCTGTCACAATTACTCCTGTGGTGAGTGTGCTCAAGTGTTTTTATTTAGTTATTTTATGTTTTTGTAAGTGCATGGCCATATTTTGCCACTATGTTTGTTGCAGCTTTCACTGATTGTTCCTTCTCCTTTTATAGTGCCTAAAACGAATGTATGTGTTTTTAACAACCATGAATATCAGGTAAGATATCACATCTGCCACTTTTATTTGAAACCAACCTAAGCCTGTTTCAGACATGAATGCTAGAAAATGTCTGGAGGATCAGGTCATGACATTGTCTGGAGTTTCCCTTGCAGACATGTTGCCAACATCGGGAGATAATCCATATGAGATGCATTCTCACTTGTGAAGAAACACTCCGTGTAATTGGGCAAGGTGTGGTGCATTGGCATTTTGAGCAGGGGGCAGAACATGACAAAAAAACAATGCTCGTATACCACAGAATCTCGTGCTGTTCCTTGTATTTGTTTGATGATTTCCAGATTTGGTTTCTTCCAGTTTGACATTGTTGTTGTGTTTGTATGAATGAATGGGTTTTCCAGCGTTGGGTGTTTGTATTTGCCCGATTTTGTGGCAGTGGCAGGAAATGGACGTAATCAACATGCCCACTCATGATGAATTCTCCAGCATATTACCCTCTCTATTCACAAATGACCTCGGTTGGAGATAATCCAGAGGGTAAAATCTGTAATGTCAAAGGGGCAACAGACTTGGACGTTTGTGTTCACACATGCACCTTCCCCAAAGAAAGTCTGGAAAATGTCTGAATTCCAGTCCATGTCTGAAAGGGGCTCTAGAGTGACTAAAATGCAACAGAAATTATGTGGGTGTGATATTTAGAGCTTTGTTACTTATAGATGTATCCCTGAATTCCCATGAATTTAGTCATATGGTTAGAATATTTTGACCCAAAAGTGTTTGTGCGAAAGTATGTGTGTGTTTGTGTGTGTGTGTGTGTGTGTCTGCCGGGCTGTTTTTAATACCCAGCAATGTGCAGTGCAGTTGGCATGCTACACTGTGGCACAGTGGAGAAGGATGCTATCTATGCTGAAGTGATAGTAGTTTTCCTTAATTTTTCTTATGTTAGCTTATCTTCTTACCCTGTCCAATAAGGTTGGAGATCAGGTGCCCATGAAATCATGTGAGAAGTGCATCTGTGGTAACCAAACAGATGCCAGCAGCCAGTGGCATATAATAGAATGTCAGCCCATACCATGTGAGACACACTGCCCTCTGGTAAGACTACTCTAAAACACATATACACTCCTACATATCATTGTTCTTTGTTACATACATGAGATCCTGACTATACTAATGAGCACAATGACTGACCACATCTATATGTATTTTTTTAAAGATCTTAAATTTGCAAGTTTTTTTCCACTATTCCTCCATGATGACTTTCTCAGTTTAAAAAAATCCAGAGCTTAGTCTCTGACTCACTGGTCTAAGCATAGTTTAAGTCATTAATCCGTCCTGCTAGGAACTCGCAAATAATACATCCAATGTCCTGTTAATCAATCAATCACAATCAATCACAATACCAAATCAACTCATTAGTTCTTGAATACAGATTTGTCTTTTGACCACACACAGTATTAATCAAATGCAATAAAAGAGCGACGATTCATTTTAAATCTGTTTTAATAATCTGCATTAGTTTTGGCTAAGTATGCCTAAGAAACTGCCTACTAAGTCTATTTAAATATAACTTTCCATTTATAGTTACACATTTAATAAAACCCTACTGTAAGCCTACCCAACAGAATAAAAATGTTGACTGAACCCAGTATTCTCATCTACTACTGATCTTGTACATGTTTTGGATTTTTCTGTTTTGTACCTCTATTCAGGGTTATGAGTACCAGATCCTCGCCAACAAGTGCTGTGGCAAATGTGTTCAAATTAACTGCATTGTCAAGCTGTCTAACAACTCCACACACACAATAAAGGTCAGTACGTGTGTGTGCTTGAAGTGTGTGTGTTTGGAGCTATAGCATAGCTACTGTTGTGCCAGAGTGTGCCTGGCATAGGCAAAGGGTCATTGATTATAGTCTTTGCTCATCCTTAGCCTTGCAAAAATGTTTAGTGCAAAACAGTCTATATAATAATTGTTTATTAGAAATAATAATAGCAAAAGTTAAACTGGGGAGTGATCGTATTATTTTAAAGCCATTACAACAACAACTCTAATTGGAGGAATAGGTTCAAAAATCCTGTTGTTCCACTTTTCAGCCTGGCACCATTTGGACCCCTCCTGGGAACCCCTGTGTGAAGTATGAGTGTGTCAAGATTGCCAATCAGTTCATCACTGTTGAGGCCAAGACCACCTGTCCCCCCTACAACCCTAATGAATGCATACCGGTATAGACAGACACACACAACAAACAATCAAAAGATCTTCATTGTAGCTTCTTATTCATGGTTAGGGTTAAGATTTTGGTCCTTCTCAGTGTGCTTGTTTCAGGAAAAGAAACTATACAGAAACTTCTACTGTATAATGTCAATATTTGCCAACAGCCCTAATGTAAATGTGTGTCTCCTGCAGGGGACAGAAACCGTAACTCCAGATGGATGTTGCCATGTCTGTATGTATTGTTTCAATTAATTTTTACACTGCTGTTGCCTACTTACAGTCTCCTCTCTCTGTGGTTAAACAAAGTCTGGTAGAGGTTTGAAGTTAATATTAGAATAAAAAGCATCCATGTACCCATAATAGATTATTTTATTCTTGTAGAGATTATTGATCCTAAAAAAATTAAAAAATATATTTTTCTTCCCAAAACAACTAAATGCAACAAAACAAATCTAAAACTGACCACAAGGTGGCACTGTAAGTGATTTGTGTAGTCTAAGGTAATAAACACAATGAAGAGTTTAAGTTTGTCATTAGTTTTAGTTTTGGGGTTTTTTTTTTTAAGAATTTTACAAAAAACTATCAATTATTCAGCATTCAGCATTCAGCATATTCAGTGTCTTATTAGCCATGTTTCTCCTGACTTCTTCAGGTATTCTAAAGGGCCATCCATGTAATGTGTCCACCACTGCTGTGCAACTGGAGAGCCAGGGCTGCCACTCTAAAGGCCCTGTCAATGTTACATCCTGTGGTGGAGTGTGTGGCACCTTCACCATGTGAGTTCCCCTCCAATTTCATTTATCTTCACTACCATAGGAAATTAATTATGTAAAATATGGTTAACTGACCTTTGTATACAAGGCCATCCTAAAGTTGCTGCCATCATATTTGCAGGTCCTTACAAATCCTCTTTGTGTTTTGCAATATGATCTAAGATTTTGTAAGCTCTTCCTGTTTAAAGTCTCAGTTTGAATTAAGTGAAATAAAATTCAAGTATCATATAATAATTCTTATAATAATTTTTTATATAAATAATAAATTTTTTCTTGGCTGTCAGGTACTCCACCAAAATGAGATCCCTGCAGCACAGTTGCTCCTGTTGCCAGGAATTGGCCACAACTGAGAGGCAGATCCAGCTCTTCTGCCCTGACAACACTGAGATTACCTACACCTACACACACATCGATGCATGTGGGTGCCTCAAGAGTGAGTGCTCTGTAGTTGGGCGCAGTGAAATGGTGACCACTCCCTTTCCCAAGAAGTCACATCGACGCAGGAGATAAGGCAAACAACTGGGTTACAGATACAACAGGGAACTTGTAATAAACTTTACTTTGCGGACATAACAGAAAAGTCCTCTATTTATATCTAATGTATTAGCACACATAGATTTAGCTTGTTAAGATTGTAAACTCAGAAATAACTCAAAAATAAAGATCATTCTGTAGCTGCAGGCTGAGCATCTGTGTTTTTGTCTTGAAAGGCTGCCAAACCTTTGTTTTGTGCCTAAGTAATCACAGATTGAATCACTGAAGATCTGAAATGTATTACTTCTGAATATTTAATTGTGATACAAATTTCAGAAACAAAACTAGAGGAGAAATTATTACAGTGTGGCACAGCCATCCAGTCACAAGCAACAATCCCTTTACCCCAAAACTGACACTAAATGGCTTTCGAGCTTAGAGCAGCCTTTAATGTAGGGGCAGGTGATGTTCAATTTAATGGGTTATTAATGCTGTTATTAATTAGGACACAGTTTAGGAAAATATAGGCAAGGTTTGAGACTTCTGAGAAAAATTGGGCTATTTTTGTCTTTAAATACTATATTAAAATGTTTACATTGATACAGTGATTTCATCATGCTATGTTATTGGGGATTCCATTTAAACAAGTGAATATTTCTTGGAATTAATTTCTGATCTGAAAACATATACTTTAAATCCAATTATTTCACCTTCAGCTAATCTGCTGTATCCTCACTATAAGGGTGTATAGGTCCCATTACCATTCAACACTGTCTTTCTTGAACAGAATTTCATAATTTGTTCACGGTTACATTAGTTTTTTTAGTAGGAGATCGCAGGATAGATTAACATTAGCAGCATTAACAGTTAATTGGCTGAAAATCAAAACCTTATCTGTGATGAGCTGGATTCTGGCTACATACTAACACTTCCCACAGAACTCTTTTTGGCAGACACTTGCACCCAGGCTATCAGGGCTGGTCTCTTAAAAGGATTACATGACACTGTCACTAGTCAAACTGTCTTTCAGTCTTCTTACAGTTTTCTGTTCTTCACTCTAGAGACATGGTGTGTCTTTTCTAATGACCTGACACAGTGGTTCTAAAACAGAGGAAAGTTCATAAACCAGAACCAGTAGTGGGCCATAACTAGCAAACTCGTGAAATACATTTGGAATGCGTTCTAGCTGTTGGTATTCAGCTCCAAAATGTAGTTTGGAATACACTATGTCACCATTTAGTTCATAAACCAAAAAATCTGTGGTGGGAGTGATGCTCTGTCTATGGCTGTTTCAGCTTTGGGCATGTCAACACAAACCTGTCAGGGCCTTCAGGTTTGAGGAGTGTAACAATAACTGAGATCCATGGTGTCGAGCCTGAGATTTCTTAAGTGATATAATCTTACCTTCATTTTCAAATTTCTGACGAATGTGGAATGATTTGTGTCAGTGTGGTTGACCTGTAAGTTTGACATCAGGATTGATGTGTAGTTTGACCTTTAAGTTGTTCTGTTAACCAGGAGGACTCTACAAGCTCATCATCAGCTGGTAGAGTCAAAGAATGTGCATGTTGTCTTTTTTGGCCTTTCTTTACATCACACCAGTAATAGACAAGATAGATATAGATATAGATATTATAACGTAGTTAGTGGTTAGAAACTAGTTAGAAGAGAGAGAAAGTGATTGACTATTATCAAAAGAATTTTTTTTTTTAAATCTATCTGTAATAAACCCAATACATAACTAGAACTTGAAAAAAAAGTTAGTTAAGTGCTGGAACAGGCAAATTATGGAATAAAAATTAAGAACTTTTAAAATTGCAGTAATGGAGAGAAAAAAATTAAATATTGAGAGAATAAAATGGTAAAGTCTGCACTTTTCTACCTATTGGCGCTTTCCACTGCTTTGCAGCTGGCCAACACTCACCAAGAGCAACTAAGTTGGGGTTCAGTGTCTATCTCAAGGACACTTTGACATGTGACCTGAGGATTGAACCAACAACTGCAAGATTGGTGAACAACCGCTCTACCTTCCTGCACCACAGTCGCTTCTAAGTTGATGCCGTTTTTTCAACACATAGTAAGGGTTAGGGCCTCGGGAATGCATTATGGATATGAGAGGGGATGGAAATATGCACCTGTTTGAGTGTATGAGTGTGTGCGTGTGTGTGTGTATATGTGTGTGGGTGTGTGCGTGTCTGTGGGTGTGTCAAGCTGCGTTTGCCTCTATCACTCATTCATCGGTAGCCCATCAATTTACTAGCTGTGTGACAAGTGTATCACCTGCACACATGCAGCCTGTGGCCACATCCTGCTTCAAGCTTACTTCTTAACACTATTTGCCCAGGAGCTCTCGGATAAAGGTTTCACAGAAAGATCGTGGCAAAATTGTCATGACAGAGAAGCCAAACACTGCACCTGGAAGCAAACAGCTTCACACAGAGTCACTGCAAACACTCCCAGAATGACACAGTGCCTTTGGGCTAGGTGGGTACAGCACAGTACACATTCCCAGACAGATCTTTCATAGATAAATGGGTGGAGAAAACAGGTATTCATATAAATCTTGGTAAACAAGGATGTTTACTTAAACATTTGTCGAAACATTTAGGTAGCAAATTGCTATGGCTTATCTCTCAACACCACTATGATTTAAAGACGCACCCAATTAGTTCCTAAATGTTAAAACAGTAATTGAAAAGCACTAAGAAATTGATTTCTAGAGGCATTGTCTGCTATGTGATAATAGTTCCTTATAATATAATAATATAAAATAAATTAGGCATAAATGCCAGCCAAAAACTGTTAATGTACAGTAGAGATGATATTTTCCCTTACAGTGATACATTCAAGCCTGTTAAGCAGGACATACAGTCTTAAATCACAAGCAGTTACATTTCCAAGTATGCACATATTGCAACATCTTAAAACCTGTGATTTGAGTATTCTAATACCTGTTTTTAGATGGCATTTGACTATTAGGCTGTTCTCACTTTATCTCCCCTCTCCTTTGCCCTTGCTGGCCTACGCTCACATTGTACCTTTAGCAATCTGTTCACAGAGTATGTGTACATCAACATGATGTGATTCTTGTGTGTGTGTTGAATAGAAGCATAATAGCATAACAATGCAGTTCCAAGACCATTGTGGAACTGATGTCAATGCAGTCTCATCTGGGTCCAAGCACTGAACAGAGTGATCTCACTAATCATATGAAGTGGACTTTTGGGCTCAAATGTATTCTGGCACAGTACAGATTTTCTAAAGTTACTAAATCAGTTAACCATTTATAACTAAGAAAGACGTCCAGTCACATGACCCAACTTCCAGACAATAAAATTTTCATATAAAATTCACTTTTCACATTCAATTACAAAAACTTACAAAAAGACCTACACTCTCAGAAATAGTGCTACAGGAGTCAATTTTTTCCCCAAGGTACTTTTTCCATGAATGTACCTACTAGGGCTAATTATTGGACCTCAAGGTAACTATTTGAGGGCCAAAAAGGTTAATATGTGTACCAAATATTAGGTCCTGTTTAGTACACACTTCAGTTCTAAAGAGAATTATTGGATATGAAAATCTGTTATTACAATTTTCAAGTCAATAATGCAATTTTCATTGTTAAATCAAAAGCAATGACACCACAAGTGTACAAATAAGTACCCAGTGTGAAGGGGATAAATGTGGCCTTCTTAAGGTTACAGCCCCAGTGACAAACCCGTAAGGGTACAATATTGTCACTTAATTTCTGAAAGTGTGGCATCTCATTCAAGTTGTGGGACTGTTGACTGTAATTCATAAAGACTCATAACAATCTCCAATATTCTGTCTGTCCAATATTCTGAAACATTTTCAGATGCATTTCTCTTAAGATCCCAGTCTCAGACTTTACAGAATGATTTCATTTTACGAACAATAGAGCATTAACACATGTAGGCACTGTAACTGTTTTGTCTTTTTTTCAAAAATTGTACATGTGGTAGATTGAGGCAACAACCCAGTTTCTGTATGGACAAACAATTGCAAAGTCTGAAATTCTGTTGCTATCTTCCATGTGAACATATCACATACAAAATGTATCATGTACATGTAAAATAATAGCTCTAACAGTTTGACTAAATTAATGTTTAATATAATCTAAATAAATCTTAAAATCTAAATAGACAGTTTACAGCATATCACGCTGTTGCAAAAAAACTCATTTAATCCATGCTTGTAAATGGTCTGCATTTATATTTTTTCTGCCTACTGGCACTCAAAGCGCTTTACACTGCTTATTATTCACCCACTCGCACACACAATCACACCAATGGGGGAGCTGCTATGCAGCTGACCAACACTCAGTGGGAGCAACTAAGTTGGGGTTCAGTGTCCTACTCAAGGACACTTTGAGATGTGACCAGAAGAGCTGGGGTTTGAACCAACAACTGCGAGATTGGTGGACGAGCGCTCTATCATCCTGCGCCACAGTCTCTTGTCCATGCAAATACTGTATACGTTTATTATTTATTGAATGTATTAATTTTTGCAATAATATACAGGGGATGTAGTGTTTCTACATTCACACAGTTCAATTCTTAATGCTACAACACATACACTCTAGTTAGTAATACAGAACAAAGGTTTTAATTCACAGTAGTACAGGATGCATATCCTGGACTGAGGCAGCTGAGTCACTGAAGTGTATTTACGCAGGATTATTTGCATCAATACCAACAATCCTTCTCCTCCTTAGAGCAACACCTGAACAATGTGCCATATTGAGCTTATTTCCATAGATAACTGAGTGATGGGTGTGGAGGTGCACACTGAGACGTCTTACACTCTGAATAAGGCATTGATTAGATATTCAGTGTCAAAGTAATGTTTGCTGTGTGCAATGTTTGCATTTGTCATTCATTTGTCATTTTTCAACATGTTTAGACTGCTGGGTGAATTTTATTTATTGACATGTAAATTTGATATGTAATAATAATTTAAAGTACAGAAGAGGCACGTATGCATTTGGTGGTCTGTTCATAGTCCCTCATTGCCTTAAGATGTAAATGCACAGATTGACTTTCAACATAAACAAACTAATGGAAAGGACCCCTTTACACAAAAGTCTCCTTTCAAGCATCTTGTGTATCATGTTCGTATTATGCCAAAGATTTTCTTCTCTTTTTTTTCATTAAAAATTGCTTTATTTTTCACAGACAATTCACTACCCTTCAGGCTGAGTTATTCTTGTTAATTAACATTTATTACAATCAGTCTCACGTGATATGTCTAGGTAAGAAAAACACCTTGAAGTCACATGTTTTATTAGTGCTCGCTTAGAATTTTTGTGATCTGGTACAAAAAGGTCTTCAGCTGGGAGCAAAAATTTGCATCATCGTATTTGAAAGGGCTAAAAGTTTAAAACAAAGAATAAAATAGGCTACTAAAAAAGTTCCTTTATTAGGTACATCTGTACAATTAACTGCAATCCAATACAGCAGCTCTGCTAGAAATTCTTGTTTTACAATGATAGAATTTCTTAGTTTTTAAGTTGAAACTGGTGACAAATCTACTCTCTCTTTAGTATTGAACTCAAAGTTGTTAGTGGAGCCATATTGTAGTACAACATTAAAAGAAAAGGTGGTTCTAATCTTTTGCCTCCTCATTCATTTTAAATAGTGTGGCCAAAACCTTAGAACCACCTCCTCTTATAATACACTCTAGTACGACTGAAAGTAGACTTTTCACCTTTCTGTCAGTTTCAACCTAAAAACTGAGAAATTATAACCTTGTAAAAGTAGAATTAGAGACATTGTATTGGATTGCATTAGATTTTACAGGTGTGCCTAGTAAAGTGGCCATTGAGTGTGTGTTTAATGAGCATCAGGGATAGGAAGTTATTAAGTACAAAATCTTTTTAATCAAGTAAAGACGTACAAATTCAACTTCTTACTCTTACTCTGTAAAAGTAAATATCTCTACTTTCTACTTGTTACATTTTTTAAACAGCCTCTTTACTTTTGGATTAATGCATTTAACACAGAGATCAATTTTATTGGTTTATGGTATTGACTAGTAGCCAAGTACAGTGTGTTGACAGCCAAGCTGTATTCTAACGTGAACTTAGCTGTCCTCACAAGCTGCAAAAAGCTTTGCACGTTTGCTTAGAAATTAGAATTTAAATATGTTTTCTCTGTGATTCTCCATGATTGGTAGCAACAGGCAGCCTTTCACAGATAAGGGTTATTAGTGTGTTGTATGAGAGAAACTGTGAGATTAATTAAATGCATATGTTTTTACTGGTTTCCCTATAATGACTTGTTGCAGTGTGTGTTTGTGTATGTGTGTGTGAATGCGTGTATGCATATGCCAAGGGCAGTTTTAGGGGGTGGCCAGGAGGCTTGTTAAAGTCTTAGCACTTTAGGCTTGTCATTTTGCTGCAGCAGCTTCTGACAACTTTTACATGAGCTTATACTTTTTTTAAATAATGTAATTAATTTTATTATTTCTTAAGACTATTTTCTTTCTTGTTTATGTGTTTTTAATGTTATTTAACATTAAATGATCTGCACTTATTTAGCAGTTTACACTGCTTCTCATTCACCCATTCACAATCACACACACACTCAAACACCAATGGGGGTTCAGTGTCTTGCTCAAGGACACTTCGACATGTGACTGGAGGAGCCGGGGATCAAAGCAACAACTGTGGGATTGGTGGACAACTGCTCTACCTCCTGCAACATCGCCACCTCACATCAGATGGTTTAATAATCTTCAAATTATATTAATATGGCTTGAGATCCAGTGAGACTGTCTTTTTCATTTTTACTTGAGGAAAGAGGTTACTCTCTCTTACTTGTCTTGTCTACAAAGTAAAGGGTTATTTTACATCACCTATTGACCTTACTGTGTAGCTGATCTTGGTGATACAGCATCCAGGGAAGGAGCATCAGCCATGCTGACTGGATAAAACTAGAGAGTTCTTTATTTTATAGGGTGCCCACTTGTGGTCCACAAATACTTTTTAAATTCACAATCCCAATGTAAAACTAATTTTAAAATAGGAACAACTAACTTGAATAAATTCCAGTATTACTGTTACAACACAGTAGCCACAGAAACCGGATTTTAGCCACACTAGTCAAATTTTATATAGATGGTTAATTACTTAGTTAGTTATTTGGTTTATTTAAATGATTGGTTAATATAGTTGGTTAGTTTACAGTCAGATCATCAAGACAGCTGTAAAGTGAGAAAAAATTATTTCTCTTTGCATTCATTTCCTGGTTTTGTCATTATTCAAGTATTATTTTAAAGGTTCATAACTGACTGTGGCGCAGGAAGGTAAAGCAGTTGTCCACCAATCTCACAGTTGTTGATTCAATCCCCACCTCCTCCAGTCACATGTCAAAGTGTCCTTGAGCAAGACACTGAACCCCAACTTAGTTCCCGATGAGTGTTGGCCAGCTGCATAGCAGCTCCGTCCATCAGTGTATGAGTGTGTGTGTGATTGTGAGTGTGAATGGGTGAATAAGAAGCAAACAGCAACTATTGTGAGAAAGTACAGACAGAGGCACAGTGTGAGTTTAGTTTTATGGCATTCAGCTACAAAGATCCTTCCTGTAGGTTATTGTTAGTGACCAGGGTTTATGTTTACTGCCACAGATACTGCTCATTTTATGTTACTTTAACACTTGATTAAGGTTTGGAAAGGATGGAGGTTAAGTGAACTGTGCAGAAACTTATCAAACATTTAACTAAGTGACTAAGTTTCACCTTAAAATGCCATTTACCCATCATATCATGTTGAAATAATTTCCTGCCTTTTTTCCAACATGCTTATTTCTAAGCTGGCAGTATTTGTTGGTGTTTTTGCTGATCAGTCAGCTCAGTAGTTCAACGGAGGCCAGAGGTGTGATCAAGCTGCTCAGTATAGTGATGGAGGTGAGGACATGTTTGGTGATCAAACAAATATTAACCTCATGTACAATGTCAGGTATTTATTTAACAGCTAATGTCACAGGTCAACCACAGAGAGGATATTTTCCATGAAGCTTGGAGAGTAATGGAATTGCCTTCCCCCCACCCCCCTCTATCTCAAACACTTACTTAGTGTAGCTCCACCTTGATTTGTTATAAAGGGATTTGTTCAACAGGTGAGTTCTCTCATATTGGTCAGTCCTCTCAGTCCTCAGCACCAACATGGGGACCACAGGACTCCTGTCCACATTATGGTTACTCTACCTGATGCTAGTGGTCGGCTCACTCTCTCAGACTGGTGAGTGATGACTTCAATACTGCTCACTGCTCCACATTTACTAAAAACACTAAAAGGGGAAGGGAAAAAGTCATAAAAAGCAAGAAGGTTGTTTGTGTGACTAAATATGATTTTGGTGGATGGTGAAATGTACTTATTTTGTTCATATTATGTACTCTGATATTGCAGATCATTTAATGTCAAAAAGTACCTATTTTATTTTAACTTATGTGGTTACATATTGTGTCTGTAGCTTTCACATTTCAGTTTTTAGTTTTTTAGTAAAAAATCAGAACCTAAATCCAAAACTACAGCTGATTACCAATAATCTGACACATTACATGCAAACAATGTCAAGTACTGTTAAACCTATAAGCACATTTTTTAAAGCTAAAAGTTTGCTAAATGACTAAGTGTAAATGTAAATGTAAAATCTGCCACAACATTAAATCCTCCTGGTGGTTTTAATATTGTGGTGGACAGAGCTCAACATCGACTCTCTGACCGGTCTCATAAGCACATAGATTGAATGACATTTGACTTTTTTTTAAGGCTGTGGTATCTCTAGTTTGATTATTTCACTCATCATTAGCATAACATGCAATGATGGGTCAGAACAATTGCAGATTAACAATTTATACTGTGGGAAACAGTTTTGCTAAACTTTAACGTCTTCTGTTTACAGCAGTAACTATCATTCCTTCGCTTAACACCCTGCACCTGAATTCAGGTAATTATGAAAAGGATTAAGAATAAATCTGTTTTCTCTTAATGTCAGTTCAAAATGATGTTTTAATATGGTAATGTTGTTGTAGTTAATGCATCCCACATCGGTCGAGTGTGCACAACTTGGGGAAACTATCACTGGAAGACGTTTGATGGGGATTACTTTCAGCTCCCCACCAGCTGTAACCATGTCCTGCTCTCCCAGTGTAAGAGCAGCTACGAAAGCTTTATCATCCAAATGAGGCGCAAGGTAGTCAACAGCATCCCCAGGATTGGCAACATCATGATGAGGATGGAAGGATCTGTGGTGGAGCTCTCTGGCAGCTCAGTGATTGTCAATGGAAAGATGTAAGTCCAGTCTAGACCAGTCAACTATCATTGAGACACTATACCTCAATCTGCAATTTTGTTCAATTAGCTGAACTTGAAAACACCTTCTTAACCTGTGAAAAAGCTAAATGGATTTTGAGTTCAGATTCTTCTTCTTATTCATTCCACAGTGGTTTAAGCTTAACAACAGCATAACAGGTTACGTTAGGTCAGGTTAAATCTCACCTCACAGCTCAGTTGGTAAGGCAGTCTCCCATGGACCACAGGGTCAGTGGTTCGATCCCCGCTTCTGGTTACACGTCAAAGTGTCCTTTGGTAAGACACTGAACCCCAAGTGGCTCCTGGTGGGTCAGGTGAGCACCTTGCATGGCAGCCACTGCCATCGGTGTGTGAATGGATGAATGGGAATCAACATTGTAAAGCACTTTGGATAAAAGCACTAAGTGACCATTTACTATTTATATTAACCTTTAATTTTAAAAAAAGAGCCCTAATACTTTTTAAGGGTCTTGGGGTGAAGATGGGTTAATGATCTAGAGTAAGTTTATTCATTTTTTTTAGGGGTCCGAGCACTAATGGAGCTAAAACCCGTTTGTTTGTTTGTTTGTGACCTCACTAACAAAATAAGATAAACATTTTCACAAGTTTCTAATAAATCCACTTTTTGTTGCATAAAAAATAAATTTGCGGAAACTAAGAGTTCAAGACAATAGTTATGTTTTCCTGACCCATTGCATCACTCTGGGAGTGAAGTCTTTTGGACATGAATGCAGTTTTTGGCCATTTACCACAGCTGCTTTCCACATGAAGCTAAATTCCTCACCTACAAAGTTTCTGTTTTGACTTTGACTATCTGCTATTTTGCAATGTACTTACAGAAGACCTAGTATTTTGTCTGTAAGTGCAGTATGACATCCTGTGACAACTGCTGTTTTCTGTCTTATTTCAAATTGTGTGATTGCTGCAGGGTGTCCCTGCCATTCAATGGATTCGGGGTGAATGTCAAAGGGACCACGTCCAGTATCATTGTGGAAGCTAAGCTTGGAATCAGAGCTATTTGGAACCTGGATGACTCCCTGGATGTATGAAGCACACACTCACATATCCACAAACATTCTGAGATTTGTGATCAGGTGTATATGCAAACATAAAAACACAGCAAAACACAGTTACAAAACATTTTTATTAACAAAACATTTATTACATGGCTGCGTCATTAGTTTTATGTAGGTTTACCTAATACATTGGAATATATTGTGTATGTAGATTCCCACTTTGTTCCAGATTAGCTGTTGTTTCTCTTTCAAAACTTTATAGTTACTGTATGTAAACACTGTACAACATCTGTACTGATCCATGAGCCAATCTTTAGCAAGGGGGCACACAACTATTTAAAAAAATGACCAGCACGCACTAGGCCTGGGTTTTGCAACAACGTTCTGCAGCTTAATGAACTCAACAAAAAGTTTGAGATTTCACTGTTGATATTGGCTGCACATCATCCTCCACCACATTTTTAGCTATAGGCTGCTTTATCTTTGTCACTTACATTGTTTTACTCATGATGGGGGTTCAAATCTAACATTCATGTTACCAAAGAATCACATTACCCCCAATACTGGTTATAACTGCTGGGCTTATTGTTAAAGTCAAACAACCTTCAAAGATTTCCAGTGTTCAAGAAATGTTTCTAATAAATGTTTTATGAAATAGTGAGTCACTGGATAAAGTCATGTCCTGCAGAGATAGTGAACGATGTGAATAGGCTAAGCCTGAAAACCACAATGCAAATGTTGCTGCTTGAAGTAAACATTTGAGAGCATTATTTAATGCGGATGGATGTGATTAAAAGATTTTAGGATTAGACATAATCCTAAAATAGACAGATTATTGACAGATAAGAACCATCTGTAAACAGTCTGAACTGAATTTGCAAAGGCAGTGTGAGAACATTTGAAAAAGCTAAGTAACTATTGATTTTACGCATGCATCATTAACATTAGTTTCCAGTGATATAACCTCTCTTAAATTACAAAAGAGGAATTACGTGAGATTTTGACAGTAACAACCTTATGTTTGGGGTATGTTTACAGATTGAAATAGATGACAAATACCAGAACCAGACATGTGGACTCTGTGGAAATTTTGACGGCACATCCAATGATTTATTTAAAGATGGTAAGATCCATTGCTGTACAATGCAGATATTCTAATGTATATGGTAAATGGTAAATGGTCTGCACTTATATAGTGCTTTTCTACCTATTGGCACTCATAGCGCTTTACACTGCTTCTTATTCACCCATTCACACTCACAATCACACACACATTCATACACCGATGGGGGAGCTGCTATGCAGCTGGCCAACACTCACCGGGAGCAACTAAGTTGGGGTTCAGTGTCTTGCTCAAGGACACTTCGACATGTGACCGGAGGATTGAACCAACAACTGTGAGATTGGTGGACAACCGCTCTACCTTCCTGCGACACAGTCGCCCTATGCTACAGGGATAAACTGTAGTTATTTTGTACAATATTTCTGCTTAGCACTGAAAAGAAACTAGATCTAGAAACTAGCCTATAAGTATAAATTTCACATTAACATTGGTGTCACACTTTGGGAATGCTGCATTTAAGGGCAGCAATTGAAATTTATAAACCCTGCAAGTGTTTAAAGCTTTCTGCTATATCAACTGCAATCAATGTACCGTACTGTATCTTAAACCTATAGTATACTCAGCAAATGCAACCCAAGTAACTTCAAAAAGATAATAGATGAATGCATGCAAAATAGTTGTTAATTAAAATATTTCAGCAAATAGAACTGCATTGCATAATCAAAGTAACGGCTGCTGTGTGACTGACCTTTGCTGTAGGAGCTCCACTGTCTGTGGTAAACTATGCTGAGAACTGGAAGGTGAACGGGCCGACAGAAAGCTGTGAGGAGTCAGAGGCAGAGCCAGCCAGGAACTGTGGCAATAAGGTAAATCTTCACCATTTATAATGCTCTGAATACCTTTATTCAATTCAATTCAATTCAACTTTATTTATATAGCGCCAATTCCCAACAAAGTCATCTCAGGGCACTTTACAGAATAAAGTCAAGATTATAAAGATGTATAAAGAGAACCCAACAATTCCCCCTGGAGCAAGACATAGGCAACAGTGGAGAGGAAAAACTCCCTTTAACGGAAGAAACCTCCAGCAGAACCAGGCTCAGGGTGGACGGCCATCTGCCTTGACCTTTATGATATATAAACAGTTAACAAAGTAATAAGAGTGAGATACCCAAAATTTACTTATAGGTGCCAAGATTAAAAAGAACCCTGTGACTTAGAGCTGTGTTCTAAACAAAATGTACTACTTTAATATTAAGGAATCGTGTAAAAAATTTAACAGGTTCTACATTTTTCCATAATGCAAACTTGTTTCCGGTAGATGACCACACTGCTAGTAGGAGACTAATCAGTATTTTATAGTCTAATGACGAATCTAATATTTATGTTTTGATCTAATGATAAAAAACAGATGTTTTTGGATAAAGTAATTTAGAGTAATTGGCTAAAAAAAACCTTATTGTGTATTCATTGGAGACCAGTATGAGAAAATAATAAAACACAATTTTTAGGACTCCAAATTGAATGTTTCAAAATTGTTTACTATTTTTCAGGCTTTCTGTGACCAAATCTTCACCAGTGCTCCATTCAGCAGTTGTAAAAACCTTCTGGACATGGAGTCCTTCAAGAAAGCCTGTATGGCTGATACATGCAAACCTAAAAACAACACTAACTTTGTCCTCTGCAAAACCATCTCTGAGTTCTCCAGAGAGTGTGCCCATGCAGGTGGCAAGCCCCAACAATGGAGGAATGCAACTTTTTGCTGTAAGCAGCCATAGATAACTACACTTAAGAACAATTCATTTGTATTTTCTTGTCCTAAATTACAGACATAATAGATATGGTTCTCCAATGTTTTACAAAATTGTCTGATTGCCACTGCGACAGCATCATTAAAAGTGTTTGTCTACACAGACAAGGAATGTCCGTACAACATGGAGTTCTTGGAGTGTACCACTTCATGTGCTGACAGCTGCTCCACCCCTCACACCAGTGAGACTTGCGACAGCCACTGCCATGATGGCTGCAGCTGCCCTGCTGGTATCCAAACATTTTACACTTTATTTGCATCACATTCATCCACTATTTCATTCATAGATATAAAACAAGACAGTAATTATTAATACTATCTCTTCATACCCCCTTAGGAACTGTCTTTGATGACATCACTAAGACAGGATGTATTCCACTGAAAAAGTGCTCATGTGTGCACAACTCAAAGGTCTACAAGTCAGGACAGTCATATTCTGACAAATGTAAATCCTGGTAAGATAAGAGTTTGTTTATTGAGCTAATTATTCTCAAACCCAAAATGATGAATTGAACTGACTCTAATCATCTAATTCAGATGATCTTTCTCAGCAACTGATGAGCCTTTTCTTATATTAAAAATGTTACATTTACTAATTTGTAATTCATCTAAATTTCCATAAATAAACTAGTGTTCTCATGTTTCCAGGATAGTTCATGTGTAGAAAAAAAAATATCACCAAAATTTGTATTTTAGAATAATGCAAAAAAGTAATGCATAATTTGAAAACTGTTTATGCTGCTGCAAAAAGAGTGACTGTTGTTTTGTGTGTGTGCATTTTAGTACGTGTTACAGTGGTAAGTGGGAGTGTTCAGAGGATGACTGTGCAGGAACCTGCTCTGTGGAGGGAGGAACTCATGTCCGCACTTTTGATGGAAAACAATACACCTTCCATGGGGTCTGCACCTATGTTATGGCTAAGGTACAGTAGTACACATCATCATCTGCAACACTGCTGATATTGCACATTAAAGCTTACTATTTCACACCCGTAATATGTATCGTGAACCATGTAAATATGACAGACCTCATGCTTAATATGGTCTAATGAATGTGCTGCCCATTGTGTCTCCTTACAGAAATGCATATATAATATATATTCTAGTGCTTCCTAAAACAGCGTTTGTAGTTTGTGATATTTTTTGTCCGGTTGTGGTTTGCAGGACAATTATGGCTCCTCATACTCTGTACTGGTGGAGTTGGTCAAGTGTGGTTTGAGTGACACAAGCACCTGCCTCAGAAGTGTAACTCTGTCCCTATACAACAATTCTCTGGTAATTCCAGACTTGGACACACACACGTGCACACACACGCTCACACAAATATAGACTTTTCATTATTTGGTCAAAAAATGTACCGATGAATTGATCCAGATCAAATATGTATGTTATTGCTTGTTATTTCATGTTTTGTAAATGGTAAATTTTCTGCATATATATAGCGCTTTTCTACCTATTGGCACTCAAAGCACTTTACATTGCTTCTTATTCACCCATTCACACTCACAATCACACACACTCACACACCGATGGGGGAGCTGCTATGCAGCTGGCCAACACTCACCAGGATCAATTAAGTTGGGGTTCAGTGTCTTGCTCAAGGACAGTTCGACATGTGACCGGAGGAGCCGGGGATTGAACCAACAACTGTGAGATTGTTGGACAACCACTCTACCTTCCTCGCACAGTCGCAGTTTTGTATTAATTCTATTTTGACAATGTTAGAGTTTTGTGATTAATGGTTGACCTGATAATATCAGAATTGCCCAATACTGTCCATGATCATGAACATGATCTGCCAAACATCAACTTAAAGGTTTTAACAAAATCCATGAATTTGTAGTGTAAAAAAACTGTAACTAAACTCATATTTTTTATAATCTAAAATGTGTTTGTAATTTTTCCACAAAATGACAGGTCGTTAAAGTTCAGGCATCGGGGCATGTATATGTGAACCAGATTCTTTCCCAGCTTCCACTGTTTACACGTGAGTTATTTGCTATGTAGGTTACACCAAAACATACACAGAACACTACAAAAGCAGCCAAAACATGTTCTTAGAAATCCTCAAAGTCAATTCAGTGTCAGTAGTTAGTGTTATCTTCAGTGCCTAAAAAGTGTTCAGTCCCTTATAATTTTTCACATTTAATTTTTTTATTTATGGTCACTTTATTTTGGCTTTTCTGACAACAATTTAAAAAAGAGAAATCCAATGGCCCATTTTATTTCTAAAATCCTTGAAAAAGTAGTAAGTAGCAAGTATTCGACCACCTGTACAAAAATAATAGGTTTGAAGACTTTCATTAAGGATTTACAGTTCATCATAGTATAGAAACAGCAATAGCAAAAGTCACCATTGATCTTCTCCTGGCTTCAGATAATGGACTCATCTCTGTACTTGTTCTGTTAGATCTTAGTGCTGCATTCAATACCATTGATCACAACATTTTATTACAGAGACTGGATCTATCAGATAGATTCCAATTTGTTAATGAATCTTCCAGGCACATAAATGTTAGTTATGGAGTTCCTGCTCTGCATTACTTACTTACTTACTTACTGCTAAAGATTGAGGTTAGGCTGATTAGTCCCCCAAAGCTTCTCCCCTCCCCTCTCCTCTGCCCATGCATTTCTGTCACCACAGCATGGCATTAACGTTATGTCTTCTTTCTCCTGTAGTTGTCCTTCTCCCTCTCTGTCTTCCTCTTTCTGTACATTTGTGAAGGTATCCTCAGCTTTGGAGCTGTGTGTTTCCAATGTGTAGTTACTGGTCCTGCCAACCTTTTCCCTTGCTGTTTCTTTTTGTTCTTCTTCTCTGGCGCTTTATAAATAGAGCTCAATTGAGTGGAATTGAATCTCTACAAAGTAATTTAAATTGATAAAAAACAGAAAATTGAAATTAACTAAATCTGGGTTTTCCTCACTAAAATAACTCACCTAACTCACCAAATCATTACCAGCACAGCCAATTGGTTTCAAAAGTCACACAATTAGATAAATGGAGATCACCTGAGTGCAGTGAACTTTAGTAAAAATACACCTCTCTCTGCAATGTTCACTTACTGGTAATACTTGTGCAAACATATTTCTTTAATTTAGATCATTATGTACATTTGTGTTTTAACCTTTATATTAGGTATTTCTGTGAAAAAATCTAGTTAATTTAGCTATAATTCAGTTTTGCTTAATAATAAAGGTCACATCTTCCAAGGGGGGGATAATAATTTTGAATTTGTATTGCTGCCATAGATGCACTTACTGTACATCTGCAGACCCACACTGAAAAGTTTGGCACTTGCATTTTAGTCAGCACTGACAAAGGAATGTCCGCCCAGTAATAATATTTACTGTATATGTTTGTGATTTATTGTAGAAATTGCTGCTAACGTTGACTTTTTCAATTTTCTCTAGAGGATCTGAGTGTCTTCAAACCATCATCCTTCTACACCTCCATAAGCACCAAGGTGGGCATACAACTGATGGTCCAGCTAAACCCTATGATGCAGGTCTTCATTACAGCGGATGCATCACTCAAGGGAACCACTGCTGGTATGCCTTTAGTTTACTGTTTCAGTATCTGGAAAACCCCTCTATCATAGTCATGAAAAAAGAGCACTGAAAATGTTTGGTTTTGGGTTGCATTTGTATCAGTGTATCATTCAATCCAACAGGTTTGTGTGGTAACTTCAACAACATGACGAGTGATGACTTCAAGACAATGAGTGGGCTGGTGGAGGCAACCCCTGCTGCATTTGTCAACACACTGAAAACCACAGCCTCATGTGATGACGTTGCAACACAATTTGGACATCCCTGCAGCCAGGGCATCAGCAAAGGTACAGTTAGACTTCCTCCTTATCTCAAAAGATTTCATGTAAATGCCATGTTATGTTTTCATAACCCCTTTATTTCCTTCGTAGAGAGCTATGCCCAGTACTGGTGCTCTAAACTAACTGATCCCAGTGGAGTGTTTGCTCCTTGTCACTCTGTCATTTGTCCCACATCATACAAAGATGTAAGTCTAGACACACAAAGCTGTAGTAACAAATAAAGTGCCAAATTTTTTGTTAATGTGACCATGTCCACCATGTTTCCTCACAGAACTGCATGTATGACACCTGCGGCTGTGATAAAAGTGAGGATTGCATGTGTGCTGCAGTCTCCACCTACGTCTATGCCTGTGCAGCTCTAGGAATCCAGATAAGTGGCTGGAGAGAAATAGTCTGTGGTGAGCAAAACACCAAGAATCTTTTAGTTTTACTGAGAGAGCTTGGGGACGTGTGCTTTTTTAAATGTATAAAATTACTGCTTTATTGATACATAAACATGAGTCAGTTACTATAAATCTCCAAATTGCCTTTCTGCTTATACTAACAATTTAATATTCAGAAGAATCGTGCTACCACTAAGATCCTATTTCTCTCACCAGGCAAACTGAGTAAATCATGTCCAGCAGAAACAATATATGAGTACAACATGACCTGCTGTGGTCGTACCTGCCGCTCCCTCAGCCAGCCTGACTACTCCTGCCAGGAAAACACCACCCCAGTAGATGGCTGTGGCTGTGCTGAAGGAACCTACATGAATGAAGAGGGAACGTGTGTGACGAGCGCAAACTGTCCTTGCTATGATAAAGACACCATTATTCCTGCTGGACAGGCTGTCACTAAAGATGGCTCCACATGGTAAATACAGTGAGATCTAGAGCTGGGCATTAGGGGGTCACAAAAATAAATATAGGTTATGGATACACTTTTTTAATCCACTTTATGACATTACATAACAAATATTTTACACTGAAACACAATGGAAACTGTGCAAATTCTCCCAAGTTGGAATAATTTATCAGTTCTTCTGAGACATCAGGAACAATTGCTTCAAAAGACATTATAACCAACCTACATCCACACAGCATTTTATTTAGAGAGATGGACAAACAATACATTTTGGTTGCAAGCTAATAACACTACCTCTGTTTCTCATGTTTCCTTTCCACACCTATTCTCACAGTATCTGCAAACAAGGAGCTCTTAGCTGCTCAGGAGGAACAGAATTACTAGGTAGGTCTTCACATATGGACACACAATAGATGTATCACAATAATATATCAAAGCAATGCTACTTTATATTGATATAAATCTCCTTAACATCTAGCTGACAAACGCTGTTACTGCAGAGGCCTGTAACTTTTTATTTGATGGAACTTTGATGGAAAATTTTGACATAATCATTATACACTTTGTAATTCCAATAAATCTCCTCTGAAGTAGAATTTCTTATTTATTACTTAGCCTCACCGTCATGCATTACCCCCCTGGTGTACTTTGACTGCTCCACTGCTCCACCTGGGGCCACTGGGACTGAGTGCCAAAAGAGCTGTGGCACTCTGGACATGGCTTGTGTATGCACAGTTTAGCAGACACACACACAGAAGTCAAAAAATTTAAAGTAAATATATGAACTTTGTCTGGCTCACCCCTATTTATGCTTTCCACTCTGGTTGGATACAGTACAATACTGGCTGTATATCAGGCTGCATGTGCCCTGATGGTCTGGTGACAGATGGAGCAGGAGGATGTATCAAAGAAACCAGCTGTCCGTGTCTGCACAATGGACAGGTCTACCAGCCTGGACAGACACTGACTGTGGACTGCAATACCTGGTTTGTACAGTGATTTACATACACACCTTTATAGTATGTAACTGCATGGAAATGCACACACTACATATTTCTCTCAGTTCAATGTTTTCAGGTACTTTTATACTTTTTTTGATTCCACTTGTTACAATATAATAAATTTTAAAAAATTAATCCTGATGTCACAATACTATAAAGAATTCTGCCTTAATTTAATAATTTTCTTCAGGGTTTCAAATTTTGCTAAACTATTACTTTTACAGTGCATCCAGAAAGTATTCACATGTAATTTTTTTTCTTTTTTTTTTTTTATTTTTTATAAATTTGCAAAGATTGCAAACAAAGTTCTTCCATGTTGTCATTGTGGGGTATTGTTTGTAAAATTTTTAGGAAAATAATGACTTTGATACATTTTAGAATAATGCTGTAACATAACAAAATCTGGAAAAAGTTAAGCGCTGTACTTTCTGGATGCACTGTAGTAGTCATTAAAAACTATAGTTTCAAATCAAAAATATTTTAGTAAAGAAATATTTTTACATTGAAATTCTGTTTGCACTGTAACAAGTAATAAACTTTCTTAGAGGGCATTTTGGCCTCCACACAAACCCACATAAGCACACCCCAGCCCTGGCCAAAGAATGCACAGCATCAGTATAAAAAATGTCTTTTTCCATTTAGGTGCAAATTTACATAAAAATTTTTACTGAAAGTGTTTGTCTCTGCAGCTACTGCAGTGGACGGCAATTTACATGTACTACCAATGAGTGTGACACAGTCTGTTCGGTCTATGGTGATGGTCACTATATCACATTCGATGACAAGAGGTTTGACTTCAATGGACAGTGTGAATACACACTCCTCCAGGTAAAGTGTCAGATGTCAGATGAACAGTTAAAGTGGGAACGTTTAGTGATTTAATAGCAACAAAAAAAGTTGATCAGTGACAATGTGGCTTGATTTTATAAAAGTTTTATGAATTGTAAAGTATTGACGACCAGTAATTGCATGATGTGTCTGTGTCGTCCTCAGGACTACTGTGGTACAGGTCAGGGTGAAGGATCCTTCAGAATCATTACTGAGAATGTTCCATGTGGAACCACAGGAACCACGTGTTCCAAGACAATCAAGATCTTCGTGGGGGTAACACAACACACTTACACAAGCACATGTTCCACCTCAAATACTATATATTCAAGAGAAAATAAACTTATACTGATGTTAATACAGCTTAGACTAGGATCATGGTAAAAATTATCATAACAAGACGTTTTATCAATTTATGATTGATAACAGTAAGCAGTGTTAGTGAATGAACACAAGAATTAGATGAGTCAGAGAGATCTGGGAAACAAAGACAACCATTCCCACTCATATTCACACCGATTTAACTGACCACATGTCTTTGAACTGTGGGAGGAAATCAGAATACCTCAGGAAACCCACACAACCATGTAGAGAACATAACATAAACTCCACTAACCATCCACTATCGTACTGCCCATAATTCAATGTTGAATAAAAACAACAGAATTCTGTTCCATGCTTACTACATCATGTAACTTTTAAATGAAAACTGTATTTTTATAGAATTTTTTTACCCACAGGATAATGAATTCCAACTTACAGATGAGAGCTTCCATGTGGTAAAGGGAAACAGCCAAGTGCTCCCTGCCCAGGTACGCAAGATGGGTATTTACCTGGTGGTGACAATCAAAGAGGGACTTGTTCTCATGTGGGACCAGAAGACCAGTCTTTTCATTAAACTTGGACCACAGTTCCAGGTAAACTTTTAAGTTCGCATGTCTTAATTTGCAACTAGCTTTGGCAAAAAGTTAATCAACGCATCTAAATTAAAAAATCTAAAATATTAGGCCAGAGGTTACAGATTAAAGGTGAGATCTATTGCAAAAAACTGAAGAAAGGTTGGCAAATGTGAGTTAAAAATAGTACTTACTTTTATATAATACCTTTAAGGACAACTTATAAAAGTGTAATCACTTTATAAAGGCAGTTGAAAGATGTATAAAACCTATAAATGAAGGATGAAGGCTAAGAGCGCTTGTGGTGCAGGAAGGTAGAGTGGTCGTCCACCAATCCTGCAGATGTTGATTCGATCCCTGGCTCCTCTGGTCACATGTCTGAGTTGTGTGTGAGTCGTGTGTGAGTTGTGTGTGAGTTGTTAACTGATTGTTACAGTTAACTGATTGTTAATGGGTGGATGAGTGTGAATGGGTGAATAAGAAGCAGTGTAAAGTGCTTTGAGTGCCAATAGGTAGAAAAGTGCTATATAAGTGCAGACCATTTACCATATGTCATTGATAGCAAACATGTGGCTGGATTAATAAATTGTCACATTGGTTTCCTTCCTCTCAGGGTCAAGTCTGTGGTCTCTGTGGAAATTATGATGGCAACAGTAAGAATGACTTCACCACACGCACCCAGGAGACTGTGACAGATGTCTTAGCATTTGGAAACAGTTGGAAGGTTTCATCCAGCTGCCAAAATGCCAATCTAATCAGTGATCCGTGTTCCTCCAACCGCTACCGGGCAGCTTGGTCCCAGAAACAGTGTAGCATCATCACCAGTAAAACATTTGAGAACTGTCATTCCAAGGTAATTATGGTGACAGCGAACAAACTCACATGGAGACAAATATACATAGACAGCATTATAATTTTACTCTGCTGTGGTATTTAGAAAATGACATAAATTTATTGTTTGCCGCCATCTTTGCTTCACCCATCCAAGTGTTGAAATTAACCTTCAAACTTGTGAATTTACTACTATAGCTACCAGCTACGTTTTATAATTTAGCTAAAAAGACATTATTGTGTGTTCAAGGTTGACCCTGGTCCATACTTTGATTCTTGCGTGAGAGATTCTTGTGCATGTGACACTGGTGGGGACTGTGAGTGTTTCTGCACAGCTGTAGCTGCCTATGCCAAAGCTTGTAATGAAGTTCATGCCTGTGTTAAATGGCGAACTCCAAAGCTGTGTCGTAAGTTTGGAAAACATCACATCAAGAAATCTTTGCTGATTGAAGATTTAGGGCATTTTAAAACAGTATTTGTTTGGTTTTACAGCAATTTTCTGTGACTACTACAACTTGCCTGATGGGTGTGAGTGGCACTATAAGCCTTGTGGAGCTGCATGTATGAAGACATGCAGAAATCCATCGGGAAACTGTTCCAACCTCATCACTGCCCTGGAAGGTACAGTAAAAAGCATTTTGAACACACACCCAGCAGTACTTGTATATCTTGGATTTATATATAGAAAGGAGACGGTTTTGTTTGAGATTTTGCCAGAAGAATGTATGTAGAGGCAACACTGGCTCAAGAAATAATGAGGGCTATGTATGAATGGATGAAGCATTCCATTATTTTGCTTAACATGCATTTTCATGGCATCTAAATACCACAATGATTTCACAGGCTGCTATCCACAGTGTCCTTCAAAAAAGCCCTACTTTGATGAAGACACCATGAAATGTGTTGCCTGGAATGAGTGTGGTTGCTATGATGACAAGGGCACCCATTACACCATTGGAGATGAGGTTCCATCGAAAAACTGTTACACTTGGTATGTCTCATACTGTATATCTTCACACTAAAACTTAATGTGTGTTTATATTTTCATGATCACTTGTGGTGGCGTCACTTGACAGCCGTACTACATTACTGGAAAGAATGCTTTATAAACAGGTAGAATTGGGGTGAGGCTCCATAAAGTCTAATCACATCAGTCCCTTTAATACATTTTCAATACATTTTGTATGTTGTAACCTGCATTGAGTAAATCAAGCCGTAAAACAAAATGTCAGTGATTTGGGGGGGGGTCTGTATCCACTGCATTTCTAATCAAAGTGGCATTATAAATTACAATCACATTTAAAACCTTTCACAATACTGCAGTTTTTCTGTTTAGAATGAAAATGAAACTAAACCAGAGAGCAGAACAGAGTTGTCCTGGTCAACCACTCTCGGACGACCAGATTAACAAGTTTGTTTTACCCACTTGATTGGATTTGTTCATCTGCTGCTGTAAAATGCTACCTTTCCCCTCGCTGCTCTTTTTGCGCCTGATGGTGATGGTGAATTTGATGGTGACTTTAAAAATCAACTTTACATTTTGTGTTCCAACTTTAATCCAACAGTGCTTTCATACTTTCTCCATGACATCCTAATCTTTACTTGATAAGGCCTAAGTTTAGATCCTGGACCACTATGTCAACACGTAGCTTCACCATCACAGCTAACACCATAGAACAGACTCCTAGAGATCTTGAAATGAACAATATACAGAACGATAACGACAATTATTTGTAGATGTTTTATGTCCGTTAATTGTTTTTATCAACCATTGTGTATATATAGACCTGCTTTGGAGCTGAGTGAAACTAATGTTCTCTCTTCCTTAAGCTGTGTTGGCTTTGTGAACAGAAGCCAAACAAACTAATTAAGTTTGGATTCACATCTTAAGAAAACATTGTTATATCGAAAAAAATAATTGTGCTTGCTCATGGCACATATTGGGGCTAATTATATAAGCCAATGACAAATGTATGATTATTTAAAATATTTTCTTATCATTTATTTCAAAGCTCCTGTACAGAATCTGGAATAAGGTGTAGCTACAATGTTGACTGTAAGTACATGTACAGTGTGCAGCATGTGCTCACATACTTCATACGACAGATTATACATACTTTTCCTTTTATGTAATATTTAAAAGATTGTGCTCTACCTACAGCCTGTACATGCTCTGTTAATGGAAAAACCTACAAATACGGGGAAACCATCTACAACACCACAGATGGTCTAGGACACTGCATCACAGCTGAATGTGGGGTTAATGGAACCATGACAAGGAGAATGTACCCATGTCCCATTAATACGACCCCGAGTCCTACTACTGCTACAACCCCCTTTACATTCAGCACAGCTACAAAAACAACAGGTATAGAAATCTGCACTGTAAAACGAAACCTATTTTCATATTACGTGATAACATAAATGTTATATATATTATTCGGTCATATGCAAACGTTGCTACTGACTCTTTTACAAACCAAAATATAAACGATTACATTTTTACATGTTTATGTCAAGCTGAAATGGCAAAATATATTATTGTTTAAAGTGGGAAAAATATTAATATATAATTTCTTTACTACCAAAGTGTTATCAAGCATTGAGACAACATCTCCAGAAACAACCTTTGTAACATCACCACCATCCGTTAGGACAACAATAACTGAAATTCCTTCGGTAACCACTGGACAAACATCAACCAGCTCTGAAAAAACCACTATATCAGAAACAACTACAAAAGAGGTTGAGACAAGAAAACCACCTGAGGAAACCACCACCGGTCCAGAGACAATATCAACCACACCTGTTGTTGAAACTACCACAGTAGTGCCAGGTGCCGAGACAACATCTCCAAAAACAACCATTGTAACATCAGCACCATCCATTAGTACAACAATAAGTGAGGTACCTTCGGAAACCACTGGACAGACCTCAACCACCCCTAAAGAAACCACTATATCAGAAACAACACCTGCGTTTGAGACAACTACAACATCACCTGAAGAAACCACCACCGGTCCAGAGACAATATCAACCACACCTGTTGTTGAAACTACCACAGTAGTGCCAGGCCCTGAGACAACATCTCCAGAAACAACCGTTGTAACATCAGCACCATCCGTTAGTACAACAACAAGTGAGGTACCTTCGGTAACAACTGGACAAACCTCAACCAGCCCTGAAGAAACCACTATATCAGAAACAACTACAAAAGAGGTTGAGACAAGAAAACCACCTGAGGAAACCACCACTGGTCCAGAGACAACATCAACCACACCTGTTGTTGAAACTACCACAGTAGTGCCAGGCCCTGAGACAACATCTCCAGAAACAACCGTTGTAACATCGGCACCATCAGTTAGTACAACAACAAGTGAGGTACCTTCGGTAACCCCTGGACAAACCTCAACCAGCCCTGAAGAAACCACTGTATCAGAAAGAACACCTGCAGTTGAGACAACTACAACGTCACCTGAAGAAACCACCACAGGCCCAGAGACAATATCAACCACACTTGTTGTTGAAACTACCACAGTAGTACCAGGTCCTGAGACAACATCTCCAGAAACAACCGTTGTAACATCAGCACCATCCGTTAGTACAACAACAAGTGAGGTACCTTCGGTAACAACTGGACAAACCTCAACCAGCCCTGAAGAAACCACTATATCAGAAACAACTACAAAAGAGGTTGAGACAAGAAAACCACCTGAGGAAACCACCACCGGTCCAGAGACAACATCAACCACACCTGTTGTTGAAACTACCACAGTAGTGCCAGGCCCAGAGACAACATCTCCAGAAACAACCGTTGTAACATCAGCACCATCAGTTAGTACAACAACAAGTGAGATACCTTCGGTAACCACTGGACAAACCTCAACCAGCCCTGAAGAAACCACTGTATCAGAAAGAACACCTGCAGTTGAGACAACTACAACGTCACCTGAAGAAACCACCACAGGCCCAGAGACAATATCAACCACACTTGTTGTTGAAACTACCACAGTAGTACCAGGTCCTGAGACAACATCTCCAGAAACAACCGTTGTAACATCAGCACCATCCGTTAGTACAACAACAAGTGAGGTACCTTTGGTAACAACTGGACAAACCTCAACCAGCCCTGAAGAAACCACTATATCAGAAACAACTACAAAAGAGGTTGAGACAAGAAAACCACCTGAGGAAACCACCACCGGTCCAGAGACAACATCAACCACACCTGTTGTTGAAACTACCACAGTAGTGCCAGGCCCTGAGACAACATCTCCAGAAACAACCGTTGTAACATCAGCACCATCAGTTAGTACAACAACAAGTGAGGTACCTTCGGTAACCACTGGACAAACCTCAACCAGCCCTGAAGAAACCACTGTATCAGAAAGAACACCTGCAGTTGAGACAACTACAACGTCACCTGAAGAAACCACCACAGGCCCAGAGACAATATCAACCACACTTGTTGTTGAAACTACCACAGTAGTACCAGGTCCTGAGACAACATCTCCAGAAACAACCGTTGTAACATCAGCACCATCCGTTAGTACAACAACAAGTGAGGTACCTTCGGTAACAACTGGACAAACCTCAACCAGCCCTGAAGAAACCACTATATCAGAAACAACTACAAAAGAGGTTGAGACAAGAAAACCACCTGAGGAAACCACCACCGGTCCAGAGACAACATCAACCACACCTGTTGTTGAAACTACCACAGTAGTGCCAGGCCCTGAGACAACATCTCCAGAAACAACCGTTGTAACATCAGCACCATCAGTTAGTACAACAACAAGTGAGATACCTTCGGTAACTACTGGACAAACCTCAACCAGCCCTGGAGAAACCACTGTATCAGAAAGAACACCTGCAGTTGAGACAACTACAACGTCACCTGAAGAAACCACCACAGGCCCAGAGACAATATCAACCACACTTGTTGTTGAAACTACCACAGTAGTACCAGGTCCTGAGACAACATCTCCAGAAACAACAGTTGTAACATCAGCACCATCCGTTAGTACAACAACAAGTGAGGTACCTTCGGTAACAACTGGACAAACCTCAACCAGCCCTGAAGAAACCACTATATCAGAAACAACTACAAAAGAGGTTGAGACAAGAAAACCACCTGAGGAAACCACCACCGGTCCAGAGACAACATCAACCACACCTGTTGTTGAAACTACCACAGTAGTGCCAGGCCCTGAGACAACATCTCCAGAAACAACCGTTGTAACATCAGCACCATCAGTTAGTACAACAACAAGTGAGATACCTTCGGTAACTACTGGACAAACCTCAACCAGCCCTGGAGAAACCACTGTATCAGAAAGAACACCTGCAGTTGAGACAACTACAACGTCACCTGAAGAAACCACCACAGGCCCAGAGACAATATCAACCACACTTGTTGTTGAAACTACCACAGTAGTACCAGGTCCTGAGACAACATCTCCAGAAACAACAGTTGTAACATCAGCACCATCCGTTAGTACAACAACAAGTGAGGTACCTTCGGTAACAACTGGACAAACCTCAACCAGCCCTGAAGAAACCACTATATCAGAAACAACTACAAAAGAGGTTGAGACAAGAAAACCACCTGAGGAAACCACCACCGGTCCAGAGACAACATCAACCACAGCTATTGTTGAAACTACCACAGTAGTGCCAGGCCCTGAGACAACATCTCCAGAAACAACCGTTGTAACATCAGCACCATCAGTTAGTACAACAACAAGTGAGATACCTTTGGTAACCACTGGACAAACCTCAACCAGCCCTGAAGAAACCACTGTATCAGAAAGAACACCTGCAGTTGAGACAACTACAACGTCACCTGAAGAAACCACCACAGGCCCAGAGACAATATCAACCACACTTGTTGTTGAAACTACCACAGTAGTACCAGGTCCTGAGACAACATCTCCAGAAACAACCGTTGTAACATCAGCACCATCCGTTAGTACAACAACAAGTGAGGTACCTTCGGTAACAACTGGACAAACCTCAACCAGCCCTGAAGAAACCACTATATCAGAAACAACTACAAAAGAGGTTGAGACAAGAAAACCACCTGAGGAAACCACCACCGGTCCAGAGACAACATCAACCACACCTGTTGTTGAAACTACCACAGTAGTGCCAGGCCCTGAGACAACATCTCCAGAAACAACCGTTGTAACATCAGCACCATCAGTTAGTACAACAAGTGAGGTACCTTCGGTAACTACTGGACAAACCTCAACCAGCCCTGGAGAAACCACTGTATCAGAAAGAACACCTGCAGTTGAGACAACTACAACGTCACCTGAAGAAACCACCACAGGCCCAGAGACAATATCAACCACACTTGTTGTTGAAACTACCACAGTAGTACCAGGTCCTGAGACAACATCTCCAGAAACAACCGTTGTAACATCAGCACCATCTGTTAGTACAACAACAAGTGAGGTACCTTCGGTAACAACTGGACAAACCTCAACCAGCCCTGAAGAAACCACTATATCAGAAACAACTACAAAAGAGGTTGAGACAAGAAAACCACCTGAGGAAACCACCACCGGTCCAGAGACAACATCAACCACACCTGTTGTTGAAACTACCACAGTAGTGCCAGGCCCTGAGACAACATCTCCAGAAACAACCGTTGTAACATCAGCACCATCAGTTAGTACAACAACAACTGAGATACCTTCGGTAACTACTGGACAAACCTCAACCAGCCCTGGAGAAACCACTGTATCAGAAAGAACACCTGCAGTTGAGACAACTACAACGTCACCTGAAGAAACCACCACAGGCCCAGAGACAATATCAACCACACTTGTTGTTGAAACTACCACAGTAGTACCAGGTCCTGAGACAACATCTCCAGAAACAACCGTTGTAACATCAGCACCATCCGTTAGTACAACAACAAGTGAGGTACCTTCGGTAACAACTGGACAAACCTCAACCAGCCCTGAAGAAACCACTATATCAGAAACAACTACAAAAGAGGTTGAGACAAGAAAACCACCTGAGGAAACCACCACCGGTCCAGAGACAACATCAACCACAGCTATTGTTGAAACTACCACAGTAGTGCCAGGCCCTGAGACAACATCTCCAGAAACAACCGTTGTAACATCAGCACCATCAGTTAGTACAACAACAAGTGAGGTACCTTCGGTAACCACTGGACAAACCTCAACCAGCCCTGAAGAAACCACTGTATCAGAAAGAACACCTGCAGTTGAGACAACTACAACGTCACCTGAAGAAACCACCACAGGGCCAGAGACAATATCAACCACACTTGTTGTTGAAACTACCACAGTAGTACCAGGTCCTGAGACAACATCTCCAGAAACAACCGTTGTAACATCAGCACCATCCGTTAGTACAACAACAAGTGAGGTACCTTCGGTAACAACTGGACAAACCTCAACCAGCCCTGAAGAAACCACTATATCAGAAACAACTACAAAAGAGGTTGAGACAAGAAAACCACCTGAGGAAACCACCACCGGTCCAGAGACAACATCAACCACAGCTATTGTTGAAACTACCACAGTAGTGCCAGGCCCTGAGACAACATCTCCAGAAACTACCGTTGTAACATCAGCACCATCAGTTAGTACAACAACAAGTGAGATACCTTCGGTAACCACTGGACAAACCTCAACCAGCCCTGAAGAAACCACTGTATCAGAAAGAACACCTGCAGTTGAGACAACTACAACGTCACCTGAAGAAACCACAACAGGCCCAGAGACAATATCAACCACACTTGTTGTTGAAACTACCACAGTAGTACCAGGTCCTGAGACAACATCTCCAGAAACAACCGTTGTAACATCAGCACCATCCGTTAGTACAACAACAAGTGAGGTACCTTCGGTAACAACTGGACAAACCTCAACCAGCCCTGAAGAAACCACTATATCAGAAACAACTACAAAAGAGGTTGAGACAAGAAAACCACCTGAGGAAACCACCACCGGTCCAGAGACAACATCAACCACACCTGTTGTTGAAACTACCACAGTAGTGCCAGGCCCTGAGACAACATCTCCAGAAACAACCGTTGTAACATCAGCACCATCAGTTAGTACAACAACAAGTGAGGTACCTTCGGTAACCACTGGACAAACCTCAACCAGCCCTGAAGAAACCACTGTATCAGAAAGAACACCTGCAGTTGAGACAACTACAACGTCACCAGAAGAAACCACCACAGGCCCAGAGACAATATCAACCACACTTGTTGTTGAAACTACCACAGTAGTACCAGGTCCTGAGACAACATCTCCAGAAACAACCGTTGTAACATCAGCACCATCCGTTAGTACAACAACAAGTGAGGTACCTTCGGTAACCACTGGACAAACCTCAACCAGCCCTGAAGAAACCACTGTATCAGAAAGAACACCTGCAGTTGAGACAACTACAACGTCACCTGAAGAAACCACCACAGGCGCAGAGACAATATCAACCACACTTGTTGTTGAAACTACCACAGTAGTACCAGGTCCTGAGACAACATCTCCAGAAACAACCGTTGTAACATCAGCACCATCCGTTAGTACAACAACAAGTGAGGTACCTTCGGTAACAACTGGACAAACCTCAACCAGCCCTAAAGAAATCACTATATCAGAAACAACTACAAAAGAGGTTGAGACAAGAAAACCACCTGAGGAAACCACCACCGGTCCAGAGACAACATCAACCACACCTGTTGTTGAAACTACCACAGTAGTGCCAGGCCCTGAGACAACATCTCCAGAAACAACCGTTGTAACATCAGCACCATCAGTTAGTACAACAACAAGTGAGATACCTTCGGTAACTACTGGACAAACCTCAACCAGCCCTGGAGAAACCACTGTATCAGAAAGAACACCTGCAGTTGAGACAACTACAACGTCACCTGAAGAAACCACCACAGGCGCAGAGACAATATCAACCACACTTGTTGTTGAAACTACCACAGTAGTACCAGGTCCTGAGACAACATCTCCAGAAACAACAGTTGTAACATCAGCACCATCCGTTAGTACAACAACAAGTGAGGTACCTTCGGTAACAACTGGACAAACCTCAACCAGCCCTGAAGAAACCACTATATCAGAAACAACTACAAAAGAGGTTGAGACAAGAAAACCACCTGAGGAAACCACCACCGGTCCAGAGACAACATCAACCACAGCTATTGTTGAAACTACCACAGTAGTGCCAGGCCCTGAGACAACATCTCCAGAAACAACCGTTGTAACATCAGCACCATCAGTTAGTACAACAACAAGTGAGGTACCTTCGGTAACCACTGGACAAACCTCAACCAGCCCTGAAGAAACCACTGTATCAGAAAGAACACCTGCAGTTGAGACAACTACAACGTCACCTGAAGAAACCACCACAGGCCCAGAGACAATATCAACCACACTTGTTGTTGAAACTACCACAGTAGTACCAGGTCCTGAGACAACATCTCCAGAAACAACCGTTGTAACATCGGCACCATCCGTTAGTACAACAACAAGTGAGGTACCTTCGGTAACCACTGGACAAACCTCAACCAGCCCTGGAGAAACCACTGTATCAGAAAGAACACCTGCAGTTGAGACAACTACAACGTCACCTGAAGAAACCACCACAGGCCCACAGACAATATCAACCACACTTGTTGTTGAAACTACCACAGTAGTACCAGGTCCTGAGACAACATCTCCAGAAACAACCGTTGTAACATCACTACCATCCGTTAGTACAACAACAAGTGAGGTACCTTCGGTAACAACTGGACAAACCTCAACCAGCCCTGAAGAAACCACTATATCAGAAACAACTACAAAAGAGGTTGAGACAAGAAAACCACCTGAGGAAACCACCACTGGTCCAGAGACAACATCAACCACACCTGTTGTTGAAACTACCACAGTAGTGCCAGGCCCTGAGACAACATCTCCAGAAACAACCGTTGTAACATCAGCACCATCAGTTAGTACATCAACAAGTGAGGTACCTTCGGTAACCACTGGACAAACCTCAACCAGCCCTGAAGAAACCACTGTATCAGAAAGAACACCTGCAGTTGAGACAACTACAACGTCACCTGAAGAAACCACCACAGGCCCAGAGACAATATCAACCACACTTGTTGTTGAAACTACCACAGTAGTACCAGGTCCTGAGACAACATCTCCAGAAACAACCGTTGTAACATCAGCACCATCCATTAGTACAACAACAAGTGAGGTACCTTCGGTAACAACTGGACAAACCTCAACCAGCCCTGAAGAAACCACTATATCAGAAACAACTACAAAAGAGGTTGAGACAAGAAAACCACCTGAGGAAACCACCACCGGTCCAGAGACAACATCAACCACACCTGTTGTTGAAACTACCACAGTAGTGCCAGGCCCTGAGACAACATATCCAGAAACAACCGTTGTAACATCAGCACCATCAGTTAGTACAACAACAAGTGAGATACCTTCGGTAACCACTGGACAAACCTCAACCAGCCCTGAAGAAACCACTGTATCAGAAAGAACACCTGCAGTTGAGACAACTACAACGTCACCTGAAGAAACCACCACAGGCCCAGAGACAATATCAACCACACTTGTTGTTGAAACTACCACAGTAGTACCAGGTCCTGAGACAACATCTCCAGAAACAACAGTTGTAACATCAGCACCATCCGTTAGTACAACAACAAGTGAGGTACCTTCGGTAACAACTGGACAAACCTCAACCAGCCCTGAAGAAACCACTATATCAGAAACAACTACAAAAGAGGTTGAGACAAGAAAACCACCTGAGGAAACCACCACCGGTCCAGAGACAACATCAACCACACCTGTTGTTGAAACTACCACAGTAGTGCCAGGCCCTGAGACAACATCTCCAGAAACAACCGTTGTAACATCAGCACCATCAGTTAGTACAACAACAAGTGAGGTACCTTCGGTAACCACTGGACAAACCTCAACCAGCCCTGAAGAAACAACTGTATCAGAAAGAACACCTGCAGTTGAGACAACTACAACGTCACCTGAAGAAACCACCACAGGCCCAGAGACAATATCAACCACACTTGTTGTTGAAACTACCACAGTAGTACCAGGTCCTGAGACAACATCTCCAGAAACAACCGTTGTAACATCAGCACCATCCGTTAGTACAACAACAAGTGAGGTACCTTCGGTAACCACTGGACAAACCTCAACCAGCCCTGAAGAAACCACTATATCAGAAACAACTACAAAAGAGGTTGAGACAAGAAAACCACCTGAGGAAACCACCACCGGTCCAGAGACAACATCAACCACACCTGTTGTTGAAACTACCACAGTAGTGCCGGGCCCTGAGACAACATCTCCAGAAACAACCGTTGTAACATCAGCACCATCAGTTAGTACAACAACAAGTGAGGTACCTTCGGTAACCACTGGACAAACCTCAACCAGCCCTGAAGAAACCACTGTATCAGAAAGAACACCTGCAGTTGAGACAACTACAACGTCACCTGAAGAAACCACCACAGGCCCAGAGACAATATCAACCACACTTGTTGTTGAAACTACCACAGTAGTGCCAGGTCCTGAGACAACATCTCCAGAAACAACCGTTGTAACATCAGCACCATCCGTTAGTACAACAACAAGTGAGGTACCTTCGGTAACAACTGGACAAACCTCAACCAGCCCTGAAGAAACCACTATATCAGAAACAACTACAAAAGAGGTTGAGACAAGAAAACCACCTGAGGAAACCACCACCGGTCCAGAGACAACATCAACCACACCTGTTGTTGAAACTACCACACTAGTGCCGGGCCCTGAGACAACATCTCCAGAAACAACCGTTGTAACATCAGCACCATCAGTTAGTACAACAACAAGTGAGGTACCTTCGGTAACCACTGGACAAACCTCAACCAGCCCTGAAGAAACCACTGTATCAGAAAGAACACCTGCAGTTGAGACAACTACAATGTCACCTGAAGAAACCACCACAGGCCCAGAGACAATATCAACCACACTTGTTGTTGAAACTACCACAGTAGTACCAGGTCCTGAGACAACATCTCCAGAAACAACCGTTGTAACATCAGCACCATTCGTTAGTACAACAACAAGTGAGGTACCTTCGGTAACAACTGGACAAACCTCAACCAGCCCTGAAGAAACCACTATATCAGAAACAACTACAAAGAGGTTGAGACAAGAAAACCACCTGAGGAAACCACCACCGGTCCAGAGACAACATCAACCACACCTGTTGTTGAAACTACCACAGTAGTGCCAGGCCCTGAGACAACATCTCCAGAAACAACCGTTGTAACATCAGCACCATCAGTTAGTACAACAACAAGTGAGGTACCTTTGGTAACCACTGGACAAACCTCAACCAGCCCTGAAGAAACCACTATATCAGAAACAACTACAAAAGAGGTTGAGACAAGAAAACCACCTGAGGAAACCACCACCGGTCCAGAGACAACATCAACCACACCTGTTGTTGAAACTACCACAGTAGTGCCAGGCCCTGAGACAACATCTCCAGAAACAACCATTGTAACATCAGCACCATCAGTTAGTACAACAACAAGTGAGGTACCTTCGGTAACCACTGGACAAACCTCAACCAGCCCTGAAGAAACCACTGTATCAGAAAGAACACCTGCAGTTGAGACAACTACAACGTCACCTGAAGAAACCACCACAGGCCCAGAGACAATATCAACCACACTTGTTGTTGAAACTACCACAGTAGTACCAGGTCCTGAGACAACATCTCCAGAAACAACCGTTGTAACATCAGCACCATCAGTTAGTACAACAACAAGTGAGGTACCTTCGGTAACCACTGGACAAACCTCAACCAGCCCTGAAGAAACCACTGTATCAGAAAGAACACCTGCAGTTGAGACAACTACAACGTCACCTGAAGAAACCACCACAGGCCCAGAGACAATATCAACCACACTTGTTGTTGAAACTACCACAGTAGTACCAGGTCCTGAGACAACATCTCCAGAAACAACCATTGTAACATCAGCACCATCCATTAGTACAACAACAAGTGAGGTACCTTCGGTAACCACTGGACAAACCTCAACCAGCCCTGAAGAAACCACTATATCAGAAACAACTACAAAAGAGGTTGAGACAAGAAAACCACCTGAGGAAACCACCACCGGTCCAGAGACAACATCAACCACACCTGTTGTTGAAACTACCACAGTAGTGCCGGGCCCTGAGACAACATCTCCAGAAACAACCGTTGTAACATCAGCACCATCAGTTAGTACAACAACAAGTGTGGTACCTTCGGTAACCACTGGACAAACCTCAACCAGCCCTGAAGAAACCACTGTATCAGAAAGAACACCTGCAGTTGAGACAACTACAACGTCACCTGAAGAAACCACCACAGGCCCAGAGACAATATCAACCACACTTGTTGTTGAAACTACCACAGTAGTACCAGGTCCTGAGACAACATCTCCAGAAACAACCGTTGTAACATCAGCACCATCCGTTAGTACAACAACAAGTGAGGTACCTTCGGTAACCACTGGACAAACCTCAACCAGCCCTGAAGAAACCACTGTATCAGAAACAACTACAAAGAGTTGAGACAAGAAAACCACCTGAAGAAACCACCACAGGTCCAGAGACAACATCAACCACACCTGTTGTTGAAACTACCACAGTAGTGCCAGGTCCTGAGACAACATCTCCAGAAACAACCGTTGTAACATCAGCACCATCCGTCAGTACAACAACAAGTGAGGTACCTTCGGTAACAACTGGAGAAACCTCAACCAGCCCTGAAGAAACCACTGCATCAGAAAGAACACCTGCAGTTGAGACAACTACAACGTCACCTGAAGAAACCACCACAGGCCCAGAGACAATATCAACCACACTTGTTGTTGAAACTACCACAGTAGTACCAGGTCCTGAGACAACATCTCCAGAAACAACCGTTGTAACATCAGCACCATCCGTTAGTACAACAACAAGTGAGGTACCTTCGGTAACCACTGGACAAACCTCAACCAGCCCTGAAGAAACCACTGTATCAGAAAGAACACCTGCAGTTGAGACAACTACAACGTCACCTGAAGAAACCACCACAGGCCCACAGACAATATCAACCACACTTGTTGTTGAAACTACCACAGTAGTACCAGGTCCTGAGACAACATCTCCAGAAACAACCATTGTAACATCAGCACCATCCGTTAGTACAACAATAAGTGAGGTAACTTCGGTAACAACTGGACAAACCTCAACCAGCCCTGAAGAAACCACTGTATCAGAAACAACACTTGCTTTTGAGACAACTACAACATCACCTGAAGAAACCACCACAGTCCCAGAGACAACATTAACCACACCTTTTATTGAATCTACAACATCAGCACTTAGGTTCCCCACTACAATCCAAGAAACAACAGTTGGTGTAGTCACAGGAACAAAAGAAACATCAACTGTAATAACAAAACCTTCAGTCTTGAGCACAACTATTGAGGAATCAAGTGCAACTACAGTTACAACAGTTATAGCATCGACTTCAATTGGTCCAATAACACAAACACTTCCACCTACCACAAGTTTTTACACTACTCTTCCAACCACTACTGAACCTATAACAGTTGTTTCTACTCTTTCACTTTTTACCACAAGTACAACCTTGTGCGTCTGTGAATTCAACAGTACAGTGCACCATCCTGGTAAGTGATTTAAAAAATGTTTTTTGCATTTAATTGTTTTTTTTGGGGGGGTTAGTCAGCAGATGAGGTGCAAGGATTTTTGTCATGCTATCTGTCCTGCTATGGTGCTCATCAGATAGATTGTAGATTTTAATAATCAATCTCATTTTGCATGACGTAGTGTATGATCTAAGTAATAGAAACAAAGCAATGTTTTTTAGCTAATCTACACTCAAAAAATTCTGTTTTAAAGGTTTGACCATAGCCTTTATTCAGATGCATTTTGTTTTCATTAGCCAAAATAAAAATTGTTTAAAAACATTTAAATAGCCATGATACTGTCCAAACTTTTTTTTTTTTATCAAGACCTTTACTAGGCTTTGTCTCTCACACAAACTGAATTGATTTTGGTTAGACAGAATAGGTTTTTTTTATAATTGATTTTAGCTGTATCCTGAGTGTTCTAAAGTGTAGGTAATGTTGAGTTTCTAGAACCTAGATTGGAAAAAACTATATTAATAAATTTTATAATTATTAGTGCACAATTATCTATGAATAGGACAATGACCCCCTTTTAGAAGAACTAATAATGCCACATTACTTGCCCAGTGTCTGATCATTAATCTTTTTGCTCTTAGTAAATACATGTGTTTAGTCATTTACTGTTGTGTACTACACATTTATCTGTTTGTTTTTTTTCCACAGGGGACATGCTGTACAATGTAACTGATGGTTTAGGGTGGTGTTTTGTTGCATTTTGCAATTCATCTTGTAAAGTGGAGACACACTCCACTCCATGTCCTACAACACCAACACCCCCTACAACTGCACATTCTACTACAGCAGCATTTGCCACCACTACAGAAGCTGAAATTTCAAGCCCAACAGTTCCCACTTCTGCTTCTACTGCATCAACAATTGAGTCTACAACTACCTTGGATTGTAATGATGTCAATCCACCAAAAAAGGTGTGATATCTATCTACTATATCTGTCTAGTTTTAGTTGTGACTGTGTTTGCATAAGACAGTAGCTGATTAGTGTTCAGAAACACACTTGGATACTTCTCTCATAACATTTGGTGTGCATACATTTGTATGGCACAGTGAAGTCATTTCTTCAACTGCACAGGTTTATTATTTTTGTGGGTTGGTGTGTTCTCCATAGAGAAGAGAGGAGTGGTAGATAGTGTGGCCTGTGGTGCCAAGAATGGAAGTGCCTTACCCACCTTCATGCACTTGTATTTTTTATTTGGAAAAGACAAACCCATATTAATATTCCAAAATACATAACCCTCTTTCTTCAATTTTAGCTTGTTTATTCACTTTTATACTATGTACTAATATTATCATACAAAAATATATTTGTCTGTGGATTGAACAATGCATAAATTACACACAATAATTGTATTTAAAAAAAACTATTTTCATACCCCTTACTTTTTGAACAGTTTGTTGAATTTTACTTTTTTGTTGTTGTTTATTTTAAACACCTATGGATTTTTATATGATTTACTTCTTCTCAATCCACATCCAGAATGGAGAGACCTGGATGATCAGCAACTGTACCATTGCTACATGCTCAAATGGCAAGGTCACAGAGACACCTGTTCCTTGTCCCACAGTACAACAACCAATCTGTGCTAATGGTCGTAAAGTTGCCAAGATCTATGATGATGACGGCTGCTGCTTCCACTATGAATGTGAATGTAAGTTGACAATGAAACTTTTCAATACAAAGGGATTTTTATACACAGCAGTGTGCTAAGATTTCTGACAGTAATACACAAAAGTATGATGAATGAGATTTACACCATACAGTAAACTAAACACACTGTGTGCTTCAGTTTGGTTTTGCTTGAAATCAATATTGTCATTTGCCCAAAATCCACTATCAATGCTCTGGAAACATCTTTTCAAATATAAAACCCTACTTGACTAAAACTGGAAAATGGCAGGGGTAAATTCCAACCTTGTTTGCACAGGTGTCCTGTAAACAGGTTTACAAATGTCTGACTTCAGGCTGTAGGTGGCATTGTAAAATGACTTTGGTATTATTTAGTGCTTTGAAATATATCAAAAACAATAAGAATAAAATGTTTTCATTCAAATATGTTTTTAAAAACTGGGTAAGGATTGGATAAAAAGGACAAGTGTATATATAATGACTTTTTCTTCAGCAGGTATAAGCATTCCACATACTCCAGTGGCACTAATGGATTAATATACTGTATGTACAGTATTAAAACTAACTGACTGTCCATTACATTAAATGAAAATGGCTCCAGTATTAGTAAACAATTAAGAGATGACACAAAAATGAAGCATAACCTTCTTGGTTGGGGAAATAAAAAATTCAGATTGTTTTAGATTTTACCCACTGCGACTCATAATTTTTTGTTATCCTACAGGTGTGTGCAGTGTCTGGAGTGAATCCCACTACATGACATTTGATGGAACATCATACAGCTTCAATGAGAACTGCTCGTACTACCTAGTCAAAGAAATCATTGCTAAATTTGGTCTAACTATTATAGTAAATAAGCATGATTGTGATCCTTCAGACAGCACATTCTGTCCCCAGAGTCTAACTGTTATATACCAAGACTACAGTGTGATTTTGACTCAGTTGATGACTGAAGGAACAACATCTAATGTGGTAAGCAGTGATTCAAATTGCCAGAAATCTGTGTCATTTCAGTCTCAGTATGTAACTTGATTATTATTTGGAGATAACTGTTTTAATGTTGAGTGTTTCAAAGCATATGTTAACATAAATGTTACTGTGTGGATAGATTTTTAGGTTTTATTGTTTTCTTTGAGTATTTGAATTTTGGGGAGATTATTTTATGCGCGTACTGCTTTCCCAATGGCCAATGTGTGGCATTTTATACAGTGCATGCATGCAACATAGGATTTTGGTGCCCACCTAGAATACCAGACATCAGAGATAAACTACAATACAAAGTAGGAGATGCTGCTGTACTTCTCAGTTGTGATCTTTCTCTCTCTGTCCTAGGTTTATGTAAATCAAAAACGCATATATCCCGCCTACACCAATTCTGTCCTGCAAGTGACTGGCACAGATATGGTGATCACATTGGAGCTATTTGGGATCAACACTGAAGTGGTCTACAGGGGCTCATCATTTAGCATTGATCTTCCCTATTCACTCTTTGGTGGGAACACTGAGGGACAATGTGGTGAGTGACCAGAAGCTGTGATCCTAACACTAATTTCTCTCAGTGACCTTTAGGAAATTTAAATCATTGGTGGAAAGACCTTAGACACAGTTAAACAGCAGTTATGTCCAGGATTCCCACTGTCTCTACATTTTCCCTGCTAGGCTAATGTTTTATATTCTAAAATGATTCAGAGAATTCTTTAAAGGCAACTGATTTGAGGAGCCGGAAGAGTCCTAAAGTTACAGTGTGGATGCTCTCCCTCATACTTTCCTTAAAAATTACATTTTCTTCAGTTATTTCTTATTCTACAGTTCTCTTCCATTTTTTCTTTCAAGTGTCCCAAGTCAGATTCACCAGACTTTCTTTACAAACTTCTTGTAAATCACTTGTTCAAGCCAAAACTGTTACTGTGGTGATGTCAGCTGTAGTTGTATTTGAGAATCACTTTTTTGTTTACAATATTTTATAAACAATTATAATTTTTTTATAGCAAAGCTGCTTTTGAATTTAAATTTTGTTGGTATGGCTAGTTCTTGACTGAGGTGCCATACTAAAGCTTGAACCTGCTGACTTTCTTTTTCCAGGAACCTGTGACAACTCCAAGGACAATGAGTGCCGTTCCCCCAATGGCCAAGTGGAAAGCTGCTCAGACTCTGCAGGCCAATGGCATGTCCCAGATACACCCTGTGTCACCCCTACACCTACTCCACCCACTGCTACCTCAACACCACCATCTTCAACAGTAAAGCCCACATGCAAACCTGCCATCTGTGATCTCCTAACAACTAGGTAATTTTCTTAGGTGTATTTATTGTACAGTCCCTTACAGAAAGAAAGTACTTTTGAATTTTCTAAAATACTATTTGTATATGCACTTTCTTGTCTTGTTTTCACCATCACATCCAAGTTTCTTCCAGATTCTCTTCAAAATATAGAATCAAATTAACTGTTAAGAGGCAATAAGCCATTTTGGCTGTGTTGAATGAATATAGGATATTCAATTATAAAAAGTGTAGAATTGCCATGTCGGTTCCTTAAATTAGTTTAAAATTGCTAAACTACAGAAAAATTTACACATTTGATCCTAACAACAAGAAATTACATATTGAAAACCATTGAAAATGCTATTTTGATCCCAAATTTATCTTAAAATAAACTAATGCATTCAACTCAATTCAATTAAACGTTATTTGTATAGCGCCAATTCACAACAAAGTCATCTCAAGGCAATTTACAGAATAAAGTCAAGACTATAAAGATATATAGAGAAACCCCAACAATTCTCTATTATGTTAAATATTATTTATGTTAAGAGTTTATTTTGGAATACTAGCTTCCTTTTTTAATTTTATACTTCTCCACCAAATGGTGCTAATTTTTCATGTTCAAAGCGAGCAGAAAAATGTCCCACTTTATATGGTTTTCTGCAAGGGTGCCTTGCTAATGAAATTATACATCTGTGTCACTACTGATGCTGGATTGATGGTGTGAAATGTATTTGGTGAAATTTTTTGTCATTAAGGACAAATGTGTTCCTCTTAAAGGTTAAATGAAACCGATTTATAGAGCACATAAAGAACATCCAGTTGACCAAAGTACATACACAAAATAAAATCACAAGAATTAAAATAAATCAAAGTAAAATAAGATTAACTACAAGTAAAAACAAAAAGAATGCAGAAGAAATACAACCATTACTAAAAGGAAAGTATTGAACTCCACTATGTAGTAAAAGCCAAGGAAAATAGCTCTTGAAAAATATGGTGCATCAGATTAACTTGGATAATACTGTTATTTAAGCCTGTCAGATACAGATTTAATCAACATTCACACACACCTGTTCAGACTGTAGATAGTGTAGGTCTTAAGTGTAGCCTAATACACTGCTTACATGATTAAATAAGTGATACAAAACATGATATTAAAAGGTACTAGAAAAAAATAACAATAATATATTTTTAAAGTGAGGCCGAAGAATCTAAAGAGACTAAAGAATATAAAGTAAAAGTAGAAATGAAAAGATGAATGTTGATGTTTATAGCATGCTTACTTTATTGCTTTAAATTACATCTTAGATGATGTTTATTTTCTGTTCTCATGTGTAAGCAAACTCATGTCATCACTTTTTATGATATATTGTCCTGGTATCTGTGTCTCCTCTAGTGTATTTGCACCATGCCATGCAGTCATATCCCCTGGACCATTTGTTAAATCCTGTATGTCTGACGTCTGTGACGATGCCAATAATACATGCTCCAGCCTAGAGGCCTATGCCACTGAGTGCTCTAATGCTGGAGTCTGTGTTGAATGGAGGAATGCTACCAATGGGCAGTGTGGTAAGAAATATGATAGTGTGAAATGTTACATGAGATGGAAAAAGTTCTGAGAAATGTGTACATAAATTTATTTTCATCTTACAGAGCCCAAGTGTCCAAGTAACAAAGTGTACATAGCTTGTGGCCCCTCTGTAGAGCCTACATGCAATGACAGGTAAAGTATATGTCATGCTTTTAACCAAATATGTCGTAATTATGCATGAATGCACAAAAATGTATCTTGCATTTATGTTGTCACTAAAGCAATGACTTATAAGATGAGCAATGTCCGTAGTTGTTTTGTTCTTTGTAAGTGTGTGAGCTGGATGTCTTTATATGTTATATGTTCTTTAATAAAGAACTATCAGAGATGGAGACTTGATTACACTCACAAAACTATACTATCAAAAACTGTATTTACTTTATTTTTTGTGTAAAAGTTCAGAAGTCTCCTCATCATTAAAAATGACAAAGGAATGCATTTCTCACATCAGGTACAACAAAAAGTTTCAGGCAGATGACAACGAATCCACAAGTTACACTAAGGAGGGTTGTTTCTGTCGTCATGGCACCACCTTATTTAACACAGTCTATGACACATGTGTTACCTCCTGCGGTATGCAGACAAAATTTGTCTTGGTTAATATTATACATATATTATTCACATTTGCTGTCCGTTACAAATCTACCAATGCTTTTGTTTAACTTTTTAGATTGTGTTGGACCTGATGGAAAACCCAAAGAGGTGAGAGATTTGTTTTCATCATACATTCATGCACACTACCAAAATGTTAGCTGTAAGTCTGAATTGCTTCCTTTCTCTTAACCAGCCTGGTGACACATGGACGAGCGAGTGCAACACCTGTGTGTGTGACAAGGATTCTATGAGCATCCAGTGTGAGCCCATTAAGTGTCCCTCAGTGCAAAACCTTAACTGCACTGAGCCTGGCCAGCAGGTGGTCGATAAGACAGACAGCTGCTGCACAACGCAGACTTGTGGTCAGTTGTAGTGTAATTTAATTTTACATTTTTTTTCAATACAATTGAATAGTTGATGACAGTGGAAGCGGCTACTGATCATACTGTCATTAACCCTCAGGAATCCTTCTCAGTCCTCAAGGTCATTGTTATTCCAAAAGTACTATTCAGTGGCAACTGGACATGCTTTTAGTTAGTGAAAATGTTGCACCTCCCATACAGTCATACATCACCTAATTCTATTTTAATGGGACTGGTGTAAAAGCTTTAATTTTATTACCATTTTCTACTTGTGTCTGCACATTCAGTATTATCTGTACATTGTCTTATAAAGAAAAACAGCATCTAAACATCTAAAAACAAAGAACTTATGTTATTCATTTTTACTTTAGTGTATATTTGTCAGAATTCAAGGAACATCTCTATATTAACATCCTTATCCCTAACAGAATGCAATGTAAACCTGTGTCCACCACCCATCACCTGCTCTCTGGGCTTTGAACTCAGTGTTACCAACGGCACTTGCTGCCAATCCTACAAGTGTGGTATGTGACTCTAGTTTTTCAACATAGCAGTATCTGCTAATGTACAGGTGATTTATTGGAGTATTAATATTGGTTCACTATTATTAGATAGTTATACTGAAGCAATAAAGTGTCAGTTTAAAGAGCTTTTTCACAAACATACTTTCGAGGAAAATCACTATTTAGTCTTAGCTCCCACTCAAATTTCTGATAAATTAGTGTCTCTTTTTTGTCTTTACAGTTCCAAAAGGTGTATGTGTCCATGACAAAACTGAGTACCAGGTAAGCACACAGTCCAAGTTCAAGACATACAGACACTGATAGATGAGCTTGAGTTTGAGGCTTGACTTGACTGCTGCCACACACAGAGATAATGGTAGAGAAATGTAGAAACAGGTCAAGAATAATAGTTACTATCAAACAACAGTCCAACATACAAATATAAGCTAAGGTACAGTTTTATTAGTACTAAGTCTATATAAAAGCTTAAATATAAGCTAGAGAAAACAAGAACAATGAACCAATGATTTTTTTTTTAACTGGTACACAACAAATTACCTAAGTGCTGGTGTAAAAGCTTCTTTTAAATACTGCATGTTTGTGAATTAAGTATTCATAATTGTATATTTTATAGCCTGGTGCCAAAATACCAACACCAGAAACACCTTCAGAACCACCATTAGAAGCACCTGGACATACATCAACAACCAAACCACCCCAATCAGGAGCAGATTCTAAGCCTGGGCCTTGCCAGCAGTGTTATTGTGGTCCTGAAATGAATCCTGTCACCAAGCTGCACACTATTGTTTGCAAACCTATTATCTGCAACATAAGCTGCTCTGAAGTAAGTTTATTCATAGAACATACAAATGAAACACACACACAAACACTCACTCACTCAATAGAAAATGCATGACAGATCTGTTTTGCTACCTTGTCTTAGCAACTCTACACATGTACCTATTAAATTGATGCATGCATGTGATTGGCTCTTCTTTTATTTTTCACCTGTTTTTCTTCCTTTATTTTGTTTTTAGTGCATTTTATTCTTTGCGTGTCTTATATGTGATATAAGATATGCAAGATTATGGACAAAATAAAATACATATATTTTATTTTGTCCATAATCTTGCATAAAGGAGTATCTTCTACAGTACTGAACTATTGTACATGGATTGTTTTAAAGCATTATCTTACTGTTTTGGTAAAATGATGAGGTGTTCAAAAACACAGTCCAGCACAATGACAAAATGTATGACCATATATCCTAAAACATTTTTTCTCACCTACTTTTACTCATGTCTATCTCTAGGGTTATGAATATCAGATGTTACCTGACATGTGCTGTGGAACCTGTGTCCAGAAAAGTTGTATTTTCACAACACCTGACAATGCAACACATATCATTGCGGTCAGTATTACAGCTGTGTGTTAACTCAAGAATATTAGATGTTACTCCAAGCTACAGTCTTTTTATAACTTTTTAAAAATAAAAATTAAGAAAATCTTCATAAATTTTACAACATATTTGCAGCATTTGCAAAGTCAAGAAAGTACATATATAACTAACAAACTAAATACAAGATTGCACTGCAAATACAAAAAACAACCAAACTAAATTCAAATTAATTATTTTGAATATTTGATATTAATTAGTATAAGAATTTTTAAATACATAATAAAAGTAATATTAGCTTATTTACGGTTGTGTTGCTTTTGTTTTTAAATGTATGTATGTAAGTATGTATGCATGTATGCATAAGTAGTAGAATTTAGGACAAGACCAAAAAAAATTTTAAACTGACTTTGCTTCTGTTTTTGTTGGTACAGGTCAACAATACTTTCATACCTTCTAATGACACGTGTGTGCACTATACTTGTGAGGAGATCAATGGACATTTTTTAACAAAGGAAACCAAGACCTCTTGTCCTCCCTTTAACCCCCTGGACTGTGAACCTGTGAGTTTGTCAAACCTCCACCTCTACATGTCCACTGACCTACTACATACTATCCGTGTCTAACACACAACTTGATATATCCTTCTCCTCCAGGGCACTGAGACAACTGATGCAAATGGATGCTGCCAAACCTGTAAGTTGTACTTTACTAACTCTAAAACCATGAAGATATTTTATGAAATAATGGAATTTGGAGGACAAAAAAAAATGTGTTTTGCTATTGGTTGAGTTGCTGTGTGTTTCAGGCAAGCGGAAGAGTGTCTGTGAGGTGCATAGTAAGCCATCAGTTATAGAGGTTAATGGCTGTAAGAGCAAACAAAAGGTCGACCTGACATCCTGCGTTGGACACTGTGGAAGCTCATCTATGTAAGATGACTTAAATGAAAGCATTAAATTCCATCTTGAATTTAATAAGCAAAAAGGATTAGAATTCGAAAAAAACTGCAATAACAACTTTACAACTAGGTATTAGAATTAGATTTAGGCACAGTGTAAGAGCTCAAGTATTTGTGTCTGTGTACTTGCAGTTATTCTGCAGCAGCTAACATGATGATGCACCAGTGTGAGTGTTGCCAAGAAGGCACCACCAGTCAGAAACAGGTGGAACTGACCTGCCCAGATGGTTCCAAGATCCAGCATAGCTACACTGTAGTGGAGACGTGCCGCTGCAGCAAAGCAGAGTGTGCGGCAGGAACGACATCTCTACCACAGCGCCGCAGAAGACGCTGATTACCCGCTTACCATGTTACATCTGTTTGAAAACCCTTTGGGAAGATGACCCCTATACCTTTATATTCTTCTCAGGTTTTATTTTAAGTAGCCTCAACTTATTTTAAGTTGCTCTTTTTTCCCTTGTTCCCTTTTCCCATGATGTTACTGTAAATTAAACTTTCTTGGGTTTCTTGAATGCTAATAATTAAAATTATATTTCTGCAATATGACCACTTGTGTCACTGTTGTTATTGGGCCTGGTGGAATAATGAATATTAACAAAAAACACAATAAAGTGTATATTCTATGAGAAGGGCAAAATAAGTCATAACATTAAGATTTAGAAGATCTGGTCAGTTCATCTAAATTTATAAAGTTGATCCAGATCAAGCAATGTAGATCTTAGCGCTTTAAGAAAGCTCCTGAAAGCGATTGACAGAGTTCATTACATTGTGTTGCGTAGCTGTGTTACACTGTTTTCATTTAGAAAGATAACCGTGTGGACAAATGTAGCTTTCAGGAATCTTTTTTTGTAAACCTCTATTTTCTTAGGTCATTTTATTCATTAACATATAATTCTTTATAATTAAATACATTCATAATAGGTTATTCAATTTTGGATGCACTCAACGTTTGAAAGCTATTTAAGCAACAGAGGCTGCAGGTTACTACAATCAGGTTTCCACAAACAAAAACAACATCAATACAAACATTAATTAGGTTACTAGATTAGTCTCTAAAAACAAAACTGTGCTGATCACAGGGTTTAATTTCCAGAGATATACAGACTGGGTTACCATGCATACAGTAAATAACATACAACAAAAAAAACTATTTGGGCTAGTAAGATTTACATCACACTATTGCCAACTTAGATTTTGTTGGTTAGTAGTTGTATACTGTTATTACTACTTTTTTACACCAACTTATCATGGCAAATTCACTTTGTAACCATCATGAAGGGAACATATTTTTGCCTGACATTTATTTTAATACTGTGAGTATTTATTTTGACACTGTGTAGACAATCGGGTTGGTCCTTAACTTCAAAGGGCTATTTGTGGGTTAAGCCATGGTTTTAGAGTTTAAATCAGGGTTTGGGGTTATGAATAAGGCAAGGGTTGTTGCAAGCCGTTGTATCCTTGGGATGGGTAAGGTTAGAGTTGGGGACTACATTAGGTCAATTAGTGTTCTCACAACTAAATAAACCAACATGTTTGAATGCAAAAAATAAGAATTCTGTCTATGCCCCAGCAGGAAACATTTTATACATTTTATACATCTGTGTGCATGCATATGTGTGTGTAAAGCTGACATGTCCACTGTGAGCTTGTGTCCTCTAATTAGAGCTCCTCAGCCATCTGTAGCAGAGAGTTGATTGCAGCATCCTTGTTGCCCTGCTGTGCCTCCAGCACAGTGCGAACCACCTCCTTATCCAGGTTTGGGAACATGTCCTGCAGAGCCTTCAAGTCCTCCTCGCTGCAAGCTGGTCCCTGGCCCCCAACAGCTGGCATGGCTGCAGGCATTGCCATGGGCACCATGCCTTGGTTGTACACTGCAGGCACACCTAGCAACACAAGACACACACTGGTCATATAAGAGCTAGCTTTAGCGTAGAGCTGGAGTGGCAATGGTGCAGTTCACGAGCCACATGCAGCTCTTTGCCTGCTCCTCTGCAGCCTACGGCTGATATACCTAATCTGGTTTGACTTTGGTTATTCATAGTTTTCAGTCACAAGACTTTCACAGATACCTGGAGGACAAAAACACCAGAGACGCCATAGCAGAACAGATTTATCAATTTTTAATCTTTCTCGCTCTTATAGCTTAAAGGACCCACCATCACATGTGTAGTTAGTATATACTTTTTGCCCCATTATATATATATGGGGCAAAAAAGTATTTAGTCCAAGTTCTCCTGCTTAAAATAATGACAGAGGTCTGTAATTTTCATCATAGGTACACTTCAACTGTCAAAGACAGAATGTGAAAAAAAAAATCCAGGAAATCACATTGTAGGATTTTTAAAGAATTTATTTATAAATTCCTGCGTAAAATAAGTATTTGGTCAATAACAAAAGTTCAACTTAATACTTTGTAATATAACCTTTGTTGACAATGAAAGAGCTCAAATGTTTCCTGTAGGTCTTCACCAGGTTTGCACACACTGGAGCTGGTATTTTGGCCCATTGTTCCATGCAGATCTCTAGAACAAGTGATGTTTCGCTGGGCAACACAGGCTTTCAATTCCCTCCACAGATTTTCTAGGGTTGAGGTCTGGAGACTGGCTAGACCACTTCAGGACCTTGAAATGCTTCTTACGGAGCCACTCCTTCGTTGCCTGGGCGGTGTGTTTGGGATCATTGTCATGCTGGAAGGCCCAGCCATGTCTCATTTTCAGTGCTCTCGCTGATGGAAGGAGGTTTTTGCTCAAAATATCACGATACATGGCCCCATTCATTCTTTCCTTAACACGTCCTGTCCCCTTTGCAGAAAAACAGCCCCAAAGCATGAGGTTTCCACCCCCATGTTTCACAGTGGGTATGGTGTTCTTGGGATGCAACTCAGCATTCTTCTTCCTCCAAACACGACTAGTTGAGTTGTTACCAAAAATTTCTATTTTGGTCTCATCTGGCCACATGATATTCTCCCAATCCTCCTCTGGATCATCCACATGGTCACGGGCAAACTTTAGATGGCCCTGGACATGTGCTGGTAGGATTTGATTCCCTGTCAGCGTAGTGTGTTACTGATGGTACATTCACCAGGTCCCCCCGTGTAGTTCTGGGATTTTTGCTCACTGTTCTCATGATCAGTTTGACCCCACGGGATGAGATCTTGCGTAGAGCCCCACATCGAGAGAGATTATCAATGACCTTGTAATGTCTTCCATTTTCTAATAATTGCTCCCACAGTTGATTTATTCACACCAAGCTGCTTCCTATTGTAGATTCACTCTTCCCAGCCATGTGCAGGTCTACAATTTTGCTCCTGGTGTCCTTCGACAGCTCTTTGGTCTAGGCCATGGTTCAGTTTGGAGTCTGACTGTTTGAGGCTGTGGTCTGTTGTCTTTTATACAGATAACGAGTTCAAACAGGTGCCATTAATACAGGTAACAAGTGGAGGACAGAAGAGAATTTTAAAAAAGAAGTCACAGGTTTGTGAGAGCCAGAAATCTTGCTTGTTTTTAGGTGACCAAATACTTATTTTACGCAGGAATTTATAAATAAATTCTTTAAAAATCCCTACAATGGGATTTCCTGGATTTTTTTTCCACATACTGTCCCTAACAGTTGAAGTGTACATATGATGAAAATTATAGACCTCTGTCATCATTTTAAGCGGGAGAACATGCACAATCGGTGGCTGACTAAATACTTTTTTGCCCCATTGTATATGCTTTGTTATCAAGCATATGTATGCCCTCCAGGTGTGTGGATGCATAAAGGTGTAAGTCTTTTGATAACTATCAATTGGGTTTATGTGTCCCTAACCATGGACAATGTACACTCTGCCTCAAATACAGGGTACACCTCTGATATAGAGAGGCAGAATGTGCGGTCTTACTTTTAACGTAAAACCCATCCACATAGTCAAATTATAGGTGCACTTACAACAAAACCAGAAAATGTCTCGATTACCATCCCAAATCAGCTGTGGCAATGATAATCAGTCACACGGCAAACACCTAAACCTTCATTCAAACACTGATTGTTAATTGACAGGTTATTCCTGGTGCCTTACCTTACTTAACATTAATGTGTTTTGTCCATTTCAGCCTGGTAGTTTTGCATTGGTAAATAGCTGATATTTTAAAAAATCTGTATTGACACCAAAAAGGCTGAATTGAGATATTGCTACATTATCCCATAGCTTGTTTTCATACACTGTGGTGAACAAAAGAACACAATATACTGTGTGTGTGTGTGAGAGAGAGAGAGAGAGAGTGTCTGACCTGCAATAGGAACATAGCCTACTCCTTGCTGATACACAGAGGGCATTAGGACAACAGGTTGAGTCATCACCCCTGCTGGCAAGGACTTGACATAAAGAGGCGACAAGGTTAGAAGATTCACAGCATGCTCTGAATGTGTATTAACATGCAATATCTACACTCACTGGCCACTTCATTACTTAATGCATTCTACAACTCCGCCATCTATTATGATCTCAATAATAAACACATAGTAGAATTAGAAGCTTTCTGACCATCTCAACTTATAAACTAAGGAATTATAACCTTGTAAATTTTAATTTTATTTCAGCTATATTGGATTGTAATAGATTGAACGGGTGTACCTAATGAAGTGCTCAGTTAGTAAAAGTCCTAACAGTAATTCCAAACACTTTACACTCAGCAGCAAACCACTTCAATGCATTCATAAGATCATTCTCTGACACACTGTCAGATAAATGAATCCTCTATTAAATGTTTTATTATTAAATTATTTTGTTTGATTTAATGAGTCTCTTTTGGCTATCTCTAAAAGTATGGAAAGTACAAGGAAAGAAAAAAGGTATTCCAATTTGGTAAAATTCAGTCAATTAATTCAAACTAAGTAGGTGAGAAAGGTCTGCAAGTTTTGTTTTTTTCTTTGGCTCTTTTGTAATTATCTGAATGAGTCATTACCGTGCTTTTGGCTCCCAGAGCATTAAAATGGCTTTGTGGTTTATCAGACAGATATATTTCAGTCACCTTCTTCATCATCTCTTTTGGAAATTCCCCTGATTGTGTCATCTTAACAAGATGGCTTTTTTTTTTTTTTTTTTTAAATCAACTTTACAGAAGTTGGTTGTAGGTCTCACTAGAATGAAAAAGGTAGTAACAGGCCTTCCCTGTTTTGCCAAATCCAATCACCAGTGGTAGGTTTTGTGAATTTAGCATTCAGCTAGAAGAAAAAGTAATGTTTTTCTGTATTAATTGGGCATTAATGTGATCTGATCCTAAATATCAACATATACAATATTTCTAAGCTGTTATGTTCCTCACAGCAGTCATGATATTTCATATTTTTATCAAGCACACCCATTAAACAAACTGGCTGATTAGTAAAAAGGGTAATGGCCACATTGTTTTAATAACTGATTGAACCATTTTTGGCATTAGAATTTAGCAGTATTCTGCTAAGGTTGAGGTCTGGGCTCTGACTGGACCACTCAGAAAAGTGGACTGAATTTTTACAGCATTTGTCCCGCTGCATTGCCCAGCTTCTTCTGAGCTTCAGCTTGTGGACAGCCACCATGACATTATCCTGAAAAACACAAAACTATTTAATCGCAAGTGTTCCAGAGTCAGCAGAGCAGCTCCAAATCATAATTCTTTGTCCACTGTACTTGCTGGGTTGTTTTCTTGTTGGCACACAATTCTCATGTTTCATCTGTCCACAAGAAATTTTTCCAATAGTGTCGTGGAGAGTCTTCTTTGGTGTCCTGCCATTAACATGTTCAATGTGCCCATTCAATGTTCTTTGAATGGTTGCTTCAGAAATCATAGGTATTCTGAGATCTCTTTTGTTGCGAGGCATGATTCACACCAGCTGACAATGTTTCATTGACTGATTGGACAGTATTGCTAACATGTGACTTCAGTTGACGTTCAGTGGAATCAGACGCCAAGTCCGGCTATTACTTTTCCAGCATCACTTTGTATGTTTAGTGGGTGTGTACAGTAAAGACATGAAAGATTATGACTTTTTGTGTTTTGTTAACTTAGAATTATTGTATTTGTTGACGTTTGTTAGCAGATCAGATCACATGTCATGACCAATTTATGAACAAAACAAGGAAATTGCAAACGGCTGTGTGCCAAGGGTGACACGTGTAGTTTTACTTACAGCGAAAGACATCACCAAGTTGATCATGCCCTCTTTATCATCGCCCTGTCTGCCACTAAGGCTGAACCACTCATCCACCACTTTGCCCTCCCGCAGGACTTCAGGGATGGTGACGTGAGTCCACGCTATCCTGTCATCCATGGAGAATGCTCTCTTGGGTCAGCAAACACATGTAAAATATATGGTGATAAGAATTCATGGTACATACAAGGCACATGCAAATGCAACCACTAGGGGACACAACCCAGTGTCTTCTTTTGGCAGTCCTAAGTCTGGATAAATGCAGAGAGTTTTGTCAGAAAAGGCATCCGGCGTAAAACACATGCCAAATTAAACATGCGAATCATAACTTCCACACCAAAAATGACTCCTATACTGGATCGTTCGGGACCTGTTAACAACAACCGCCACCAATGCTGTTGACCTACAGAGTACCGGTGGAAATTGGGCCGCTGTTGGTCAAAAAAGGAGAGGAGGAAGGCATGTTCATAGGCAGAGAGACGAGGAAAGCTAAGACTGTAAGACTGAAACTAGGGACTTTGAATGTTGGGACTATGACAGGGAAGGCTAGAGAGTTGGTTGACATGATGCAAAGAAGGAAGGTGGATATACTGTGTGTCCAGGAGACGAGGTGGAAAGGTAGCAAGGCTAGAAGCTTAGAAACAGGGTTCAATTTGTTTTACCATTGGTTGGATAGGAAGAGAAATGGAGTAGGAGTTATCCTGAAAGAGGAGTTTGTGAGGAATGTCCTAGAGGTGAAAAGAGTATCAGACAGGTTGATGAGTCTGAAGGCGGAAATTTAAGGCGTGATGTTCAATGTTAGTGGTTATGCCCCACAGATAGGATGTGAGTTAGAAGAGAAGGAGAAATTCTGGAGTGAGTTAGATGAAGTGATGCAGAACATCCCCAGAGGTAAGAGAGTGGGGATTGGTGCAGATTTCAATGGGCATGTAGGTGAAGGGAACAGAGGTGATGCGAATGTGATGGGCAGGTTTGGTCTTCAGGACAGGAACACAGAAGGACAGATGGTGGTAGACTTTGCAAAGAGGATGGAAATGGCTGTAGTGAATACTTTCTTCCAGAAGAGGCAGGAACATAGGGTGACATATAAGAGCGAAGGTAGAAGAACTCAGGTGAACTACATCTTGTGCCGACGTTGTAATCTGAAAGAGATCAGTGACTGCAAAGTATTGGTAGGGGAGAGTGTAGCGAGACAACACAGGATGGTGATGTGTAAAATGATTCTGGTGGTGAGGAAGATGAAGAGGTCAAAGGCAGAAAAGAGGATGAAGTGGTGGAAGTTGAAAAAGGAAGAATGTTGTGTAGTTTTCAGAGAGGAACTGAGACAGACTCTGGGTAGTCTGGAGGTGGTTCCAGATGACTGGACCACTACAGCTAATGTGATCAGGGAGACAGGTAGGAGGGTACTCTGTATATCATTGGGAAAGAGGAAAGTGGACAAGGAGACTTGATGGTGGAACGAGGAAGTTCAGGAGTCTATTCAGAGAAAGAGGTTAGCTAAGAAGAAGTGGGACACTGAGAGGACTGAAGAGAGTAGACAGGAGTACAGGGAGATACATCGTAAGGTGAAGGTAGAGGTGGCAAAGGCCAAACAAAGAGCATATGAGAACCTGTATGCTAGGTTGAACACTAAAGAGGGAGAGGTGGATTTGTACAGGTTGGTCCGACAAAGAGGTGGGAAGATGGGAAGGATGTGCAGCAGGTTAGTGTGATTAAAGATAAGGATGAAAATGAATTGACAGGTGCCAGGAGTGTGATAGGAAGATAATAATAATAATAATAATAATTCATTTTATTTAGAAAGCACTTTAAGCTTGTTGACAAATCTCAAAGTGCTACACAAGTAGATTAAAAGCAAGAACAAAACATAAAAGTAAAACATGTAAAGCATATAAAACATAAAATAACAGCAAAAAAACTTAATGATCACTTTAAAATGCTTTTCTGAACAGAAAAGTCTAACTTTTTTTGAAACAGTCCACGGTCTGTGGTGCCCTCAGGTTCTCAGGCAAAGTGTTCCAGAGCCGTGGAGCAGCTGCTGAGGAAGCACGATCAGCCATTGTGTGGAGTTTGTAGTACTCCAGGAGGATAGCCCATCAATTCAGCGACAGCAGAGACACTCGGAGCCTGTGGCAGGGGATACAGACCATTACGGACTACAGGCCCCCACCGCAGACCTGTGACAGCAACATCTCTCTGCTGAACGAGGTGAACGCCTTCTTCGCTCGCTTCGAGAAACAAAACAGCTCCACTATACAGAAAACTCCACCTCCTCCCGGTGACCAGGTGTTGACGCTGACCCCAGACAGTGTGAGGAGATCCTTCAGCAGGATCAATGCACGTAAATCTCCGGGTCCTGACAACATTCCTGGGCGTGTACTGAGAGACTGTGCAGCAGAACTCACCGATATCTTCAAAGAAGTTTTCAACATCGCTCTATGTCACGCTGTTGTACCCACATGCTTCAAAGCTACCATCATCATTCCAGTCCAGAAAAAGCCATCTCTATCCTGCTTCAATGATTACCGTCCAGTTGCACTTACTCCTATTATCATGAAGTGCTTTGAACTTGAGTCATGCACCATATCAAGTCTGCCCTCCCCCCCTCCCCGGACCCCTTCCAGTTTGCATATTGGTCCAACCGCTCGACCGAGGATGCCATCACAACAGATCATAAGCGACTATTTACAACTGCTGTCCACTCAGTACTCTCATATCTAGACAAAAAGGACTCATACATCAGAATGCTGTTCATAGACTTTAGTTCAGCATTCAACACTGTCATCACTCAACAGCTCATCCACAAACTGGTGCAGCTGGGGCTCAATACTTTGCTGTGCAACTGGCTGTTGGACTTTCTAACTGGAAGACCTCAGGCAGTTCGGGTCGGCAGTAACACATCCAGCACCATCACACTAAACACTGGGGCCCCCCAAGGATGTGTGCTGAGCCCCCCGTTCTCTTCACTCTGCTGACCCACGACTGCACACCATCACACAACTCCAACCTCTTTATTAAGTTTGCGGAGGACACGACTGTGGTGGGTCTCATTAGCAACAAAGATGAGACAAACTACAGAAGCGAGGTGAGACGCCTGGCCAGGTGGTGCAGTGACAATAATCTCTCTCTCAATTTGGAGAAGACGAAGGCGCACACTTAGCATTCTCCTCTAACCATCAACGGTGCGACTTTGGTGTGCACATCACAGAGGACCTCTCCTGGAATGACAACACTGCAGCACTAGCCAAAAAAATCACAGCAGCGTCTCTACTTCCTCCGCAAACTAAGAAGAGCCAGAGCTCCGCCCTCCATCATGTACACCTTCTACAGAGGCACTATCGAGAGCATTCTGACGAACTGCATCACTGTGTGGTATCTGCCATGTGCCTTGCGCTGCTTTATTTTACTTTATTTTTATTATTTTTACTCTTTACATGCCCTTATTATGAAATACAACTATACATTTATATTTGATCTAGATTTTTAGGGTCCACTGTTAGTATTATCTGTATGCACCATGGATCAGAGAGTAACACAATTTTAATTCTCTGTATGTATGTACTGTACATGTGGAAGAACTGACAATAAAGAAAAAAAAAACTTGACTGGACTGGACAAGATCTTGGAGAGTGAGAAGATGCCCGAGGAATGGAGGAGAAGTGTACTGGTGCCCATTTTTAAGAACAAGGGAGATGTGCAGAGCTGTGGCAACTACAGAGGAATAAAGCTGATGAGCCAAACAATGAAGTTGTGGGAAAGAGTAGTGGAAGCTAGACTAAGGGCAGAGGTAAGCATTTGTGAGCAGCAATATGGTTTCATGCCTAGAAAGAGTACAACACATGCAGTATTTACTTTGAGGATGCTGATTCACAGAGAAGGTCAAAGGGAGTTGCATTGTGTCTTGGTAGATTTAGAGAAAGCGTATGACAGGGTGCAGATAGAGGAGCTGTGGTATTGTATGAGGATGTCTGGAGTGGCAGAGAAGTATGTTAGAGTGGTGCAGGTCATGTATGAAACTGTAAGACCGTGGTGAGGTGTGCTGTAGGTGTGACAGGGGAGTTCAAGGTGGAGGTGGGTCTGCATCAAGGATCGGCTCTGAGCCCCTTCTTGTTTGCTCTGATGATGGACAGGCTGACAGATGAGTTTAGACAGGAATCTCCGTGGACTATGATGTTTTAAGATGACATTGTGATCTGTAGTGAGAGCAGGGAGCAGGTGGAGGAAAATCTAGAGAGATGGAGGTCTGTTCTGGAAAGCAGAGGGATGAAGGTTAGCCACAGTAAGACAGAATACATGTGTGCGAATGGAAAATTTGCCAAAATTAGGAGCATCCTGTCTCTAAGTGATGCCAAAGAACTAGTCCATGCATTTTTTACTTCTAGGTTGGACTACTGTAATTCCCTACTTTCAGGATGGCCCAGTAAATCCCTAAAGAGCCTGTAATTAATCCAAAATGCTGCAGCAAGAGTGCTGACTGGAACCAGCAAGAGAGATCATATTTCACCTTCACTAGCTTCTCTCCATTGGCTTCCCATAAAATCCAGAATAGAATTTAAAACCCTGCTTCTTACTTATAAAGCTCTGAATGGTCAGGCTACATCATATATAGAAGACCTCATAGTTCCATATCATCCCAGTAGACCACTTTGATCTAAGAATGCAGGCATACTTGTGGTTACTAGAATTTCCAAATGTGGAATGGGAGGCAGAGTCTTTAGCCATCAAGCTCCTCTCCTGTGGAACCAGCTCCCAGTTCAGGTTCAGGAAGCAGACACTCTCTCTACTTTCTACTAGGCTTAAAACCTTCCTCTTTAATAAAGCTTATACTAAGTTATAGTTATTCTGCTATAGGCTTAGACTGCTGGTGGACTGAGCTCCTGAGCTCCTTTCCTCATCTTGACCCTCTCTCCTCTCAGCCCACAACTGTCACCACTGTTTTGAGATTAACGCTGTGTGTTTTCTCCCATAGTTGTCTTTGTCCTTCTCTGTCTCCCTCTCTCTGTTCCTTTCTGCAGGTGTCCCAAGCTTTGTGTTTTCCAGTGTGCAGCTACACGTCCTACCAACCTGCTCGATGTTTTGTTGTTGGTTTTGTTGATCTCTTTCTTTTCTCTCTTCACTTTCCACTCACTCCAACCGGTCAAGGCAGATGTCCACCCATCCTGAGCCTGGTTCTGCTGGAGGTTTCTTCCATTAAAGGGAGTTTTTCCCTCTCCACTGTTGCCTAGGGCTTGCTCTAGGGGGAATTGTTGGGTTCTCTCTATAAATCTTTATAGTTTTGACTTTATTCTGTAAAGTGCCTTGAGATGACCTTGTTGTGAATTGGCGCTATAGAAATAAAGTTGAATTGAATTGAATCATGTTGGAGATAACAGATGGTAAACTGTATTTACTTACTGAAATATTGCAAAGGAGAAAAGAGAGCACAGGTCAGATGAAACTGTCCATAGACCATTGAACTGATTGATGCCGAAGGACTGAGTGGAAGAATCAGTCATTTCAGTCCCTATTGCTTACACACAGTTACAGTTTTTGCGAGAGATAAGCTCAAATTTGACAAAAATATAAAGTCAAGCGTGAAAGAAAGCGACTGTGGTTCAGGAGGAGGAGCAGCAGACTCCCAATTCCTGGGTTGCTGGTTTTATTCCCACCTCCTCCTGTCACATGTCAAAGTGTCCTGGAGTAAGACACTGAACCCCACTGAAGTAGTTGTTCCAAGTGAGCAAAGACCAGCTGCATGGCAAATAACTAACACTTTCATCATTTCCTGCCCTTGAAATGTCCTTTGTGTGTTTGCAATTTCGTTGCAAGAGGTGGCAAATTTCCTTAACTTAAGCAGTGCAAAGCAAGTCTTCAGTGTAACTGCGTTGACATATAAAGAGCCAAATCTGTTTGTGAAGCAAGCGCCTCTGCTGCACTCTGCTGGGCAAACAAGCAAACTAAATTAAAAAAAAACACTGCACAGAAACAATAGAACGATACCTAAATTGCGAATATATGCTTTATAATAAGTGCTTTATAACCAATAAATGCAAAAAATAACTGATCTTGGTGAAGCAGTTTGTAAAATTGTTAATAGGCAACAGCCTACGTGCAACCATTTACTGTGTTTACCTTGATTAAATTGTGAGAAAATAATAACAGGCAACTGCAAAATAACCACACATTGTTTAGAACCCAGTATGCTGCCTGTAAAACCAGACAAGTTAGATTCCCATGTGCCTGGACACTTCTTTCCAACAGTATTTTTTTAAAGGTCTTACACTGCTGTAGTGAAATGATACAATATCAAACAGTAGAATTAAGGCTGAAAGGGCCTTGAAATGATGTGACCATTAAAGAACTACACCAAACAATTACAGTAATGGACAACTATTCTTTCACACCACTTGGAGAAAAAGAGATGGAGCCTGGTTCCTGTTGTCTCTGGCATTTACAAATAAAGCCTACAAATTTGAAGTACTTGTAATTTACATGCAAACTTGATATTATTGTAACATGGTTAAACTTCAGAGTGAAAAAATGCTGATGTATTATGTATTAACCTGTTGCTCTTTAAGGTCAGCATGTCTGGCAGCACGCTGCTTTGCCGAATTACATGTGTTGGATTCCTTGGTTTGCATAGGTTTAAACATCTTTTAGAGATGGGTTTTGTAGTGTCTGTTTGGTTGCTCTGACTTTTTTTTTTTGTCCTTTCGGCTTTATCCCGTGAGTTCAGGGTCGCCACAGCGACCGCATGTTGATTTGGCACAGTTTTTACGCCGGATGCCCTTCCTGACACAACCCTCCCCAATTTCTACCGGGCTTGGACCGGCACTGCACAGCTGGGGAGGGGAATGGGCTGTTAGGGGTTCAGTGTCTTGCCCAGGGACACTTCGACATATAGCCATGGGGATCGAACCGCTCACCCTGCCTTTACCAACTGAGCTACAGCCGCCCCTTAATTTGGTTGCTCTGACTGTAGGCTACATAAAATAAATAAATAATGCCATATTCTCTTTGTCCACCAATACCCCAGTTGCATTTCGAAGTGTCCTTGAGCAAGACACTCAACCCCAACTTAGTTGCTCACGGTGAGTGTTGGCGACTGTGTGTGTGATTGTCAGTGCGAATGAATATGAAGCAGTGTAAAGTGCTTTGAGTGCCAATAGTTAGAAAAACGCTATAGAAGGCAACAGGTTTTTCTTAAAATGCAGTTATTCTTACAGTACAGCTACTAATATGACAAGAAATAGTTTCTAAGGGTAGAGTAATGCAAAACATTTTTAGCAATCTTATACCTTGCAAGCCTCTTTCATGTATACACTGAAATACAGATTATCAGGACTTTTTAGGAGGGGGTGTATCTTTGAAAGCAAATTTCCTAGTGAGATGCTGCCAAAATTATCTGGATTTTATCCTTTGAGCCCTCTAGTACAATGTCTGTATTATAGCTATGACCTTGTGCATATAGAATGCTGGTCTGTCCCAAATCTTCGAAGGATTGCAAGCAAAACAATGTTCCCCCCAGAGTTTCACACGTGAGGACTGTTTGTAATCGGCCAATCTTCTGCTGTGTGTTACATGTGTGAAATGCCATTCCGGACAATGTCTGAGGCTGAATTCTCGTAACGCTGTCCAGAGTTCATATGTGAAACAGGCGTAATTGTACCATTTCCAGAAACAGTCCAGGCCGGAATTCTGGCACCCTGCCATAAGACTTTAACTTGTTTTACATTCAAGCAGAGACATCAAATATAAATAATATAAAAAGGTCCACTATGCTAGGCTTTATACATTATTTACATTGAATTTCCCCAACTTTTTCCTACACTATAACTAAGAACATCTAAAACCTTTCATCAGCAATAAGCCAAATTGGAAAAATTATTTGAAAAACTGACACAGTTCCACGTTTTGTCATTTGCAAAAACCTCACCTCATCAAAGATTTCCAGATAAAAGGAGTCCACACCAGGAGGCACAGTGCACTGGATAACCTTGTTCCAGCGGGGGTTTTTGGCTCCATTGTGGGCAGTCGGTGTCTCATACACTGCATAGCCTAACCGGATCCTACAATATGGATCCATCCGGGTCATACCGTAGTTTTTAGCCAGCTTGGCCTACAGGGCAAGACAAACAGGGTGGCTCTAGTTAGGTGAGATGCTCATGTTAATACACAGGTAGTCTTGTTTATTAAACAGTTTTAATAACAAAATCAGAATACAGATAGTTAGTTATAACCTTAGTTTAAGTTTTTATTTCTTTTTCTACAGAAGTGAAGACTAATGAGGTGGCACAAGGTATAAAAATATAAGAGTAAATCCAACTTACAGCCAAATTTCAAAATGAAAAATATTGAAAGAGACTTGTAAAGAAACTGTCATATTTTTACCAAACTGACACTTACCTGAACCACAGTAATGCTGAGCCGCCCTACAGCACCGATGGAGCCTCCATACTGCATCTGCCTTGCTGCCTGGGCATCCAGCTGAACCTGCTGCTGCTGCTGGGTTGGAGTGATCCTCAGAAAACTCTGGGGAAGCTCCCCAATATAAACCTGAACACATATACATACAGGGATTCAGACTAGGCATGGGAAATTGATGCATAATAACAACTAGAGAAACGACTAGAGACTAATTATTAGATAACTAGACTAATAATTTACTTAAACATTAACAGGTTTATTCCCACAACTGGTATAACAGGGTTTCTGCAGGTTAAATGTATGACTTTACGACCGTTTAAAATCACTTTGAATGTAATTTAAAACCTATTTCACGCCTACAAAAAAAGAAATATGAAGGTAGCTAAGAAAATGCAAAGCTGTAAAATGTAAAGAGTATTAACATTAATGCACTAAAGCGAAAGCTGACTGTATGTAGGTTACTGTACGGTCTCTATTTAGCCCAGTTTAGCACAAATCTCAAAGCTGAGCAAATTCTGGTGGACTTTCTGTCTGACAGCAGCCCACACTCCCAAATCCAACCCTTTCCTCTGCCAAGAGTAGCTATCTGCTCAGCAGAGAATCACATGAGATCCTTGGAAACAACACATGGAAATTAGCCTAAGCCTACAACCTGGCATGTTTACATTCAAGTGATACTTTCATGTAACATGCACTGTCCCTTAATAAATATATTACACTAAACTAAACTAGAGAGGACAGAGTGTCAGTAATAGTTACTGATTTCTATACCCTTCAGTCTTGTTAAAGCCTAACCATTAATTCATGTCAGAGTTATTTTTCATCTAAATCTTAGTTAATCAAAGTAAAACAGTTGTAACTGTTTTAGAGGAGCTGATCACGCTGATATATAATCATTGTGAAAAAAACTTCTGTTGACCTGTACTGTGTTACACAGAGAGGTGATACTGTAATTAGCTCAGCTTTACTGATATAAAAAATAATCAGCACAACACAACACAACAAGAATATCATACAGTTGAATCAGCATATATTGTCACAGACACAGATTTAAACCTTTCTCATTTGTGTCAACACAACCAAAACGTAAAAACTCCTAAAGTTCTCAAACAACATACATTAACTCTGGTATAACAACATTTTTACTAGATGGCTAAATATCGTCTGACTCAACTATAAAGTAGAATTTGTTACCATGAATAACGATCAAAAACATTGACATTACCTGCAGGCACTCTGCACCTGTTGGTGTGTAGAGTGAGTGACTGTCTGCTATTTACTGATATCTGTAACAATGAAAAATCTGCAAATAAATCAGCTAATTGTATTAGCAAGATGAACAATATCACAATGTAGATGTTCATTAAATGTACATCTAATAATAATTTGAAATAACACTTCTGCCTGTATATAACTTATTACAGATGTACAGATGTTAAACTACAAATGTGTCAAATACACATTTAATAAACATGTTATATTTTACTGATGTTCAAATAATTTAATTGTTTTGTCATGACCTGTGATCAGTATTTATGCTCCACTATAACACTGTAGTCTTTTCAATACACAAAAAATAAGGGGCAGGACTTGACATTACCCTTGCCTGTGTGCCTGAGAAGTAAACTTGATTTGGCAAGTTAAAAATAAATATGATGATCTGCAGTGTTTCCCAAACATTGATTTATGCATGTCACCCTTTCTGGTGACATGCATAAACTGGTTAAAATCTTATTTCATTGTAGAGCACCATAACTTCACGACACAACCAAATAACTAAACAGAACTGAAAGGTGCATCAACAAACAAACAGACACAGACTTTATACCTCTTCACCTCTAAAAGATCAAACTCTGCTGCAGTAGAAAGAGCAATTCAGCTGTGCTGCATTTAATGTTAATGAGTAGTAAACCATTTTTCTCATCATCTCACCAATAAAACACACTCTTCTACAACAGAGTGCTTTTAAATGTCACCAAAAATCGAACTAGTAAATTGAAACAAACCCAAAGGTCCTCAATGTGAGCAGCTGTCCAAAACGTCATCTGTGTCAACTCCATCAAAAGTTCACAAAGACATCCATAAAATCTGGGATATTAACATTTTACCAGATGGCTTTAAATTTTACGACTGTTAAAACTGAACTATGAAGTAAGCTATTTTACTATGAACAACAAAGCAAAACAGCGCTAAGTGTTTTGGGGATTTCTAAACACGAAAACAAGAATAATGCAATAACGTCGCTTTATAACGCAACTTATCTCTTAACTGACGAATCAAAGTCCATTTTAGCGTCGTCTTACATAGTTTACATTTTTGTGCCTTGTCTTGTCCATAATAAATGGCGCTCTATCATTGATGACACTGGAATACCGGCAACAAAATAAATTAATAAAATGGCTGTTCAAAGAAATATGAACTGATAAGAATTTGTTTAGGTGAAGCAAAGGTGAAGCTTTTGATGAAAAACGAAAATGGAATGAAAACGTCTCTAATTAAAAGCATCGACGTCAGTTAACTTAAATTTAAATTAACGAGGCTGGAGTACCGAATTACCAACCGGACATTAAGAGTTAGGAAGAACCCCAGGAAGTTTTTTGGCTGCTCAGCGTTATTCCGTACAAATGGGCATTTTACTGACGTTAAACCCGGATGTCAAGCCAGCTGACTTCATCAGGGCATTAAACTTACTGTCACTGGATTTGATAATGTCAGCGACGTTGGCCTACGTGTGCTGTAATATACTGCTGTTTAATGACTGAACTTTGTTAGTTATCAGACATGTTGACAATTTACACCCCGGCTAGTTCCGCATAGCTATCTGTCTATGAGTGCTACTATAGCGAGAAATGAAACCCGAGACCACAGTGTACCTGTCCCCGCTGAGTGCTGATAGTGGTCGCCATGCTGTCTTTTCAGGTTGTGGTCGATTAGATTCTGCAGTGCTTTTTTTATTTTATTTATTTTATCGCAGACGTGGTTTTACCAAATTAAATAATAACAGACTATGGCCAAATGAGATTTGACCCGGAAGTTGTTGGGTTTTTTTTTTAAAGAAAACTTTATTTACAAACGAGCAAAGTGCAAATAAAGAACGGAAGTGCAAATGATGCAACTAAAGGAAGAGCCAGAATTCGGCTGGAAATAATTTTTTTCAGTACTTAGAAAAAACAGGATTAATAAGTAGATTTTAAACTCTCATCCATCCCAGGCAGTAGAAAATATATTAATATAAATGATAGAGTAATAATCCAGAAGTTTTAGAATAAAGAATAATTTAAAATACAAAAATAATAATAATAATAATAATAATAATAATAATAATTTTTACCCTAACCTTAACACCAGGATTTGTTAAACATTAGAATTTAAATAGCAGGGACTGAAATGATAATTAAAATATTTTTCCTCCGTTCTTGTTAAGCCTTTTTTATACATTTCAGCAACTTAAAGTATTTGATAAATGAATGAACAAGTTAAGAGGGATTATTACCGTTTCATTACCAAGTATGTGTATGATTTTGACCCCAAATAATCACATAATTCATAGGGGCTGAAATCTGTCCATCCAAGTTATTCATAAAATATATAATATGAAGTTACACTAGCAAAAGCATCTTCAAAAAGAAAATGCACTGTGACTGTTTTAGCACTGAAAGGATTTTACAAGCAATGCTGAAAAAAGCTGAACCATTTTTTCTAAAACAGCTGAAACTTTTGTTTTTGCTATGGTATATATAGTATAGTATAGTAATTATTAGATAAACTGTTTAAAAATAGCCAAAAGTTTTATTATAAAAATGTAAAAAAAAGCTAAAATTTGTAAAATAACAAAAAAAAAAAAGAAACATTAGCAGAATTGAAGCTTTATTCATTTAAAATCTCCTCACCTCAAGTAGCTGCAACATGAAATAGTTGCATGAAAATACTGGAAACAGCTGGCTGCAGAGTTTAAGTTAAACACCTGAAGAATAGTGGAATGTATAAAATACTATTTTATTACAAACAATCATGTTATTATTGAAATCTCAATAGGTCAAAGTATGTACAGAACCATTTACATCTGAATGTGGAGAAAGTTTAAGAGGATTTTAGCAATTGTCCAGTCAACTGAAATCTGCAAAAAGGAGCCTGAGTCTTTGGAATTTTTTTATAATTATCATGATTCTTCTTCTTGATATTTAAATATTTATATTTGTATTTAACTAGTTAGACAATGCAAATTCAATATGACAGTAGTGGAATAAGTAAACCTGTAATAATCTGCCAAATGCTGTGAACTAAAGACGAATTTGAATATACTCATTCACAATGACAATGCTAAAGTGCTAATGCAAATATAGTGTTTACAATTTAGCCTGTTGGTAGATCCTGGTTTAAACAGTCAGTCTTTTAAACATGTTCCCTCAAAATAACACAAGTTTGTGTTTTAATAGTAGCAGTAAGAAAAGTACAGTAATGATGACGGGGACAACGGATTTAGCCAGGGGACACTTTCTCCCTTTACTGAATGTTTCCACTTAGATGATGCTGTATGTTGTACACATTGTAAAGCTACTTGGGCAAATATATAATTGGTAATTAGACAATATGAGTAAAATGAATAGTGATCATATTTCATCGCATAGTTTCTTCACATTATATGGCTGTGACCTCACAAGTTAACACCAGAGACAGGATAGATCCTGATCTAATAGCTGATTCAGAAAAGAGATACCATATTAGGCATGAAACTTAAACATCAGATATGTAAATATTTGTTTACATAATTACTTTGCATGAAAATGGCAAAAGCACATGTCCAGTCAGTGAGGTTAGTGTTTTAGTAAATAAGTCATGTTTTTATCTGTCACAGACTTAAAGGAGAAACAGTAATGGGAAAAGTTGTTTAGAACATCATCAAGTTAGAGTTTTTTTACATTCAATTAGTCCTTTACGGTTTTATATTGTAATATTCTACCTGTTCACATTAAAATGACTCACTGAAAGTGAATACCAATCTGAAATATACTGGTGACCTGTCCAGGGTGGACCTCGCCTCTCCCAGTTACAGCTGGGATAGGCTCCAGCCCCCCATGACCCTGTACAGGATAAGCAGTTAGAGATATTGTGTTATGATGCGGCCCTTTAGTTTCACTTCCTGTCGTGAACTCCTATTTTGTAGCCATTTTCCCACTTACCTATTCTCAGTATATTTACCACTCATCACCACTCCTAAAAGGTTACACCTGTTCCCCTGGCTATTTAAAACCCAGCTCTTGGCACAGTCCCCTGCCAGATCATCTCTCTGCATAACTTCATTCCCTTTCAGCTTGTCATTTTTGAATGTGAACCTTCTAGCCTTACTTCCTGCCTCTTTGAGAAACAGTTTTTTCTGCTTGCTTTGTTACCCGTTTCCTGATTGACCCCTTATTGTGTGTGTTGCATGTGTGGCACAAGCATGGTGGCCACACCTGTCACTCAATCACCCACTGTAAGAATCCAACACACGGGTATCCAAGAGCCAGTATGGGGCATGAAGACAGATTTATTAACAAATTTACGTTTGTTGGTGGAAAAAGCTGATAAAACACTACGCTGTTGCACAGATTTCAGTAAGGTAAATTCCATGACAAAACCAGATTCTTACCCACTGCCACATGTGGAAGACTGTATTGACCAAGTTGTTGCAGCGAGATATGTAAGTAAATTTGACTTGTTAAAAGGGTATTGGCAGGTGCCACTGTTCCCAAGAGCACAAGAAATATCTGCCTTTATAACACCATCTGGTCTGTTCACCTATACAGTTATGGGTTTTGTCCTCATTAATGCACCTGCTACCTTCCAGCGTCTGATAAACATGGTAGTTAATAGCCTTAAGGGTTGTGCAGTGTATCTGGTGATGTATAGTGATACATGGGAGGAGCATGTGAATCGTATTGGAGTTTTGTTCCTACGACTAATTGACGCTGACTAACTGACGACCTGTTCGTGCTAAGGTTATAGCTATAGATGAGTTCCCTGTTCCCAGAACTAAAGAAGAACTAATAAGGTTCTTGGGTTTGGTTGAATATTGTAGTTATTTTTGCCAAAATTTCACCACGGTTGTAGCTCCGCTAATAGACTTGCTTAAAGCAAAATCTAAATTTATTTGGTCAGAAACTTGTCAACAAGCATTTGCTAATATAAAGGCTTTACTATGTTCTGCTCTGGTTTTGCTAGCTCTCCATCTGGATCAGTCCTTCACATTTGCAGTTTCCCGTGCACCTATATAATGCTTACTATCATTGTTATTAACACTTTTTCCCTGTTTTTTTTGTAGTCTGTTCTTGTCCTCTTAAATTGCTCCCAGGCACAAGGGTTGCTGAGGTGGGAGATGCTGATCCTTTTAGAATCAGGAGTTGTAAGTTGTCGGTGTGTGGGAAGATTGTCTGAGGTAAGCTCTATTAATTATTGTGTTAAGTTGCCCTGAGTTTATGTACCCGATTAAAGCCAGAGTACCCTGTTCAACTGTTAAATTGTTGCAACTAAAAATACAATGGTAGTAAGGTTCGGGGTAGGAACCCTGTCTTATGGGGGAGAGTGTGATGGCCTAAGCCAGATCTGGGTTCTGTCTTTGTCCACGTATGTTTGGCTGTGTTTTTCCTTGTTTTCCAGAAAGCCAGTGGGTGGAGCTGAGATTTAGGCATGCTGTACACATTTATTAATTGGGTTGAGGTCCCTTTTTAATGGAGGCATAAAGATCAGCTCAGTCTCCTCGCCTGGGCCTGCTTGCTGAGTTCTCTCTTTTGTCTACATGACTTTCAATCTAACATTGCATACAACACTGATTTGCTTACAAACATAACTCAAATTTTAAGTACTCAATTAAAATATGTTGAGTTACTTGAATTGAACCTTGTGTTGAATGTGTTGAACCTTTGTTGCATACTGTTGAGCCAGGTTGTGAGAAAATAGGGGCTTTCCTGTACTATACCACAATTGATTTCTGGTAAGTTTCTTAATACTTGATTTGAAATTATTTTTGGAATTGTTTGTGTTACTACTCAATTTGTGTTTCTATTTTATAGTGTATCTTTACAACAAGTACATCTTGGTTTGTTGTAGTTTGGGTAGTACAAGTTCTGGAAGGCCACATGGTTCCTGGAGTTTTTTTGCTGCTTGCAACGACAATTGGTTGGTTGTATGTAGAACTGGTTGATTGCTGAGCAGAATTTTTTGGGGGTTGAGCTTTGATGTCTTAAAATTTGAGGCAGTTTTGACTTAGAATTTGAGACATGGGGACAGTGTTGATTTCACATGTGACATTTGGAGCTTTCCCTTTCCCCTGGATGTAGGAGCAGTACCTAAATGGTAAATACTCACTTATATAGCACTTTTATCCAAAGCATTTACATTTAGTCATTTAGCAGATGCTTTTATCCAAAACAACTTACAAGTGAGGTACAAGGCAAGCTAAAATCTAAGTCAAGGAGAAAACATCAAAGCAAAGTCCTATCCGAAAAGTGTTCACAGTTCGCGAGATGCAAATGCGAGAAAAAGCAGAAAGGATTTTTTCTTTTTATTTTGAATAGTGAGGGTTAGAGTTCTGTTTTCAGCAGTTTTTTGAATATTGGGAGAGAGTCTGTTGAGCGTGCAGAGTTTGGTAGAGATCTAAAGAGTGGTGTGACATGGGTCTTTTTTGGCTGATGAAAAATGAGGCGAGCTGCTGCGTTTTGGATCATCTGCAAGGGTTTGATTGTGGATATCGGTAACCCCATCAACAAAGCGTTGCAGTAATCGAGAAAAGATATGACCAGCGCCTGTACAATGAGTTGGGTTGTATATTCCGTGAGGTAGGGTCTGATCTTCCTGATGTTGTAGAGAGCAAATATGCACACCCTAGAGACTGGATCTACAGTGATTGTCCCCACTAAATCGGCCAAAAATCTGGGGTTCATCATCAACGACCAACTGAGCTTTAAAGACCACATCTCCTCAATGTTGATGCTGATGTTGTGTTGTGTCGAAGGTCTGGCTGGGAAGACAAGGACTTCGGTCTTGGAGAGGTTGAGTTGAGTTGCTTTACAATATTGATTCCCATTCACCCACACACTCTCTCACCGATGGCGGTGGCTGCCATGCAAGGTGCTCACCTGACCCACTGGGAGCTGGGTCAGCTGAACTTGAGGTTCAGTGTCTTGCCTGTCTTGTGACTTAGATTTTTGCTTACCTTGTACCTCACTTGTAAGTCGCTTTGGATTAAAGCGTCTGCTAAATGACTAAATGTAAATGTAAATGTCATCTGACTTGACCGGTTGGGGTGAGTGGAAAGTGAAGAGAGAAAAGAAAGGGGTAACAAAAGCAACAAATAAATGTGACATTATCAGAATTAGAAATCAGCAGGACCCAAAAGGAGCAGAACACAGAGGAGTGGGAGGCAATGTTAATTTATTAAGAGAATGAGTAATGGATGGGGTAGCCGGGGTGGTGACTCGGGGCAGGAGTGAGTGAAGGAGATGGCCAGGAAGCGGTAGAGCGATCTGAGGGGGGGGAAGAGAAAACAGAGGTGAGCAAAACCATCTACGACACGGGGAAAGATTGGGGCGTAACTAGAATCTTACTTTGCCACAGTGCAGAGCGGAGGTGGTGATGTGGAGCCCAGAAGGTGTGGGACAACTGGGAAAAAAACCCAGGCAGAAAAATACAGCAGGAATCTAACAAAGTAACAACTAAACATACGAAGTATCAAATCAACAGAAAGTATCAACAAAAACAACTCTTATCTTCTGGCTTGCCCAAAACTCCTCTTCTACGAATAATCCACGGTGCTTAAGTCAAAACTCGAAACGTAAAGTCACTTACTGCTCTGAAAGCCAGCAGGGCATCTGAGGTACACTGTCCATGAGCAGGAATTCCTCGAAGTATCAACATGACAAAAAAACAAACATACTTGGATAGAAAAAAACACAAGAAATCTTCAAAGGCATCGGCTGAGCAGGTAACAGAGAAATAATTTACACATAGAAACCTTAGGTAAACACGGAGAATGATCACTCGGGGAAAAAAGGAAGATAATCTGGCGGAGTACAACAGGTGACCAGGGTTTAAGAAAGGGAGGTAACAGGTGTAGGCAATCTAGGCTGATAGGCAGCGCAGCGGGGAGGGAGAGACAGGGAGATCAGAGCGGAGGGAAGAGACTGTGATGCTCACCAGGACAACACGGAGCGGAGTCACGGTCGTGACAGACAGATAAATATGGGGTGAGAGGAGAGAGGGAAGAGAGGAGGAAAGTGGCTCAGTGGATCAGGGGTTGGTCCCCCAGCAGTCTAAGCCTATAGCAGTATGACAATAAGTGACTATAAGCTTTATCAAAGAGGAAGGTTACTGTAGATATGGTACTAGGAGATCTTGTAGATATGATGGAGCTTGACAGTTTAGAGCTTTATATGTAAGAAGAAGGGTTTTAAATTCTATTCTACTTTTAATGGGAAGCCAGTGGAGAGAAGCTAATCAAGGTGAAATATGATCTCTCTTGCCAAACCAGCATTTTGGATTAATTGCAGGCTCTGCAAAGCTTTTAGCTGCTTGTTGAAGCTCTTTGATTGTGACTTTGTAATCGTTCCATAGCCTGAAGAGGCAGCTCTCTCTGTCAGATTCACAATTTATCTGCTTCCTCCAAGAAAAACATTTTTCTTAGCAGTACAACAAAGCAGCTCCAAACTCATTTTTCTCTCAGGTGATTGTTTTGCTTTCACTGCCTGAAACAGTTCATTTACAACACTTAGCGTTAAAAATCTCAAGAGATGGATAGGAAAATCAGCGATTGCATGGATTGGCATTAAATGTATGGTCCTACTGACTTTGGTGAGCTCCTGGGTTCTCTTCTAGTTACACCACCAGGTTAAAGTCTTCTCAACAATTTTGCAATGCTTTAAATCTTTATTTATTAGCAGTTGTTTGTGGTGTTTATGGGTTGTTAGATTGAGTATTGAATATCTTAACATTTACTGAGGGATGATACTGTTTTTTTTTTTCTTTTTTAAGTGTATTTTTAAGTATACAGTCTAAGTTTCATCCATCTTCAACAATTGTTTGAATATTGGTAGTGAGGCTGCTGAACATTCAGAGTTTAGATCTTTTGCTGTGTGGTGAAGGGACCACCGGACACAGTTTATTCGCAGAGGATCGTAGACCTGTATGAGAGTTTAGGTAGGTAGGTGCTGTTAAGTTGACCAGGTGAGAGTAAGAGCTTTGAACCTGATGAGGTCAGTGCGACCTGAAGAGACGTGTCCTTTTTTGCTGATCGATAATGAGATGTCCTGTTACTTTTTGGATCATCTGTAGAGGCTTAACTGTGCTGCCAGTAGCTCCCATCAGCAGGACATTGCAGCAGTCGAGACCCAATGAGTTTTGTTGTATATTCATAAATATAGAGTCAGATCTTTCTGATGCCCCCATCCTGTTCACACACTCTCTAGCATGTCCTTGCTCTCTCTCCCCTCAATCACCTGCCCCCTCTTCCCTGTTATCACTCAGTCGATCAGTTGCTGTTGGTATTTAACTCCCGCTCACCGTTCACCCCCTTCTTCGTCTTGACCATTTTTCTCTGGCAGGACCTTCTAGTTTGGTCAATTTGTCTGTCATCCACTGGCCTCTCTGGGTTAGGGGGCGACTGTGGCTCAGGAAGATAGCGCGGTCCTCCACCAATCTCTGAGTTGTTGGTTCGATCCCTACCTCCTCCGGTCACGAAGTGTTTAGCCCATCTTAAGTTCTCCTGGTGAGTATTGGCCAGAATCCTTCCCGTGTGTGTGTGAATAGGAAGCAGTGTAAAGCGCTTTGAGTGTGAATAGGTAGAAAAGCACTATATAAGTGCAGACCATTTTATTATTACTGTATCTCAATCTGATCACACCAGACACATTATCGGTGTTTACAAATTACCAGTAGTTCACTGTCCACCCACCCCTATGCAAGCTTTAGTGTCTTTTATGTTATAGATGTAAGATTAGTTGCTATGTCATTTCACACTTACCTGATTCCTAATCAGCCCATTGAGTATTCAGTAGCTGGAGCTCAGTAATCTAGTGATCTGTTATTGCACATACCTACCTGTATTCCGGCTTCCAGTAGTCATTATTCCACTTACCTGTGTGCTAGTTAGCATCATCCCTGCCTGCTTGTCAGTCCGGCCATTCAGTTCATCCTGTTACCTGTGATAGGGTTGCATCATTCCTGTGTTACTCAGGATTTCACCTGGCCAGGTTTTCTTTAGCAGTAGAGATATTTAAAAGTTTTGTCTTATTGGATTAACTTCATTACCTAATGAACCAGTTATCTGATTTTATGTTCTGATAGTTTTAGTTTTTGGACATTCATTTGTTTTTTATATTGTGTTTTCCTTTCTTCTGATTTTTGGGCCAGCATTCCAGCTGTGATTCCTAGTTAATAAATATTGCTTATGCAGCTGTATGTTTGATTGTCTGTTAGTCTGTTCATCCACCTGCCTTTTATTCTGCTATTCAGATCACACTTACAAATCTCTTGGGCAAAAGTTTGTTAAAGCTGGTTTTCTCTCATCCAAAAATCAAGGCACGCAGATTGGAAAATGCAACATGACATTCCATAGAATGTTTGCTACAACCCTTATCAAAACCCATCCACATAAATCTGTTGTTGACTGTTTCATGAGTTTTGAGTTGTTGTTTTTTTTTTTGTGATTTAAGGTACTCCTGGGGAAATCTTTCCTATTACTCATATTTTGTGTGCATAATTGGTGGTGTTTAGTTGCTCTTTTATCTTAGTTCTGCTGTGTTCTGCACCACCACCCTTTGGTCCCAACTGTCCTGGAATGTTTTCCCTATTCTCGCTGCGTTGTTGCCTCCAAGCCAGTCTTTATAAGTCCAAGGTTTTCTCACAATATTAACAATAGTGTCATTGTTGTGAAAAGAAAACTATGTCAACTAAACCACAAAGGACAAAATTTTAACAATCCAAAGACCCTTTTATATTCATGTAAGTAAAGGCGGAATTATACTTCTTGGTTGATGCACATAAACGTTGAGGCAAACCTATGTAGACAAGAGAATTAGGGGTAATTGTAGACTGCACACATCCAAAATCTCAACAACATTTTGTGCGTTGAACAAGCTTACTGGATAATGTCAGGATTTGGAACAGAATAGAAGAAGAAGAAGAAACATATCAGTTCTTACTTTCTAGATGTTCTAGGATATTTATATATTTTGTTTAATATACTATTATTGTACTGCTTCTTTATTCAGTTTTTATTGTATTCATTTAATTTTCACTGTGTTTTTAGTTGTCATTCAAATAGAATATGTTGCCACTAAAATGCTGTATTGTTATTAGAACACAAAAGGGTCCCACTCTTATGACTTTTTGCTTCCAAAAAGGAATATTTAAAAAAAAAGGATATGAAAATGTTGTTTCATAGCAAACAATACTTCACATGAGACACAAACTATTTGATTAATGAAAATTAAAATAGTTTAACCATTTACCATTTGGTCTTTGAAATTACTTCCTATTACCTCCTGTAAATATTCATAGGTTTATTTAATGACAACAAAAGACAGGACATTGTAGTTTACCATGTCTATCAAACTTCATCTGAGCAATAACTGCAGAAAACAAGGGAACTCCAGAGGCTTCACATAGGTTCTCTTGTCATTGAAATTTTGTGCCCTCTACTCCTGTTAGTGGTCCTATACATTTTATCGTTAAATTTGTTGAATAGTTTTTTCATTTTCAGCCAATTGAGGTTTGATAAATGCAATACTGCCCTCTTGTGGACACGAATAGAAACAAGAATAAAAGAAACATGTCCAAACACAGTATCCAAGCATGAACCACCAATGTATATGCATACATGCAGAAGAATAATTACACTTTAAGATGTTCACATGCAGTGTGACTTTATAGTTCCCTAAAATCGTGTCATCCTTCTTTCTTTTCTTAGCTTGGCTATGCATCCGATGCACCTGCTATGGGCTTTTCTCAGCATCACTGACAGCTCAGGAAATCTACATGTAATGATGCAGCAGTGAGACATTTACATTTACATTTAGTCATTTAGCAGACGCTTTTATCCAAAGCGACTTACAAGTGAGGTACAAGGCAAGTAAAAATCTAAGTCAAGGAGAAAACACCAAAGAAAGGCCTATCAGAAAAGTGTTCACAGTTCACGAGATGCAAGTGCGAGAAAGAGCAGAAAGCATTTTTTTTTTTTAAGAGATTTAAGTGCATAGGAAGATGCGGAAGAGTTCTGTTTTCAGCAGTTTTTTGAATATTGGGAGAGAGTCTGCTGAGCGTGCAGAGTTTGGTAGCTTGTTCCACCATCGTGGGATCATTGCGCTAAACAGTTTTGCTTGGTGTCTTCTGTGCGGTGCTGGGACCACCAGACGTAGTTCGTTGGCAGATCACAGCCAATTGAGGTGAGACTGTGCTCTGTGAGCTGTTTATTAAATACCAAAGATGGCAGCTCATGTTTTAGCAAAACTGAGCATGAAAATGAAGAAATGAGAGCTGAAACTGAGCGAGCATAACCAGATAAACCAGTTCATGCCTGTCAGGTTGGGGGTTCAGCTCCTCAGCGCAGCTTCACAGGGAACTGTAAAAGCAGCTCAGTAGCCTCTGACGAGCCATTTAACAAGTCATCACTCACTCCCACCATCACAGGAAAACACTGAACACTGCCTCCGTGCAGGTTGGCGGGCTGTGGGAGACAATCTGGATTGGGGCCCGATTGCAGATAGGGTAACAGATGGCTCATTGCATCATGGGAGATGTGTCCACAAATATCACTTATACTGTAGACTTAAATAGCACAGGACGCTGGTGCAAAGATAAAGGAGGCAGGTTTTGTTTGAGTTCAGCTGTGGATAATGTGTCACATCACGATGTTTAAAGACTGTTACAGTGGTTTTGGATGATTTAACAATTCAAAACAAGTCATGAGAAATCAGCACTTGTGTCAAGTATTTGTTGAAGCCTAAAGTAGGTTTTTTAAGTCGACCATACATCAGTTGATTTACTTCTTTCAATCAATATAAACCAATTGTAAGCATTAACTTGGTTAAAAAGCACTTGTCAACAAAAGACTGCATAGCAAGAGCTCAAATATTATGAACAAAAAAATTCAAGGGAAGTGTGTCTGTGCTGAATTGATCACAACAGTGAACTTAAAAAAATTGAGAGCGCAATACCTGCAAAGCAACGTGATCTACCTCCTTGACGTCTTCACACCTGACTCCATGCTGGACAAATTCCTAACCTTGTGAGTTGGGAAGCAAGATTCACAATTCTGTTGCTTGTCACAGCTTGTTGAGACCCCGTGTGCATGTACAAAACATTCAAGCCGGGGTTGTCTGAGAGCAGGCTTAGTCGTGCTTGTTTTGGTTGTTATATGGTAATGCCCTTCGTAGCCCAGGATCTGGGCCACATTATGAAGAAGAGGAGATTAATCGTGTCATCACATACCTGTTCTATCAGCTTTTGAGATGACTCGAGTATATTCATTCTGCAGGGGTCATTCATCGGGATCTGAAGCCCAGTAACCTTGCTGGGAATAAGAACTGTGAATTAAAGATCCCAGATTTTGGCCTGGTGAGACAGAGGTTGAAATGACTGGTTATGTTGTGACACTGCTACAGAGCACCCGAGATCATATTCAGCTGGATGCACTACAGCCAGTCATATTCTGGCTGAGATGATTACTGGCCAGGTGCTTTTCCCGGGATATGACTGTATTTATCAGCTGAAGAAGATCCTCAAGCTGACAGGGACATCAAACCCCTTACTGATTCAGAGAATGCAAAGTAAAGATGAACAGTCATATGTACAAAGCCTTCCTCCACAAAAGAAGAAGAATTTCAGAGAAGTGTTTTCATCCATGGAAAAAAAATTATTTGGAGCTGCTGGAGGGGATGTTGCTGCTGAATCCAGAGAAAAGGCTGATAGCTAAGCAGAGGCTGTCCCACCCCCTCCTGGCTGAATATCCTGACCCAAAGAGCAAGTCCGACTCGCCGCCTTCTGACGACTTATTTGAGAACTCATTTGGAGATCAATGTTGGAGAGTGGAAGAGTCTTATTCACATGGAGATCATGACCTTTGACCCTGCTAACCCCACTAAAACGGCCATGTAGCACGTTGTGTTAGCACAACCCAGTGTTAGTTTTAAACACACAAACACACACACAGAGAGAGAGTAAAGGTCAAAAACACTGTCCCCGAGAAAAAACATAAAATAACAACACTTCTTGAAAGGTATTGAAAGGTATTATTTTTAGACTTTTTACCTCATCTCCTGGTTTTCATCAGCAGAACATCCCACCATTATATTCGCTACATAACACAAAAATTTGTTATAACTGTAAAAATATAATCTGTTATGATTTATCTTTCTCTGCATGTACAGTGTGTTGTACGTGGCTCATTTTGTATTGTTTTGTGTAACCTACTCATAATATGTAATAGTGTAACTTCACTTTAAGGATTGTGTGAAAAAGAATGTCTTTTTGTTTTACTTTTGGAAACCATTTGACCCTTTTTTCTCAAACATTGTAATAATAAAAAAAAATAAGAAATTGTGGGACATCCAGGCCTGTATGTCTTTTAGGCATGCTTGAAGCTTGATGGGAGCAATGGAAATTTATGGGGTGTTTTGTAATAATGTTGACTAAAGGTAACATATATAAATAAAAAAGTATTGGTCCTAACACAGAGCCTTGTGGAACTCCATAGCTAACCTTTGTGCGCATTGAGGATTCATCATTAACATGAACAAATTGAAATGTATCAGATAAATAAGATTTAATCCAACCTAATGCAGTTCCTTTAATCCCAATTTCATGTTCCAGTCTCTGTAATAAAATGTTGTAATCAATGGTATCTAATGCAGCTCTGAGATCTAACAAATATGTTTCTTTACTTTAGACATAAGGGTAAATGGGTTAGGGTTAGGAAACAATTAGGGTTAGCGACATCAGAGCTAGTTGGAGTTTAGGCAATAGTTCCAGAGGGTTAGGGTTAGGGGAAATGAAATTATCTCTGTGACTCTCCCCGCTTCGTCCGTCGACTGGGCAGTTTGGAGTAGAGAGTCAAAGGCATGGCACGGGCCGATTTATGTCACTCTGGTTCCCTGATACTGTGTGCTGTCTTCCTACTTGATGACATTGTGTCCTTCATTTTTGGTTGATTTTTGATGAGTTTGTTGTAGGAGTGGTCAAGTCTCTGATGCAGTTTCACTGGTTCTCCAGTTGATGTTTGCCAGCTGGCCAGTAATGGTGTTTTGAAGAGCAGCTGTCCAATTTTTGAGGAGAATCTCCAGATTGAAGGGTTAGGGTTAGGAACAAAGGCAAAAAAGACCCAAATTAGGGTTCGTGGCACAGGCCATGACACTGTCCCTGATTCCCAGAGTGCATCCCTCCGCCCAGACATCCCTGATCCCAGGTTTGGGCTACCTCTCCCTGAAAAGTTGGACTCTCACGTCCCTACCACACACGTCAAAAAATTGTTCGAACATGAACTTCCAGACAAAAATAAATTTTTAAATTTAAATTGCCCTTTTGACCTTAGCATGCTTGGGTTATTTTGCTCATGCCTCTGTTGCAATGTTTCGGAGGTTTTTTGTCCTTCTTCAGGCTGAGGCTGAGCTGCACTTCTGTGCCTCTAGGTCCCTGCTTTTATAAGGTAAGTGGGTGGAGTCTTTTTGGACTTCCTTTTTCTTCTTTTTCATATTCCCAGTTTTATCTAATTTGACTTTATTTTACCTATTTTTGTCTGTTTGTTAGGGTTAGGGAACGATTAGGGTTAGCGACATCAGAGCTAGTTGGTGCAATAGTTCCGGAGTCTGGTTAGGGTTAGGCATTAGTTTTCACTGGTTATGGTTAGGAAAATGTACTGGTTGGGGCTAGTGTAGCTTAGAGCAAGCAGCCATTTTAAGAGTTAGTTTAGTTTGGGAGACACATCATCAGTAGTGTACCTCAGGATCATCGGGTGTTTCGGCCATTACCACTAGACACCCTCACCCAAGGGCGGCCCCGCTGGGGTTGATCAAGTCCCAGGGTGTGTCTCATAGCCAGTTAGTTGTTAGTTTAGATCAGATAATTATTGTATTAATCTATGATTTGACCTTTGACCTTTTAGCTTTAGTCCTCATGTTGAAGTTATTCAATTGCAATTCAATATTATTATCAAATTGAAGGTTTGCTTCTAGTTAGTTTAGATCCAGTAACTATAGTATTCATCTAGGATTTGACCTTTGACCTTTGAAATTTTAGCTTTAGGCCTCATTTTTAAGTTATTCAATTGTAATTCAATATTATCAAATTGAAGGTTTGCTTCTAGTTATTGTAGTTACTGGTGCATCCTCGGCCTAGTCACCTAAGCTGGACTAGGGGATGGAGGATTTAATAGGTTTAGCAGTTTTTATTGAGGAGCATTTAGAAGATTTATTTTGCCCAGTTAAGACAGCGTGTAATTTAATATCTGCTGTTGGACAAAAGATCTGACCTGGTTTAAGGTTGCTGAAGTTGTGGATTGTTGCATTCCGTGTGTTGTCCAAGTGGAGGGTCACACTCTTGCTCCTTGTTCAGGTTTGCAGATTGGTTGTTGGCACCGTTAGGTTACTCCAATCTGCTTAGGCAAGGTCGAGAAGTTGGGTCTCTTCTTCCCCCTCCTGCTCTTCTTCTTTCAGTGAAATGGAGGTGGAGTAAACATCCAGGGAGCTCCAGGAGCAGCCGCAGCAAGCTGCGGCCTTCCTGGCTCAACCTCAATGTTCACCCACCCCCTCCCTGGGCACCTCCGAGGGAGGACCAGGACCAGCCGCAGCGAGCTGCTGCCTTCCCAGGTTTCCCAAGGGAATAATGGGGTATTCCTTGTGCCCATTCTACTGATTCTAGGGGAAGAGGGGGGCACCCAGGGGGACCAGGACCAGCCGCAGCGAGCTGCTGCCTTCCAGGCCCCTGGGTAAACAACCCCATCCCCAGCCCAGAGTGTTTCCCCCAGAGGACTAACAGGATCAGCAGCGACTGCCTTTCCCTCATCCCCTAGAGGAAGGAAGCCTCAGTGAACCTCAGGCTGGTTGTTAACACCGCAAGGTTACCCCAGCCTTTGGTGTAACACGGTAAATAAGGCTTCCCATACACCCATTCTAACAACGCAGCCTATAGTAACCACCCAGAGGAGTATTCCTGGTGGTGGAGCGTGCCTCCAGCTAATCTGGAAGCCCCCACAACTTCGACCAGGCTCCCCTCTACACTAAACGCCTGTCTGCCTACCAAAAGCTAGGCTAAAAGAAAATTTAACAAAGTCTTCTCACCAGTCAAGGACCTGAAGCTGGGAGTAGGGATGATGCGGGAGGTTGTTGAAGCTCCTTGCAGTCCCATTTAGGCCGCTGAGGACCAGTGTGGAGGTGATTTCGCAAGGCGTTTGGTGGGGTAGCCTGTTTTCTTGGTCACCATTCTTGCTCATGGTGTCAATTCACGATCTTTTTAGGTTGTTTTGTCAGGGGTGAAAGTGGTATCAGTAGAAAGAGGAGGTTGAGACAATTCATTTGATACCAATATTATGGGTATTGGACTTGCGGAACCTTGTAAAAAAGGTGCCATTTTTCCAATATGTAAATAAGGGGGCGTTACCCGTGTCTTAGAGGAGATTTTCCACTTCCTGTTTCTTTGGGGGCACATCCCTCCATCCTCACAATAGTTGGATATATAAGTTAATGAGCTAGCTTAAAGTTAGTATCCTTGTTAGGTTTTAAGTGTTATAATTTGGAGAATTATTTCCTTATTAATCTTATGGTTAATGAGGATGAGTAAACCTTTCTCATTTTTTTGAAGACATTTCTTTGTTGAAATCCATCCTTTTTTTAAAAATTGTAGTGTCTGTTGTAGAGGAGGAAAAAAATGGAGTAGGGAGAAACAAGGGGTGGGGTCGAACAGGAAAAGGAATTGGGAGGTACGAATATACCTAGACCCAAAACCCCGCCGGGATAGGCGTGTCCTGTCTCCCCCCTCATCACTCCCATGTGGGAGGTCAAAGGAGAGTAGGCCAGAGAAAGGAAGCAGAGGCACGAGTAAATGGTAAATGGTCTGCACTTATATAGCGCTTTTCTACCTATTGGCACTCAAAGCGCTTTACACTGCTTCTTATTTACCCATTCACACTCACAATCACACACACACTCATACACTGATGGGGGAGCTGCTATGCAGCTGGCCAACACTCACCAGGAGCAACTAAGTTGGGGTTCAGTGTCTTGCTCAAGGACACTTCAACATGTGACTGAAGGAGCCGGGGATTGAACCAACAACTGTGAGATTGGTGGACAACCGCTCTACCTTCCTGCACCACAGTCGCCCCCATACCTGAAACCCCGCCGGGATAGGCGTGCTCTGAGTCCCACCTCCCTCTCCCATCCCGAGGGGGAAGAGGGAGGTTGGAATTGCAGGGTGGAAGACCAGGTAGCACTTAGTTTTCAAGGGAACCGGTTGTCCGAGGGCACAGGCGGGGTTAGGTGAAATTAATTTATCTCGATGACTCTCCTCGCTTCGTCCGTCGACTGGGCGGTTTGGAGTAGAGAGTCAAAGGCATGGCACGGGCCGATGCTTGTCACTCTGGTTCCCTGACACTGTGTGCTGTCTTCCTAATGAAAAGATGACATTCTGTCCTTGATTTTTGGTTGATTTCTGATGAGTTTGTTGTAGGAGTGGTCAAGTCTCTGATGCAGTTTTTGATGAAGTAAAGACGATTTCCTAATTGCAGTGGTTAAGTTTAACAACAGCCCCCAGGAGGCCCTGAGACAGCTGTGTGGAGAAAGATTTTTGCAGACTGATACTTTTGTCGCGGTAAAGACGATTTCCTAATTGCAGTGGTTAAGTTTAACATCAGCCCCAAGAAGCCCTGAGACAGCTGTGCTGTTTTGGAGTCAACTACATTAGCTTGTGTTGAAATTAACATTAAACACAGCCCCCAGGAGGCCCTGAGACAGCTGTGCTGTTTTGGAGTCAACTACATTAGCTTGTGTTGAAATTAACATTAAACACAGCCCCCAGGAGGCCCTGAGACAGCTGTGTTGTATTGGAATCAGATAGACTGAGTTGAATAATTTTCTTGTTTTGAGACTGGCGTAAAAGACAGTACCCAGGAGGTCCTGAGACAGCTGTTTGTTGAGTTGGTAGACGTTTGGATGCCTCTGATGGTAGGAGGATTGTTCGCCTTTTCCAGAGGAGTGTTTTTGTCAGCGCTGAGTGGGTTCCAACTGGTTGGGAGTAGGCATGAAGACGGAGTGGTTAGGGTTAGGGGACGATTAGGGTCAGCGACATCAGGGCTAGTTGGAGTTTAGGCAACAGTTTTTAGTCTTTAGGGTTAGGCATTGATTTTGACTGGATAGGGTTAGGGAACAATTAGGGTTAGCGGCATCAGAGCTAGTTGGAGCAATAGTTCCAGAGTCTGGTTAGGGTTAGGCATTAGTTTCGACTGGTTAGGGTTAGGAAAATACACTGGTTGGGGCTAATGTGGTTTAGAGTAGGCAGCCATTTTAGGAGGGAGTCTAGTTTGGGAGACACATCATCAGTAGTGTACCTCAGTGCTTGGTAGGAAGACCGCCTGGGAATACCAGGTGTTGTAAGCTTTTTTGGTTGGGTTTACGGGCAGCACAAGCTGGTGTTACTGCTTACTTATTTATAGAAATTGTTCTATATTTTTATCAATCTTTGGTCTTTCATTGCTGTTTTGCTACTTTATTGGTTTGTCAAACATTGTGCTTCATTACTAGTAGGCCAGTACAGTTATAGTACTTTTTACTTTGCCACATTTATTTTCTTCTTAGCAAGTGTCACGTGTGAGGGAAATTTCAAAATCTAGGTAACACTGTTTCACTGTTTCACACTTCTGGCAGACCCAGTATCAAACTTGCTTACACCAGTTCTTCCTCACCTTTTGCTCCACAGCAAGACATCATGTCTCTGGCCACACAAAGAAGTGTGTTAGGTAGATATCAAATATAAAACTACCTACACCTGAACATTTGCTTCCCAGAAGGGAGCCCACGGGAACCAGCACAAATCATCAATCTCAAGGGCTTAAAAGACAATGAAGACAAAAGGACAAAGTAACATGAACTTGTTAATTAAGACTCCTGACCACATTGTATGAAGGTTGATTTGCATTGACTCAACAGCTGGGTTCACACAAAGAACAAAGGGATGAGTTGTATGTATAAAAGGCTGAACAACCTACACATCTTGGTCAATCAGATTGGCCCACTCTAGAGTGTAGCTCTGTTCTGCTCTGCATGTTTCTCTATTTTGCTGATTAAATTCACCGTTATCATTCATTTGTAAGTTGCCTTTTTGCCTCCTAACTTGCCTTACAGTTTTTGCCACAACAGAATTGGTGTCAGAAAAGTTGGATTGGACGCGTGGTCTGGACTCTGATGGATGAACAGTAACAGCTGATTCCTCCCTATGGTTGAGAAGCTTGACTGAATGGTGGGAATTGGGGTTTCCTAAAGAGGGTAGTCTGAGTAACAGACAGTTAGCTCAGTTAAAAGATAAACTGGAAAAGAAAGAAAGGGAGAGTGCAGAGCATCACAAGTCCTTGTACAAACGAAGTAAAAGAAAGCATAAGGTGTTCCAACCTGACTGGAAGGTATTTAGCATGTGGAAGGATGAATGTCACGTGAGGGAGAGTAGAATGTTTAGAAGACAGAATACAAATGTGATGCCAAAAAACTGGTCCATGCATTTGTTACTTCTAGGTTGGACTACTGTAATTCCCTACTTTTAGGATGCCCCAGTAACTCCCTAAAGAGCCTGCAATTAATCCAAAATGCTGCAGCAAGAGTGCTGACTGGAACTAGCAAGAGAGATCGTATTTCAACTTCACTAGCTTCTCTCCATTGGCTTCCCATTAAATTTAGAATAGAATTTAAAACCCTGCTTCTTACATATAAAGCTCTGAATGGTCAGGCTCCATCATATATAGAAGACCTCATAGCACCATGTCATCCCAGTAGACCACTTTGCTCTCAGAATGCAGGCCTACTTGTGGTTCCCAGAATTTCCAAAGGTAGAATGGGAGGTAGAGCCTTTAGCTATCAAGCTCCTCTCTTGTGGAACCAGCTCCCAGTTCAGATTCGGGAAGCAGACACCCTCTCTACTTTTAAGTCTAGGCTTAAAACCTTCCTCTTTAATAAAGCATATAGTTAGTTATAGTTATGCTTCAATAGGCTTAGACTGCTGGGGGACCCACCCCCCAATGCACTGAGCTTCTTTCCTCCTGTTGACCATCTGTCCTCTCACCCCGCAATTGTCACCACTGTATGTCATTAACTCTGTGTGTTCTCTCCCGTAGTTGTCTTTGTCCTCCTCTGTCCCACTCTCTCTGTCCCTTTCTGCAGGTGTCCCCTGGCTTTGAAGCTGTGTGTCTTCCAGCGTGCAGCTACTGGTCCTACCAATCTGCCCGATGTTTTGTTGTTGTTTTTTGTTGCTCTGTTCTTTTCTCTCTCCCCTTTCCACTCACCCCAACCGGTGGAGGCAGATTGCCATTCACCCTGAGCCTGGTTCTGCTGGAGGTTTCTTCCGTTAAAGGGAGTTTTTCCTCTCCACTGTTGCCTATGGCTTGCTCCAGGGGGAATTGTTGGGTTCTCTTTATACATCTTTATAATCTTGACTTTATTCTGTAAAGTGCCCTGAGATGACTTTGTTGTGAATTGGCGCTATATAAATAAAGTTGAATTGAATTGAATTGAAATGTACATGAAAGGCTCAAACAAATAGAACTAGAACATATAGTTTATAGAATACAAAAGATTGTTCTGACACTGAACCTCTGTATCCTGTATTGTCTGAGTTTCACAAGGTGGATCCAGATTTGGACTCTGCTCCTCCACTGCCTCCCCCACCATACCAGAGCCAAGCAGCACAGCAGAGGGAAATCCAAGCCAGCGCTCCCCCATCAGAAAATGCAGCAGCCACAGAAGGAGCACAAAGGGGCAACACCTCTGAGTCATCACTCCTGGAGCCCAGCCCTGGAAGTGTGAAAGGACACTCCATGCACACCAAATCAAAAGGACAGAACTTTCCCCCCAATTTTGAAGAACAGAAAGGAGAGGGTATGCATGTCCTAACTTTCCTATGATTGAGGTGGGAGGAGTTCATGGCCCCCAACTTGTTTTCCGCTCCTGGACAGAATTGGACATTAAAGAAGCAATTGAGAAAGTCACTCACCCAAAAAGAAATGCTAACAAGTGGGGAGAGGACTTCCAGAACATGGTGCAGGACTACAAACCAACTTTTCAGGAACTGGAACGCCTGTTGAAATGACAGATGCGATGTGATTTTCACAAGGTCAGACACTTGTTTACCAACTCCAATCTCAGGCTTCATCTGAAGCAGCAAGACTGGGAACATGAGGACAATGCTTTATACAGAAACGCTATAACACTACTGGTGCAGGGTGTGCAAGCAAAGTTTCCACTTAAGCAAGACATGAGTGTGATCAGTGCCATACAGCAGGAGCCAAACGAGTCTGTGGGAGCATTTCTCGCACGGTTAACTGAGGCATATGACATACACAGTGGTCATGTTCCACCAGAAGATGGACTGGGAAGGAACCCCATGAGTTCCTATGAGGACCATCTTAAGGATGCTTTTCTAAACAGGACGAAACCAGAAATTGGCTGACTGAGTGGGAGAGCAGGGGGAGCAGACGCTGGATCAGGTGACACCCATACAGGAGCAGCAATCAGATCAGGTGACCCGCACCCACACATTCACACACACAAAGACAAAACCCAGATATGATGCATATAAATGGCAACTTGTTGACAACACACCTGTTGCACAGCAGCTTGCAGATTTTGCACACACACAAGCAGAAACATTCCAACATAAGTCACTACACTACACTGCACAGCACACGTAAATGTAGGACCAGAAGGTGAATATGAAAGTCAATAGTATGTTGAATATGAAAGTCAGTGGTATGTTGAATAGGAAGGTCAGTGGTATGTTGAATATGAAAGTAAGTGGTATGTTGAATGGGGAAAGTCAGTGGTATGTTGAAAATGGGGATCGGAAGTGATGTGTTTGACAAATGTGTATTGGACAAGGACTGCTGCGGTTGCCTCTGTCTCACTCTCCTCTAAACAGGAAGTACTATTCAAGGAGGACACTCCACATATCCCATTGGCTAAACCTTCTGACTGGAGTTGGCAAGAACTGGGCCCATGGTTGCAGAGCCGGCTGCTCCTCGAGGATTTCCAACCAACAGCATCAGGTCCTAGGACGGAATACAGTAGGAAGGGTGATGTACATCGTACACAGTTATCAGTTGTACAAGCTTATAGAACAGTTGAGCTCATTGATGGCCATGACACCGCGCAGGCTGCAGCCTATACATCACAGAAACTAGTTTACCACCAGAGCTCGAGCAAATTCCAAAATCTCTCTGGGCAGCCCATAAATATGATGTAGGTCTTATAAGAGATGTAGAACCTCTGACAGTACATCCAAAATCAGAGTACAAGCCATGTCAGAAGCAATATTCTTTAAAGCAGGAAGCCATCGATGGCATAAGGCCTCTGTTCAATTCTCTGCTAAAAGCAGGTGTAATAATTCGATGTAACAATTCCCCAGTGCGCACTCCCATATTCCCTGTTTAAAAAAGATCTTAATTTGCCGGCCGGCTCAGGGGACTGAGCTGAAGCCCTCCAGGACCAGACAGGAGACCCAGCAGGGAGCTGGGCAGGTGGCCGGCGGCGACAGGAAACCCAGCAGGGAGCCGGACAGGAGGCCGGCGGCCACGGCAGAAGCCCTCCGGGTGCCGGACAGGAGGCCGGCGGCGACGGCAGCAGCCCTCCGGGGGCCGCACAGGAGGCCGGCGGCGACGGCAGAAGCCCTCCGGGGGCCGGACATGGAGGGAGGCCTTCAGCTTGGCCTTGAGTACAGTCAGTAGTTTGTCAATAACTTCGAACTCCGCCCTCTCCCTAGCTTCCTGGGCTGACATAGCTGGAGTGCTAGATTCTGAGGTGGTGCTAGAGAGAAGTTCCTGGCTTGGGGTTTCGGAACAGCTGTCGTGCTGGGCCCTTCGACGTCTTGCTGAGCGTCTCCTGTGCATAGAGGATCCAACAACCTGTGGCTCTGTGGAAAACTGGTCAGACTTGCTCGGGAGTGAGTGGGGGAGAGCGTCAACCGGACATGAAGCCAGCCCAGAAACAAGAGCTGACACCTCAGGTATAGATGGCGTCGACCTTACGGGAGCCAAAACAGGAACAGGTGGGACCGGCCTAGGGGCAGGCGGTGCTGTGGCAGACTCAGGGGTAGTGTCAGGGGCAGAGTGAGGGATATCAGGGACTTTGGTTTTGGTCTGAGGTTTGGACCTTCTACGTCGTGGACCCACGCCTGGAGAACAGAAGGCCAGACGGGTCCCTTCATAACCGGTCAGGACCGGAGTCTGGTCTGGAGTCTGGGTTCTATACCCCAAGAAAGCCTTTGTGGCATCCATGGGGGGGAAGGGAAAAAAAAAAAAAAAAAAAGAAAAGAAAAAAAACCACTCGCACTTCTCTGGGTCCTGGTCTGGCCAGATCCTACTGTCACGGTTTTGGTTAAGGGGTGGACCCAAGAGAGGAGACAGTGCGAGGGATGAACGAAAAAAGGGTTTATTTAACAGATACTAAAATGGTGAAGCTACTAGAGCCCGGATTCAGAACAGAATACCCAAATAAATACAGCTAAGACTCAGACACAAGTTAGACAAGGAAATTAACGAACAAACAAAGGCTACCAAATGAATAAGGCACAGATGAACATTAAACTACTAAAACAGATAAACACAAGGGTAAGGCTACGGAGACTAACAGAAATATAAAAGACACAAACTACCGAACAAAGGAACACACGTAATAAAGATTAAAGTAAAACCAAGCACAACTTAAATCACACTGGAAGGGTAAGGTACCAAAGTAACAGAGGTGGGGGAGCACATAAACACACGAACTAAGGGTAGGCAGACATGAACAAACTAAGCATAAAATTCTGGCAAACTAAGAACACATAAGCTTACCTAAACATGAAAAAAACAGGATCTAAACTAGGGGAGAAAACAAGAGACTAGGCCAAACACTAAATTAAACAAAGGCAAACCTAAAACACAAAAACCCGGGAGCAACTGGCGGGGAAAACAGGACTAAAACAAGAAACACTGATTGAGAAAAAAGCAAACCAAAGACCAAATGACACAGATGTACAGAGTCCCAGAAAAATGTCCAAGAAACTAGAGTCGGACTCCGTAATTTTCTCTGGTCCCCTGCCAAATCTGACCAGTGATGACATGTACACCCGCATGTCGTCATTCAACCGCTGGCTGTCTAGGTGGTGTCCAGCAAACGATGTGGGCTACATAGACAATTGGAAACGTTTTGGGAAAACCTAGGCTTATTAGGAGAGATGGCATCCATCCTACTTTAGATGGTGCAGCTTTCTTATCCAGAAATATGGCTGGTTTTATTAAACAACCAAAAGTATGACAATCCAGAGTTAAGCCTAGGATGCAGAGATCCTGTCCTACACGCCTCTCTGCAGTATCCTTACAACCGTCACCCCCCCACAACTCCCACATACCTATAGAGACTGTGTCTGTTCCCGACCTAAATTACATAAAGTAAATATGACAACAAGAGGAGTTAATCATAATAACCTAATAAAAATTAAGACTACTCCTCTTACAGAACAAAACCCCAAAACTATTAAATGTGGATTATTAAATATCAGATCTCTCTTCTAAATCTCTGTTAGTAAATGACTTAATAAGCGATCATCAATTCGATTTATTTTGTCTCACTGAAACTTGGTTGCAGCAGGAAGAATATGTCAGTCTAAATGAGTCAACCCCCCCAAGTCATATTAATTATCATGTTCCTAGAAGCACAGGCCGAGGTGGAGGAGTTGCAGCAATCTTCCATTGTAGCTTATCAATAAACCCTAGACCTAAACATAGCTATAACTCATTTGAAAGCCTTACTCTTAGCCTTTCACACCCAAACTGGAAAACTCAAAACCACTATTATTTGTTATCGTGTACCGTCCTCCAGTCCCTTACTCAGAGTTTTTGATTGAATTTTCTGATTTTCTAGCTGATTTAGTGCTTAGTACAGATAAAGTCATTATAGTGGGTGACTTTAACATTCATGTAGATGCTGACAGTAACTGCCTGAGCACTGCGTTTAATTCATTATTAGATTCAATTGGTTTTTCCCAAAATGTAAATAAACCCACTCACTGTTTTAGTCACACGTTAGACCTTGTCCTTACGTATGGAATTGAAACGGATAATTTAACAATATTTCCTCACAACTCTCTTCTGTCTGACCATTTTTTAATAACATTTGAATTTACAATAACGGACTATATAGCAGTTAGGAAAAATTCCACTATAGCAGATGCTTAAGTGAAAAAGCTGTCAACAAATTTAAAGAAATTTCTCTGGGCAGCCCATAAATATGATGTAGGTCTTATAAGAGATGTAGAACCTCTGACAGTACATCCAAAATCAGAGTACAAGCCATGTCAGAAGCAATATTCTTTAAAGCAGGAAGCCATCGATGGCATAAGGCCTCTGTTCAATTCTCTGCTAAAAGCAGGTGTAATAATTCGATGTAACAATTCCCCAGTGCGCACTCCCATATTCCCTGTTTAAAAAAGATCTTAATTTGCCGGCCGGCTCAGGGACTGAGCTGAAGCCCTCCAGGACCAGACAGGAGACCCAGCAGGGAGCTGGGCAGGTGGCCGGCGGCGACAGGAAACCCAGCAGGGAGCCGGACAGGAGGCCGGCGGCCACGGCAGAAGCCCTCCGGGTGCCGGACAGGAGGCCGGCGGCGACGGCAGCAGCCCTCCGGGGGCCGCACAGGAGGCCGGCGGCGACGGCAGAAGCCCTCCGGGGGCCGGACATGGAGGGAGGCCTTCAGCTTGGCCTTGAGTACAGTCAGTAGTTTGTCAATAACTTCGAACTCCGCCCTCTCCCTAGCTTCCTGGGCTGACATAGCTGGAGTGCTAGATTCTGAGGTGGTGCTAGAGAGAAGTTCCTGGCTTGGGGTTTCGGAACAGCTGTCGTGCTGGGCCCTTCGACGTCTTGCTGGCGTCTCCTGTGCATAGAGGATCCAACAACCTGTGGCTCTGTGGAAAACTGGTCAGACTTGCTCGGGAGTGAGTGGGGGAGAGCGTCAACCGGACATGAAGCCAGCCCAGAAACAAGAGCTGACACCTCAGGTATAGATGGCGTCGACCTTACGGGAGCCAAAACAGGAACAGGTGGGACCGGCCTAGGGGCAGGCGGTGCTGTGGCAGACTCAGGGGTAGTGTCAGGGGCAGAGTGAGGGATATCAGGGACTTTGGTTTTGGTCTGAGGTTTGGACCTTCTACGTCGTGGACCCACGCCTGGAGAACAGAAGGCCAGACGGGTCCCTTCATAACCGGTCAGGACCGGAGTCTGGTCTGGAGTCTGGGTTCTATACCCCAAGAAAGCCTTTGTGGCATCCATGGGGGGGAAGGAAAAAAAAAAAAAAAAAAAGAAAAAGAAAGAAAAACCACTCGCACTTCTCTGGGTCCTGGTCTGGCCAGATCCTACTGTCACGGTTTTGGTTAAGGGGTGGACCCAAGAGAGGAGACAGTGCGAGGGATGAACGAAAAAAGGGTTTATTTAACAGATACTAAAATGGTGAAGCTACTAGAGCCCGGATTCAGAACAGAATACCCAAATAAATACAGCTAAGACTCAGACACAAGTTAGACAAGGAAATTAACGAACAAACAAAGGCTACCAAATGAATAAGGCACAGATGAACATTAAACTACTAAAACAGATAAACACAAGGGTAAGGCTACGGAGACTAACAGAAATATAAAAAGACACAAACTACCGAACAAAGGAACACACGTAATAAAGATTAAAGTAAAACCAAGCACAACTTAAATCACACTGGAAGGGTAAGGTACCAAAGTAACAGAGGTGGGGGAGCACATAAACACACGAACTAAGGGTAGGCAGACATGAACAAACTAAGCATAAAATTCTGGCAAACTAAGAACACATAAGCTTACCTAAACATGAAAAAAACAGGATCTAAACTAGGGGAGAAAACAAGAGACTAGGCCAAACACTAAATTAAACAAAGGCAAACCTAAAACACAAAAACCCGGGAGCAACTGGCGGGGAAAACAGGACTAAAACAAGAAACACTGATTGAGAAAAAAGCAAACCAAAGACCAAATGACACAGATGTACAGAGTCCCAGAAAAATGTCCAAGAAACTAGAGTCGGACTCCGTAATTTTCTCTGGTCCCCTGCCAAATCTGACCAGTGATGACATGTACACCCGCATGTCGTCATTCAACCGCTGGCTGTCTAGGTGGTGTCCAGCAAACGATGTGGGCTACATAGACAATTGGAAACGTTTTTGGGGAAAACCTAGGCTTATTAGGAGAGATGGCATCCATCCTACTTTAGATGGTGCAGCTTTCTTATCCAGAAATATGGCTGGTTTTATTAAACAACCAAAAGTATGACAATCCAGAGTTAAGCCTAGGATGCAGAGATCCTGTCCTACACGCCTCTCTGCAGTATCCTTACAACCGTCACCCCCCCACAACTCCCACATACCTATAGAGACTGTGTCTGTTCCCCGACCTAAATTACATAAAGTAAATATGACAACAAGAGGAGTTAATCATAATAACCTAATAAAAATTAAGACTACTCCTCTTACAGAACAAAACCCCAAAACTATTAAATGTGGATTATTAAATATCAGATCTCTCTCTTCTAAATCTCTGTTAGTAAATGACTTAATAGCGATCATCAATTCGATTTATTTTGTCTCACTGAAACTTGGTTGCAGCAGGAAGAATATGTCAGTCTAAATGAGTCAACCCCCCCAAGTCATATTAATTATCATGTTCCTAGAAGCACAGGCCGAGGTGGAGGAGTTGCAGCAATCTTCCATTGTAGCTTATCAATAAACCCTAGACCTAAACATAGCTATAACTCATTTGAAAGCCTTACTCTTAGCCTTTCACACCCAAACTGGAAAACTCAAAAACCACTATTATTTGTTATCGTGTACCGTCCTCCAGTCCCTTACTCAGAGTTTTTGATTGAATTTTCTGATTTTCTAGCTGATTTAGTGCTTAGTACAGATAAAGTCATTATAGTGGGTGACTTTAACATTCATGTAGATGCTGACAGTAACTGCCTGAGCACTGCGTTTAATTCATTATTAGATTCAATTGGTTTTCCCAAAATGTAAATAAACCCACTCACTGTTTTAGTCACACGTTAGACCTTGTCCTTACGTATGGAATTGAAACGGATAATTTAACAATATTTCCTCACAACTCTCTTCTGTCTGACCATTTTTTAATAACATTTGAATTTACAATAACGGACTATATAGCAGTTAGGAAAAATTCCACTATAGCAGATGCTTAAGTGAAAAAGCTGTCAACAAATTTAAAGAAATTATTTCTCCATCATTTGCTTCACCATATGTTAATACAATGGGAAGTAGTCTCCTTAATGTTACTCCTGCACAAGTAGATTATCTTGTTGACAATTCTGCAGCCTCACTACGTACAATACTCGATAGTGTTGCCCCTCTAAAAAAGAAGGCAGTAAATCAGCAGAGGCGATCTCCATGGTATAGTTCACAAACACGCAACTTAAAACAGGAAACACGAAAGTTAGAAAGGAAGTGGCGTTCCAGAAAGTTAGAAGAATCTCATTTAGCCTGGAAAAATAGTTTAAAAACGTACAAAAAAGCTCTCAGTGATGCCAGAACAGCATATTATTCATCATTAATAGAAGAAAACAAGAACAACCCCCGGTTTCTGTTCAGCACTGTAGCCAGGCTGACTAAGAGCCATAGTTCTGTTGAGCCTACTATTCCCTTAACTTTGAGCAGCAATGACTTCATGACCTTCTTTATGAATAAAATTGTAGCTATTAGAGAAAGAATTCACCAGATCCTCCCCCCAAAAATTACAGATAGATCTTCATGTACAGCAGTGCTAGAATCATGGATAAGGCCCCACTCCCTGTTAGACTGCTTTTTACCCATAGATCTCTCTGAGCTAACTTCAATTATTACCTCATCTAAACCAACAACCTGTCTGCTAGACCCTATTCCAACTAAGCTGCTCAAGGAAGCTTTACCCTTAATAGATACGTTCATATTAGATATCATCAATCTATCTTTAGAAACAGGCTATGTACCACAGGCCTATAAGGTAGCTGTAATTAAACCATTACTTAAAAAACCCTGTCTTGACCCAGGTGTTTTAGCCAATTACAGACCAATATCTAATCTCCCCTTTATTTCTAAAATAATTGAAAAAGTAGTCGCAAAACAATTATGTGATCACCTTCATAGGAATAATTTGTATGAAGAGTTTCAGTCAGGATTTAGAGTTCATCATAGTACAGAAACAGCACTGGTAAAAGTCACCAACAATCTTCTCATGGCCTCAGATAATGGACTCATCTCTATACTTGTTCTGTTAGATCTTAGTGCCGCATTTGATACCATTGATCATAACATTTTATTACAGAGACTGGAACATGAAATTGGAATTACAGGAACTGCACTAGGTTGGTTTAAATCTTATCTGTCTGATAGATTTCAATTTGTTCATGTTAATGATGAATCCTCCATGCACACAAAGGTTAGCTATGGAGTTCCACAAGGCTCTGTGTTAGGACCAATACTTTTTACTTTATATATGTCTCCTTTAGGCAACATTATTAGAAAACACTCCATAAATTTCCACTGCTATGCTGATGATACCCAGCTATATTTATCTATGGAACCAGATGAAAATAATCAGTTAATAAAGCTTCAAGCATGCCTACAAGACATAAAGGCCTGGATGTCCCACAATTTTTTACTTTTAAACTCAGACAAAACTGAAGTCATAGTATTTGGGCCCAAAATCTCAGAGATATGATGTCCAACCATATTGTTACCCTAGACGGCATAAGTCTGGCCTCCAGTACTACTGCAAGGAACCTTGGAGTTATTTTTGATCAGGATCTGTCCTTTAAGTCACATATAAAACAAATCTCTATAACAGCCTTCTTCCACCTACGGAACATTGCCAAAATTAGGAGCATACTGTCTCAAAGTGATGCCGAAAAACTGGTCCATGCATTTGTTACTTCTAGGTTGGACTACTGTAATTCCCTACTTTCAGGATGCCCCAGTAACTCCTAAAGAGCCTGCAATTAATCCAAAATGCTGCAGCAAGAGTGCTGACTGGAACTAGCAAGAGAGATCATATTTCACCTTCACTAGCTTCTCTCCATTGGCTTCCTATTAAATTTAGAATAGAATTTAAAACCCTGCTTCTTACATATAAAGCTCTGAATGGTCAGGCTCCATCATATATAGAAGATCTCATAGCACCATATCATCCCAGTAGACCACTTCGCTCTCAGAATGCAGGCCTACTTGTGGTTCCCAGAATTTCCAAAAGTAGAATGGGAGGTAAAGCCTTTAGCTATCAAGCTCCTCTCTTGTGGAACCAGCTCCCAGTTCAGATTCGGGAAGCAGACACCCTCTCTACTTTTAAGTCTAGGCTTAAAACCTTCCTTTTAATAAAGCATATAGTTAGTTATAGTTATGCTGCCATAGGCTTAGACTGCTGGGGGACCCACCCCCCAATGCACTGAGCTCCTTTCCTCCTCTTGACCATCTCTCCTCTCCTCTCACCCCGCAATTGTCACCACTGTATGTCATTAACTCTGTGTGTTCTCTCCCGTAGTTGTCTTTGTCCTCCTCTGTCCCCCTCTCTCTGTCCCTTTCTGCAGGTGTCCCCCGGCTTTGAAGCTGTGTGTCTTCCAGCGTGCAGCTACTGGTCCTACCAATTTGCCCGATGTTTTGTTGTTGCTTTTTGTTGCTCTGTTCTTTTCTCTCTCCCCTTTCCACTCACCCCAACTGGTCGAGGCAGATGGCCGTCCACCCTGAGCCTGGTTCTGCTGGAGGTTTCTTCCGTTAAAGGGAGTTTTTCCTCTCCACTGTTGCCTATGGCTTGCTCCAGGGGGAATTGTTGGGTTCTCTTTATATATCTTTATAATCTTGGCTTTATTCTGTAAAGTGCCCTGAGATGACTTTGTTGTGAATTGGCGCTATATAAATAAAGTTGAATTGAATTGAATTGAATAGAGTCCCGAATGAAAGAGTCCATGAAACATACATACAGACGTGGGGTTGGTGAGGGTAATAATGACGTCGGTAACAACAGCGACACTGAAGACGGGAACCACGATGGCAGTGACCACATTAACAACGACGAGGATCTGGCAGGGGAGTGAGGGGAAGACTGAACTTAAGTAGAGGAGGGAACAGGTGCAAACAATGAGGGACAACAAGGGTAAAGCTGGGCAAAAGAACTGGGACAGGAAGTAAGGAGAAGGGGCCACAAAATAAAAGTCCAAAAACATGAAGTGCAGAGAGATCCTGACACTTCTACCTACAGTGGAGGATGGAGATCCTCATAACTGCACAGAGGTTCTGGAAACCATATGTACTTCCAGACCAGATCTCACAGACACACCAATCTTGAATGCTGACTTAGAGTTAATTGTTGATGGGTCTGCTTCCCGAGATTTGCTGTTGTCACCAAACATAATGTCATTTCCAGTGGTACACTACTGGAGACAAAGGGGTTTTATGAAATCAGCCGGAACACCCATTGCACACCACACTCTGGTTGCAGCACTCTTAAATGCAATCGTGTTCCCTAAACAAATATCAGTAATAAAATGTGATGCTCATACTAACAAAACAGATCCCATTTCTACAGGAAATTCAGCAGCAGATGCCGCAGCAAAAGCAGCAGCCAGGACGGGACAATTGTTTAACTTAACTCTGTTTTCTCTTCCACAGGAACTCAACCCACAGGCTGACCTGTCAACCATGCAGTCATTGGCAAGCATGTCTGAAAAAACTCTATGGAGAAAATCAGGTGCAACACTACAAAATGGGATATGGCTTGGCCCAGATGATAAACCTTGCTTACCTAAGGCTTATTTCCATTTGTATGCAAAATTAGCTCATGGTAAAGATCATTCTTGCAAGGGGGGGAATGTGTGCATATGTCAACACTCACTGGTACACCAGGGGTTTTTCAACATATGCAGCTGAATACTGTGGAAAATGTTTAATCTGTGCCGCAAACAATCCCTCTGGTGCCATTAAAATGCCATTGCAAGGTCACCCCCCACCTGCTGGGCCTTTTGAACATTGGATGTTCATTGAATTGTCACCATGCCAAAACAAAAGATATTGCTTGACCATGGTTTGCATGTTTAGCAAGTGGGTAGAGGTTTTTCCTTCTTCCAAACAGGATGCATCCACAGTGGTAAAAGCGCTAACAAAAGACATCATTGTTCGCTGGGGTATTCCAAAAAGGATCAGTAGCGACAATGGTCCTGGGTTTGCCAACAAAGTGTTGAAGGATTTGTTTATTTTGGATTTTAATTAAAATATCATTGTTCTTATCACCCTCAGAGTGCAGGTGCAATAGAGCGACAAAATGGCATCCTTAAGACAAAACTAACAAAATGCTGTGAAGAAACAGGTTTGACATGGGTTGAAGCATTACCGTTGGTACTGTTCTATATGCGTACGAGAGTAAGAACAACACATGGGTTAAGTCCATTTGAGATTATATTTGGAAAACCTCCTAGTATAGGGCTTAATCCCATCAAACAAAGTCTGATGACTGGGTGTCATGAAGATATGATGCTGGATTATTGTGCAAAACCTTCTGCCTCTCTCTAAGTCTTTTGTCCCCAGGTGAAAGCAGCCCTGACTACACCTGCAGACACCAGCCTGCACAATCTCAAACCGGGTGACTGGGTGCTCATCAAAGACCACCGGAGGAAACACTGGAGGCAGAGACGTTTCACAGGACCACATCAAGTACTGCTGACTTCCAGTACAGCTGTGAAGGTGGAGGAACGCGCCACGTGGGTCCATGCCAGCCACTGCAAGAAGATCCCCAAACCTGAATCAGAAAAGGAATTACACCCAGAAGAACACCGACTAGACAAGGAAACAACTGCCGTGGAAAACGACCAGCAAGGTACAGACAGTCAAATTTGTCCCCTGAATTGTTCACCCCGGTGAGGGGGGAGAAGTGCCGCTTGGGCACAGCCCGCACTTCAAGCTTCAACAAACGTCAAGAAGGGTGAATACAGGAAGGTGACATCTGGTGCCCAATGATGGAAAAATCTGGCTATGATGACACCAGCCCCTGTGCAGCTTATGGCCACACCGCTCTCGAAGCGCCCGATCTCGGCAGCCAAATAGAGCCGGGCCTGGTTAGTACTTGGTAGTTAGACTGCTTGGGAATACCAGGTACTGTAAGCTCTTTTGCTTGGGTTTACGGGCAGCACAAGCTGGTGTTACTGCTTACTTATTTATAGAAATTGTTCTATATTTTCATCAATCTTTGTTCTTTCATTGCTGTTTTGCTACTTTATTGGTTTGTCTAACATTGTGCTTCATTACTAGTAGACCAGTACAGTTATAGTACTTTGTACTTTGCCACATTTATTTTCTTCTTAGCAAGTGTCATGCATTCTGCTTCTCCAGCGTTTTTAAGAGTTGTTGATGATATCAACTGATGAACATGGTGCCCTCCGTGGCAGACGTGTTTGCTCGCTCCGCGCTCGAATGTCGGCTTTTCCTTCTTTTTTGTGTGTTTCTTGTTTTTTCTGCAGTGCACAAATGCCATGCACTGCTAACATACAACCGACAGGCATTACTGGACATCACCAACTCACAACACACTGACTTTGCTAGTTTTATTCCGCTGGAGCTACAACTCATTGTTCATTGTTCGCTCCCAGAGTCACCACCGTAACTAAAGGGGGAGGTGTGTGTGTGTTTGTCAACAACTCGTGGTGTGGAGATATACAGACGGTGGATGAACACTGTTCGCCAGATGTGGAGTTTCTACTGCTGAACTGCCGTCCTTATTATCTACCGAGGGAATTTACTGCTGTGTTTTTGGCCGCTGTTTACATCCCCCCGCGAGCTAACTCCACGGCAGCACTCAGCAAACTCCATGACGTCATCAGCGCGTTAGAAACGGCTCATCCTGACGCTGTTTTTATTGTTGCTGGCGACTTCAACCAGTGTAGTTTACGGACTGTATTCCCCAAATACCACCAGCATGTGGACATTCCCACCCGTGATAAGAACACTCTGGACCATGTTTACAGCAACATACGTGGTGCATACAGGGCTGCACCCCGCCCCCACTTCGGACACTCAGACCACATCTCTTTGTTCCTGTACCCTGCTTACAGACAAAGACTGAAACAAACACACCCTGTCACCAAACAGGTTAAACTCTGGACCCCAGAGACCGAGAGCACCCTGCAGGACTGTTTTGCTCTGACAGACTGGGATGTGTTTAAAGCTGCAGCCACTCTGGAGGACTCTTCCATCAGCGTACAGGATTATGCTGAGTATGTGACTGGGTACATCAGCACTTGTGTTGATAACATCGTTCCCACCATACAAATCAGGAAGTTTCCAAACCAGAAGCCCTGGATAAACAGTCAGGTACGTCAAATGCTGCGTACTCGCTCTATTGCATTTAGATCAGGCAATGAGACCGAGTACAAAGCTGCGAAGTACGGACTGAGAAAAGCCATCACAGCGGCCAAGAGGCAGTAGAGAGAGAAGCTGGGTAGCTTCTACTCTACTGCTGACTCAGGGCGGATGTGGCAAGGCCTGCAGCACATCACAGACTACAGGACCAACACCACCAACATCACCACCTCAACAGACAGCCTGCCAGACGACCTCAACACATTCTACACCCGCTTTGAGGGCCCCAGCTACACTGCAGAGAGGGGCCCCACACACACCTGGACCACTCAACCCCCCTCCCCTCCACCAACTGTCTCAACGACCCAGGTACACAAAGCTCTTAGGAAGATCAACCCCCGCAAAGCAGCAGGTCCTGACAACATTCCTGGGCGGGCCCTCAGAGCATGTGCCAACGAGCTGGCTGACGTTCTCACCTCCATCTTTAACCTCTCCCTCAGCCAGTGCACTGTTCCTTTGTGCTTCAAGACCACGACCATCGTCCCCCTGCCTAAGAAGAGCCCACCCACCTGCCTGAATGACTACAGGCCAGTGGCACTCACTCCAATCATTATGAGAGAGTGGTGCTGGCCCACATTCAGAGCAGCATACCAGACCCTATTGACCCCCTGCAGTATGCCTACCGGCCCAACAGGTCCACCTCGGATGCCATTGCTGCTGCCATCCACTACTCCCTCTCTCACCTGGAAAATAAGGACTCATACCTGAGGATACTTTTCATAGACTACAGCTCCGCCTTCAACACGGTCATCCCCCACAAACTCACCCACAAACTGTCCACACTTGGTCTACACCCCACCCTCTGTGACTGGCTCCTAGACTTCCTGACTGGCAGGCCTCAGTCTGTCAGGATTGGTAACAGGACTTCAGCCAGACTCATCACAAACATTGGCACTCCACAGGGTTGTGTACTCAGCCCCATCCTCTACACCCTGTTCACCTATGACTGTGTCGCCTCCCACAAGGACAACATCATCCTGAAGTTTGCGGACGACACTGCAGTGATAGGACCCATTGCTGGCGGTGACGAGGCAGCCTACAGGAGGGAGGTGGCCAGTCTGGTGTCATGGTGTGGAGACAACAACCTCACCCTCAACACGGACAAGACGAAGGAAATGATAGTGGACATGCGAAAGGAGAGGAGAACGCATCAGCCACTGTTCATCTGGGAGCTTGAAGTGGAGAGGGTGAGCAGCTTTAAATACCTGGGTGTCCACATCACTGAGGACCTCACTTGGACACCTCACGTCACGCAGCTGGTCAAGAAGGCCCAACAGCGGCTGTATTTTTTGAGGAGGCTGAGGAAGTTTGGCATGTCGCCTAAGATCCTCAGCAACTTCTACAGCTGCGTCATTGAGAGTGTCCTGACCAACTGCATCACGGTGTGGTACGGCAGCACTACTGCCATGGACCGTAAACGCCTGCAGAGAGTGGTGAAGACTGCACAGAAGATCACCAGGACTCCACTGCCCTCTCTGCAGAGCATCTACCACCGCAGAGTCCACAGGAGAGCTGCGTCCATCCTCAAAGACCCCTCTCACCCCCAGCACGGACTGTTCACACTTCTACCCTCAGGACGGAGGTACAGAAGTGTGAAATGCAGAACCTCGAGACTGAAGAACTCTTTCTTCCCCTCTGCCATCAGACTCCTAAAAAGCTGACAGGAGTTTGCAACCATGAACATAACATAACATAACTGTTACACGGACACAACTGATACATGGACAACTGCTCACGAATCACATTTTGTATTTGCACACAAATTGTTTTTTGAATTGCACTACCGCACTGAGAACGGCACTACCTCACTTTATTGCCTACTCAGAACTGAACTACCTCACTTTATTGCCTTTTTTTAAGAACTTCACTACCTCACCTTATTGCTTTATTGCTCTTATTTGTTTGCTCTTACTTTTTTATTTTATTTGTATTTTATTTTATTTCTATTTTTTGTAAATTCTCATTTTACTTACTGTGTGACATTCAGAGTGGAGGGCAAAGTAAGAATTTCATTGTACAGGGAAACATGCGTTCTATCTGTGCATATGACACTTTGAATCTTGAATCTTTGAATCAAATGCAGCTTATGGCCACACCGCTCTCGAAGCGCCCGATTGGAGGAGGACAGGGGTCTGGTCGTGCGGAGAAAGTGTGCTGCAAGAACAGACGTGTTTGTGAGCTGCCGCCCGTTTGGTGTGCATTTTTCGTTTTCGTGTTCATTTATTTGCCTACCTAGTGTATGATTTTGAGTTTGGATTTATTGCTTTATAAACCCCTGACGGATTGATTCCGCTCGGGGGCGTTTTTCGTTTTCTTGTTTTTGTTTAATTTGTTGTCTAAATATCAAGCTGGCCTGCTCGGCAGCGCGGTGTGTGTATGAGCTTTTCCGCCAGCATGAGCGCGACGGACATCATGGCTGGCGAGAGGAGAAATGTCTGCACCATGCAGAGTTTTAAAGCCCCCAATGCTGGTGCTGGAAAAAGCAGAGACTCTACAGAGGGGAAGAGTGCGGGAAAAAGTTTGAGGAATAAAGTGGTGGAGAACTACGATGTGCTTATGGAAGTGAGAGGAGCTGCGGCGAGGTTGATGACGGCGGAGACAGAGAGACATCCAAGGAACGAGACGGATCAGAGAGGAGAGGAAAAGAGACGCCACGCGAATACATATGTAAAGAATCTGACGGTGATGGCGGAGGATTTGGGAGAAGAGAGGCTGAAAACGTTGGAAGTGATGAGAGCGATGCGCGACATCTGCGGACATCTGTTTTTCACGCAGACAAGTTGTGGTGGGTACATTAAAACAGTTGCGTATTGACCTGTGTCTATTAGCAGCGGGCCTGGTGACTGAATTAATTGACTGCAAATATATTGTAGCGCCCCACGGCTTATGGGAGCAACTGTGGGAGGCGGCAGGAAGAAGGAAGAACACTTGTGCCCCATACACCGCACGACTCCAAGTGTCTCAAGCTGCTTTACAGGAAGCAATGACAGGACAATTATTGCCTTTTTTTTTTAACACACAAACAGCGGCCGGCCACCGTGAAGGCTACTCCTATACACAGCACTTTCCCTCACGGTGCCGGCCAACACATACCACATATCACACATAACAAAACCAGAACGTCTGAACACACCTAATAACACTAATCTTAACACAAATAATACACATTAAACACTTTAAACACATAGAACTATTAACATGGCTATTACCCATAATTCCCCGGGGCTCACTGAGCCAGCCCCCAAACTAACCCACTAGCCAGGCCGTTACAATATTTTTTGCAGTGAGAGTGATCACGCCTCTGTAAGAGTGACTCTTGTGGCGGTGGGGCTGCAGAGGAATGGGGGAGTGTGGTGTTTCAACTCCAGTTTGCTTAAAAATGAAACTTTTCATTCAAAGATGACCATGTTTCTCTCTGCTCTGGTCGATGAAAGTGAGTTTATTACTGATATACTAGAGTGGTGGGAGCGCACAAAATTACGGATTAAAAAGCGCTGCATTGCACTGAGCAGAGAGAGCAGAGCCAGGGAGAGGAGAGAGGAGACTGTGCTGAGGGATTGTCTGCAGCAGGAGATTGATTTGATCGAAGCTGGGAGTGGCCACGCTTTAGATGAGTATCTGGAGCTAAGGGAGCAGCTGAAACACATTCAAGAGAGGAAGTGTAGAGGTGCAATGATCCGGAGCAAAACTTGTTTTTTGCTGGAAGGGGCGTGCTGCAGTGCCTTCTTCCTTGGATTAGAAAAGAAGAAACAAATGCAATCACACATAGCAAAAATAACAAGGGTGGTTGGGACAAAATGCACAGATTTGGTCTATATTTTACAGGCAGCACAGGATTTTTATACTGATTTATTTCGAAAGGAGGATCTGGATAGGAAATGCATGGATAGGGTGATAGGGGCAATCAGCTGCTCTCTTGGCTCTGAGGATGTGAGTCACTGATGGCGACATCCAGCTGAGTGAAGTTCGAGAGGCAATCGCTGACTTGAATGTTTCAAAAAGCCCTGGTGTGGATGGTCTCTCTGCAGAGTTTTATCAGTGTTTCTCCTACCTGATTGCCCCTATCCTTTGCTGGCTTTTTGCTGTGATGCAGGAGGAGAAGAGATGCGCAGACTCATTCTTGAGAGGTGTGATCACTCTTGTCTTTAAAAACAAGGGTGCTAGAGATGACCTGGCCAACTATAGGCCAATTAGTCTACTGAACACAGACTATAAAATATTGGCAAAACTGCTGGCCTCCAGGCTTAAGAGGGTGATTGGGACAATTATAGGACCAACCCAGACCTACAGTATTCCTGGGAGGGATATAGCGGACTGCATCCTATCGACGAAATTCTCGTTTGAACATTTCATGTCCACGGGTGGGGTTTACCTCGGCGTGGATCTGGAGAAGGCCTTCGATAGGGTCGGTCATGAGTATCTCTTTCAGTGTCTGAGGGCGTTTGGTTTTGGGAGGGTGTTTAGTGGCTGGATTGACCTGTTGTATGGCAGAGCTGCTAGTATGGTGAAATGCAACGGCTCGCTGACTGATCCAGTCCCCCTGGAGCGGTCCATAAGACAGGGGTTCCCCCTGTCAGCCATGCTCTATGCCATTGCTGCAGAGCCGCTCGCACCGTCTATTCTTGCAGATCCCTCAATAAGAGACATTGAGACCCCCAGGGGAAATGAGTTTCGGTTAGCTCAGTATGCGGATGACATCAATATAATGGTGAAGGATAAAGCTAGTCTCCGCAGAGTCATGTTGCACCTTGAGGAGTATGAGCTGGCTGCAGGGGCAAGGGTGAACAGGGCAAAATCATGTTTGGTTTCTGGCCCGGGAATTGATTTAGGGGAAATGGGCCGGGGCTTTCAGCGGGCTTGGGATGAACTAAGGGTATTGGGAGTATATATGGGACCTAATGCCCTGGCATGCACACAGAAGACATGGGCAGGGAAGCTTGCTGCATGTAGATCGAGGCTTTTGTTGTGGAAAACAAGGCACATCGGTCTAAAAGGCAAAGTAATAATAATAAATTCGTTGGTAGTGCCAAAACTTGTCTACGCTATGCAGGTCTGCCCTGTGCTGTGGTATGTCATTGTCTCCCTCTGCAGCATCTCCGCAGAGTCATGTTACACCTTGAGGAGTATGAGCTGGCTGCAGGGGCAAGAGTGAACAGGGCAAAATCATGTTTGGTTTCTGGCCCGGGAATTGATTTAGGGGAAATGGGCCGGGGCTTTCAGCGGGCTGGGGATGAAATAAGGGTATTGGGAGTATATATGGGACCTAATGCCCTGGCATGCACAAAGAAGACATTGGCACAGCAGCTTGCTGCCTGTAGATCAAGCCTTTTGTTGTGGAAAACAAGGCGCATCAGTCTAAAAGGCAAAGTAATAATAATAAATTCGCTGGTAGTGCCAAAACTTGTCTACGCTATGCAGGTCTGCCCTGTGCTGTGGTATGTCATTGTCTCCCTCTGCAGCATGGTGGATTATTTTTTGTGGAATGGAAGACCCAATATGATAGCCCATAGAACTTTAATTGGGCCCCTTAAAAAAGGAGGGTTAAACCTTTATGATTTAAGGATGAAAGTGCTTGCTTTAAGAGTCAAACTTATTAAAAAGGCTTTGAATAGCAAGATACAGAATATATGGACGCTACATGTATGATAATATAATGAAACGGGGGAGTTGTGGAATATTTAATTTATGCAGCTCTGCTTTCAGGTGGCCTGTGCCAGACTCGGACCCTCTATTTCAGGAAGCCGCTGAGGCATGGGTCAAATTATTGCCTCAGTTGGAATGCGTATTACGCACAATAATGGAAATGCTAAATCACCCCTTTTTGGCAATCCACGCCTCGGAGGGCGGGCGATACTCCGAGAGGGGACGGGTCTGGTGCACAAAACACTGAAGCAGGTGAGCGATATTGTTGACCTAGGTGGGAGGATTAATGCGCAGGCCACCTATGAAAAATTAGGGAGTCTAGAATTGATGATAAAGAAAAGACGAGTTCTTAATCTCTGTAATACTGTGGTTAAGAATATACAGAGTAACTGGTTGGAAATGTTGCAAGAAACTTCACAGGATCTGATGGAGACTGATGGGATTGAGTTCTCTCTTGTCTGTGATTCCAAGGGCAGAACTGTTTCTGATCTTCCAACAAAATTCTGGTATTCATATCTAGTATCTCAAATCTTCAAAACACCAACTGCAGAAGCCAAGTGGTTGTGTCTCTTTCCGCAGAGGCCAATCTCAACAATCTGGTCTAATTTATATGGCAAGTGGATTCCACCATCAGTAATAAATACAAACTATAAGTTGCGTCACAGGAGGGTGCTCACTTCTGTCAGTCTCTATCAGATCAACAAGCAGTTGTATTCAAGAACATGTGTATTGGGCAAAGTGGAGGATGAAGATTTTGAAAAAATTTTTCTGCACTGCTCAGTTGTAGGGTCTTTGAGAGCTTTTGTCAGGACCCTGCTGTCAGAAAAGTGTAGAATGAAAGGGTTAGAGGGGGAACAATGGGAGTGGATTTGGTGTTTTGGGATACTGGGAAAATCACAGCACTGTAATAACACACTGATTAATTTCCTCCTAAGTTTTGCTAGACATGTATTGTTTTATGCATGAAATTTGGCTTTATATGATGGGAAATATGTGAGAAAGGTGGTGGTTTTTAAGCATAAGTTTTATTTGGAAATTTTGTTTTCATATGACAAGGATTGGTTTGTGGCATCGTTGGGGAAAAAAACAATGATTTTTGCGCAGTGAAAGGGGAAAAGGAAAGAATTCTGGTGTTGGATTTTGGGTAGGGGAGATATGACTGTGTGACTGCTGTATGACTGCTGAGAGCAATACGTGATGGAGGCATTGTTGCATTGCGTGAGACGGGGCCGAATAAATATGAGGTGACGGTCAAGAGCGAAGCTGGAAAGAAAAGACTTTTAGATGGATTTAAAGTGGGTAGAGCAGTGGTGATGGTGAAAACTTTAGTTATTGATGAATTGGTGGTGTCATTTTTGAATTTGCCTGCCTATATTGCGGATGAGGACATTTTAGAAAAACTGGATGTGTGGGGAGTGAGAGCAATCTCTCCTATTAAAAGACAGTTGTGGCCTGGGACTGATGTGGCGGACGGAACAAGATATGTAAAAGTTAAATTTAATGAAACTGTGCAGTCATTACCATATTCCTCAAAATTTATGACGGGCACAGGGCCAGAATACTTCAGAGTTATTCATAATAATCAGGTTAAAGTTTTGTGTGATGTGTTTACAGCCTGTGCATATAGTAAGAGATTGCCCAGATTTCACATGCTTTAAATGCAACAAAAAGAGTCATTATGCACGTGAGGGTGAGGCCTGGGCACACAGGTGTGTTGCGTGCCATGCCCCAGGGGAGCAATGTAATTGCCATAATACAGGTGAAGGGGAGGTAGCCCGGGACTCAATCTCTGATGATGAGAGAAGTACATTTACATTTACATTTACATTTAGTCATTTAGCAGACGCTTTTATCCAAAGCGACTTACAAGTGAGGTACAAGGCAAGCAAAAATCTAAGTCAAGGAGAAAACATCAAAGCAAAGTCCTATCAGAAAAGTGTTCACAGTTCACGAGATACAAGTGCAAGAGAGCAGAAAGTTTTTTTTTTTTTTTAAAGATTTAAGTGCATAGGAAGATGCGGAAGAGTTCAGTTTTCAGCAGTTTTTTGAATATTGGGAGAGAATCAGCTGAGCGTGCAGCGTTTGGTAGCTCGTTCCACCATCGTGGGATCATTGCGCTGAACAGTTTTGCTTGGTGTCTTCTATGCGGTGCTGGGACCACCAGACGTCGTTCGTTGGCAGACCGCAGCGGGCGAGAAGGATTGTAGACTTGAATGAGTGAGTTGAGGTAAGCGGGAGCTGTCGAGTTAACAACCCTGTAAGCAAGAGACAGAGCTTTGAACCTGATACGAGCAGCAACAGGAAGCCAGTGTAGAGATCTAAAAAGTGGTGTGACATGGGTCTTTTTTGGCTGATTAAAAATTAGGCGAGCTGCGCATTTTGGATCATCTGCAAGGGTTTGATTGTGGATATCGGTAACCCCATCAACAAAGCGTTGCAGTAATCAAGACGAGATGTGACCAGCGCCTGTACAATGAGTTGGGTTGTATATTCCGTGATGTAGGGTCTGATCTTCCTGATGTTGTAAAGAGCAAATCTGCAAGCCCTAGAGACTGAGGAGATGTGGTCCTTAAAGCTCAGTTGGTCGTCGATGATGACCCCCAGATTTTTGGCCGAATTAGTGGGGACAATCACTGTAGATCCAATGTTGATGCTGATGTTGTGTTGCATCAAAGGTCTGGCTGGGAAGACAAGGACTTCGGTCTTAGAGAGGTTGAGTTGAAGGTGTCTCTCCCTCATCCAGGCTGAGATGTCTGAGAGACAGGCAGAAATGCGCGATGAGACAGTAATGTCAGGCCTGCAGAGGAGCCAGCTCTGGGTAGCGACATAGAGAGTGAGAACAAGCTTGGAGATGAGGTGGTGACACAGAGTGCTGACTTGCTGGTGCAACAGGGCATAAGAAATGAGGGGGCGGATGAGCTGGGATCCAGTATGGATCAGGTGCTGGCGGAGTGGAGCGGGGATGCTGCGAGTCGCCCTGAAGGGGGCTGGCTAGGCTCACCCCGGCGTGAGCCGAATGAGCCTCACTCTCAAAACGAAATAGAGTCCACCCCTCGAATACTCACTTCTGATGTAGCCCTGCTGACTCCCCAGGCTAGTAGCGTGGACTCAGATTTATGGTCCAATGGGTAAAACAGGTCAGGAAGAGAGCACAGCAGGGTAAGCCAAGTGGAACTGAGGGCGGGTATAAATATAAAGGTAAGAAATATGCCAAAAAATGACAGGGCTGATTTTTTTCTGGGAATGCTGCTTCTCTCTCAAAATTTAAATGGTCTAAAAAGCATTGAGAAAATTGAACAGCTTTGCGGGGAAATGTGTGACATCCTGTGCGTCCAGGAATGCAGGTGGAGTTCTGAAACAATAAAAAGCATAAAGTGCTTTTGGAGAGCGGATCTTTTTTATTCCCTCTCCCCAGACAAAACTGCAGGGGTAGCAATTTTTTAAAGCCTGGATTGTTTGAGAGTGTCATACAAATTTCTAAGGATGATCAAGGAAGGCTACTGGTGATTGATGTATTTGACCAGAGTCAGAGATATAGAATTTTGAATTTATATGGGCCAAATAGTGAAGCTAAGTTTTTTCAGGCGCTGTAAAAGATGGACAGATGATCGCTCGGTGGTGATAGGGGACTGGAATGGGACGCTGGCTAGGATAGATGTGGGTGTCAACAATAAATTTAAGAATGACACTAGTAGGTCGGCTGTGTTTGAATGGATGGAGGAGTGTGACTTGATGGATGCATGGAGAATACTGAACCCTGGTACCCGTGCGTATTTACGCAGGCAAGTGGTATTGGGCAGGCTAAAACAATCTAGAATAGATTTGTACTTGCTAGCAGCAGGTTTGGTTACGGTCTTAAATAACTGTAAATATGAGTTTTGCACTTGGCGTGATCATGCCTCTCTGAAAGTGACTCTGGGGGGGAATGGGGGCTTGTGGTGCTTTAATTCAGGCCTCTTAGAGGATGAATTCTTTATAGCAAAAATGAAGCCTTTTCTCTCTGCTTTATGTGATCAAAGTGAGTTTGTTGTTGACATCATTGAGTGGTGGGAGCGCACCAAGTTAAAAATCAAGAAGCGCTGCATCGCAATGAGCAGAGAGAAAAGACGAAGACAGAGAAAAGAGAGGAAGATGAGCTGAGGGACCGCCTGAAAAAGGAGCTTGAGTTGATTGAGGCTGGGTGTGGACATCCTTTGGAGGGGATATCTTGGGCTGAGGGAGCAGTTGAGACAGCTGGATGAGAGAAAATGCAGGGGTGCAATGATCCGCAGCAAAGCGCAGCATATGTTGAAAGGTGTACTGCATTTTTTCTGGGAGAAAGAAGAGACAGACCAAAACATACATTTCTGAAATAAAGGACTCACATACTGATTCAGTGGATATTTTACAAACCGTGCATGATTTCTATTCCAATTTGTTTAGTAGTCAAAAGATATCACAGATAAAGTTAAATCAATTACTTGGAAAAATTAGTTGCTCCCTCATTCATGAGGATGCAGCTTTGTGTGATGGAAACATCCAGTTGGAAGAAGTGAAAGAGGCAATCTTAGCCCTGAATACATCAAGGAGCCCGGGTTCGGATGGTCTCTCAGCTGAATTCTATCAGCATTTCAGTTACCTGCTTGCCCCTGTCCTCTGCAGACTGTTCTTTGCCATACAGGAGGAGGGCAGGTGCGCAGAGTCCTTCCTGAGGGGCGTGATCTAGTGTATAAAAATAAAGGGGAAAAATCTGACCTAGCAAACTATAGACCAATTAGCCTGCTCAATACTGGCTATAGGATCCTGACTAAGGTACTGGGTTTTAGGCTGAAAGGAGTGATCGGCTCGATAATTGGGCCTACCCAGACTTACAGTATTCCTGGGAGGGCTATCGCATCCTGTCAACAAAGTTGTCTTTTGAAAACCTAATGACGACAGGGGGCGTATACCTCATTGTTGATTTGGAGAAGGCATTTGACAGGGTCATTCATGAGTTTCTCTTTGGATGTCTGGGGGTTTTTGGGTTCGACCCAATTTTTCGAGAATGGGTGAAGATGTTGTACAGCCAAGCTACTAGTGTTGTGAAATCCTTTCCCCCTAGAGAGATCAGTAAGGCAGGGATGTCCGCTGTCTGCTATGCTGTATGCAATTGTAGCAGAGCCTCTTGCACAATCCATTATAACCGATCCGCTTATCAAGGGGATAACATCTCCCAAAGGTAACGAGTTCAAAATAGCTCAGTATGCGGATGATATAAGTATTATGGTTCAGGATAGTAAGAGTCTACAACAGGTGCTAAAACACTTTGAAGCACCTTGAAGCATATGAGCAGGCGGTGGGAGCGCGAGTTAATAGGAGGAAATCCAGCCTTATTTGTGGCCCCGGGTCTGCTCTAGGGGATGTGGGTCTGAATTTTAAAAGGGGTGAGACTGAGGTCAAGCTACTTGGAGTATATGCTTGTCCTCAGCTGTTGGTCAGGGTCTGCAAAACCTGGGAGGAAAGGCCTCGGGCTGAAGGGAAGAGTGGTCATTATAAACTCCATAATAGTGCCGGGGCTGGTCTATGCCATGTAGGTCTGTCACCTGGCGGGCGATGTACTGTCCGGACTGTGCAGCGCTATCAATGGTTTCTTGTGGAAAGGCAAGGCCTTCACTATTGCTCATAAGACACTAGTTGGGCCATACGCAAAAGGGGGTCTAAAACTCTGTGATTTGAAAACCAAATTAATATCTTTAAGACTGAAACTTTTTTAAAAATGGCTGTATTATAAGACTGCGTCCATGTAGTCCTTCCAAATAAAATCAGAGATAAGGAGGAGGGGTGCATGTGGGGAGTACAATTTATGCAGCGTTGTGCTGGCACGACCTGTGGCAGATGCAGACCAACTTTTCCAGGAGGCCGCTGAGGCATGGGTTCAGGTCTTGCCACAACTAGAGTGCATCTTGAATTCGAAAGTAGATGTGCTTAAGCAACCAATCTTTGGTAACCCGCGTCTCAGTGGCCGAGAGAGATACCTGGGTGGCCAGGGTGCCTTAAATGAGGTTTTTCACCAAATTGGGGTTGTTCTGGACCAGACAGGGGCTTTAAACCCTCAGGAAGTCCTGAAAAAAGCAAGAAGAACAGGTTTGAACATCAGAAGTGTTACATTATATCTATATCTATATATAGATATATATCTATATAGATATATTGCATGTTTACAATGTGTGGTTATGATTATCCCCCTATATTTATAAATATATGTATTTACAATAGGGAAATAGGTCTTGGTTTAAGTTGTTTGATTTAGTTGAAAGGCATTGCAAACGGTGGACGGATCATCGTTCGGTGGTCATACGGGATTGGAATGTGGTGCTGGCCAGAATGGATGTTGGGCCTAATAATAAATTTAAAGATGACGCTAGTAGGTCGGCTGTATTTCAGTGGATACAGGAGTTTGATTTAATAGATGTGTGGAGAGTTTTGAACCCAGGCACCCGTGCATACTCACGTAGACAAGTGGTGTTGGGCAGGCTAAAACAATCCAGGATTGACCTGTGCTTAGTAGCTTCGGGCTTAGTTAGGGGCTTAAGAGAGTGTGTGTATAGTTTTTGTCCCTGGAGTGATCATGCCACCTTGAAGGTGTCTCTGGCAGATGACAGCATGCGGAGGAATGGGGGATTATGGTGTCTGAATGTGGCCCTCCTGGAAGATAAACTCTGTAGTCATCATAGCCTCTGTGGTCATTCCTCTCTGCCCTGTGTGATGAGAGTGAGTTCGCTGTTGACCTTATCGAATGGTGGGAGCGTGCTAAAGTGAAAATTAGGAGGAAATGTATAGGACTGGGCAGGGAGAAAAGGCTGAGACAGAATGGAGGAACTGGAGCTGAGGGACCGTATGAGAGAGTAGCTGGAGCTGGCTGAGACGGAGAGTGACCGTCCTTTAAATGTTTTCTTGGAGCTGAGAGAACAGCTGAGGGAATTGGATGTGAGGAAATGCAGGGGTGCAATGATCCGCAGTAGGGCACAGCACATGCTGAAAGGGGAGCGCTGTACAGCATTTTTTTCTTGGCTTAGAGAAGATGAGGCAGGCAAGAACATATCTCACAAATAGCAGACACGGAAGGGAACGTACAATCCGATATAGTGGACATTCTACACTCTGTCCAAGAGTTTTATACTACACTCTTTAGTAAACAAAATGGATCACAAAGGAATATGGGTACAGTTTTGGGGAAAATCAGCCGCACTATCAGCCATGATGAAGCAGCTCTCTGTGATGATGAAATCCATCTGGCTGAGGTAAGGGCTGCAATTACGCCCTTAAATAAGTTCAAAAGCCCAGGCTCAGATGGTCTCTCAGCCAAATTCTATCAGCTATTCGGTGACATTGTGGCCCCGATCCTCTGCAGGCTCTTCACTGCCATGCAGAGAGAGAACAGATGTGCGGAGACCTTTCTAAGGGGTGTGATCACTCTGGTAAACAAAGGAGTTAGAACAGACCTAGCGAACTACAGGCCAATCACCCTGCTCAACACAGATTACAAAATCCTGGCAAAAGTGCTGGGGTTCAGACTTAGTGGGGTGATCGGGTCGATAATTGGACCGACCCAGACCTATAGCATTCCGGGGAGAGACATCGCGGACTGCATCTTGTCAACAAGGTTCTCTTTTGACAACCTGATGACAACGGGTGGTGTGTATGTGGGAGTGGATCTGGAGAAAGCTTTTGACAGAGTGAGACATGATTTCCTCTTCGGATTTCTTGAGGTATTTGGGTGTGGGACAACTTTTAGAGGATGGGTGGATCTGATGTATAGCCGGGCTACTAGTGTCGTCAAGTGTAACAGGTTCTTGACAGATCCCTTTCCCCTGGAGAGGTCAGTAAGGCAAGGCTGCCCCCTATTGGCGATGCTTTATGCCATTGTAGCAGAGCCACTAGCACTAGAGGCATATGAGCAAGCCACAGGGGCACGTGTCAACAAGTCCAAATCTGTCATGATTGCAGGGCCGGGTGTGGATTTGGGAGACATAGATTGGGGTCTCAGAAGAGGAGACACACAGATAAAGGTGCTAGGGATCTATATTAGTGCCCAGCAGGAGACCAGCACTAGGAAAACCTGGGAAGAGCTAATTGCATGGTGCAAGACCACGCTGGGGCTGTGGAAAATGAGGGCCTTGGGATTGAAGCGCAAAGTGACAATTGTAAATGCGGTCATAGTTCCTAAGCTGGTCTACGCCATGAAGGTGTGCCATGTGCCGAGTGATGTCTCGTCCGCTTGAGCGATGCAATAAGGGATTTCTTGTGGAAAGGTAGGGCAATGGTGATAGCTCACAACACACTGGTCGGGCCATACTCAAGAGGTGGCCTCCAGCTGTGTGATTTGAAGACCAAGGTAGTGTCCTTAAGGATCAAATTATTCTCTAAGTTGATTTGTGACAAGGCAGAAAGCATTTGGAAAGATAATTTGTACGGGGATGTGGTGAAAAGAGGGCGGTGTGGAATCTACGCAGAGTCTCGCTAGCTTGGCTCATTGTGGAGACCTGCCCGCTCTTCCAGGAGGCTGCAGAGGCATGGAGTACAATCTTGCCTCACCTAGACTTGGTGGGCGAGTGGGTTGCTTCATGGGCAGAGGGATATTAACTGAGACGTTGCACCAAGTAAGGGATCTGCTCAATCCGGAAGAGGCTGTGGACCCCGATGCTGTGTTCTGTAAGGTCAAAGCAAAAGGGTATAATATTTATTGGGGGAAAATTAAGAGCTTTTGTGGCAGGATTTGGCAATGCATGCCACAGAATAGGAATGAGAGATTGCAAGAGACAAAGGGTGTGCAGGTGGGGGACGGCAGAGTTGAATTCTCTATTATGTGTCATAAAAATTAAGAAATTTGTAGAGCTGCAGCCAAAATTCTGGTATAAGTTGCTTTGTGATGCAATTTTCAAACAGCCCACGGCCCACTCAGGCCGGGTGCTAATATTTCCCACACGCCCTGACTCTGGCATTTGGGCTACGTTTCATCAGAAGTCGCTACCCCCTGCAGTTCTGAACTCCAATTACCTTCTGCGCCATAGGAGGGTGCTTTTCTCTGTCGTCCTACACCAGATTAGCAAAGAGAAGTACGCACGAACGTGTGCAGTCTGTAAAAGGGAGGAAGAGGATTTTGACCATTTCATGTTGTATTGCACTGTGACAGAGGTTAGAGAATGGGTGAAGAACTTACTGAATCAGAAATGTAGAGCATCGATTCTTCCTGGGGAAGCATGGGATTGGGTGTGGTGCTTTGGGGTGCAGAAAGGACAAACAACAGCAAACACGGAGTTGATTAACTTCTTGCTGAGTGTAGCAAGGCATGTTCTGTACATTGCCAGAAACTATGCTCTTTTTGGGAACAAAATAATAAACAGAGTGATATTCTTTCAGAGCCTAGTGGCAAACTACGTGAAGGTTCTCTTTTCGGCTGACCAAGAGGGTTTTATCCAGAGGTTTGGGGGACATAATGACTAATGTGGTTTGGATAGCCAAGGAGGCTTATCTATTGATTTTGGTTGAACTGAAAGGAATTCTTGTCAGGGGCAATGGGGAGAATTTTTTGGCGGTTGTGACATACATCCCACATTCTGCCCGAACTCCAGTAAACAACATCGTCTGTTTTTCTGTCCTTTTTGTACACTCGAGGGTGCACACATACCTCAACATTTCAGGTATTCATGTTGGTTGTTGTTCTGATATACTGCAATTGTTCTTTTTGAATTGGGGGAAAATGAAAATATATATAATATATATAAAATATAATATATATGAGTGTGTATATATCTATATATATCTATATGTCTATATATATCTATCTATCTATATCTAATCTATCTATCTATATTGCATGTCTACAATGTGAGGTTGTGAATATCCCCCTATATTTATAGGTATATGTATTTAGAATAGGTAAATAGGTCTTGCTTTAACTTGTTTGATTTAGTTGAAAGGCCTATGAATTTACTGTTTTTGTTTACCTTTCTTTGTATATTTTTTGCTTGGGTTTACGGGCAGCACAAGCTGATGTTACTGCCTACTTTACAGAAATTGTTATATATTTGTCCATCACTCTTTGGTCTTACATTGCTGTTTTGCTATTTTATTGGTTTGTCAACCATCGTGCTTCTTTACTAGTAGACCAGTACAGTTGTAGTACTTTGTACTTTGCCACATTTATCTTGTTCTAAGCAAGTGTCATGTATTCTGCTTCTCCAGCGTTTTTAAGAGCTGTTGATGATATCAAATGCAGCTTACGGACACACAGCTCTCGAAGCGCCCGATTGGTTGCAGACAGAGGTGTGGTATCTCTCTGGAGCGAGTAGTTACGGACACGTGCATGAGCCGTTTGGCGGGCTTTTTTTATTTTGGTTGTGTTTTGGTTTTCATTTACCTATCCAGTATAGAGATTTTGATTTCATTTGTCACTAATCCCCCCGCCGGATTTGCTCCGTTCGGGGGGCGCTTTCATTTTGCTTTTTTTTTTTCTTTTTGTTTAGTTTTTGTTAGTGTTTTTGTCGAGTGTCACTCGCGTCTCCTGGTTACGTAAAATGGAGAATGGCAGAGATGAACGAGGTAGAGTGACGGAGGACGCTGTCAAAATTGTGGCTCCTACTATGATATGTCGGGGAGAAACGGCAATGCCAGCCGAAATATTGAGAGAGGAGACAGAGGACGGAGCGGGAGGAAACAAGCGCCAGGTCGCGGAGGAGAGAAAGAAGACAAATGGTGGACAAGTTTTGTGCTTGTCAACACAGAGGAATAATTCAGCAAAGAGGACATAGAAAGGAGTGGAATTGGTCAGGGAGCAGCGGCAGATGAGGTCAGAGATTGATGGCATTTGTGTGGGTGGAAAACATCGGGAGGAACGGGCGAGGATGCAGACGGAGCTGGGTGGAAGACGGGAGACAACAAAAGAAATGAGGTACGAAAAAGATTTGACTGTATCGGCAGAGGTGGTGGGTGAAGAGAATGGAGCTGTTACGAGCAATACGCGATGTGTGTGGAGGCATAGTTGCGCTGCGTGAGACCGGATCAAATAAAAATGAGGTGATGGTAAAAAGTGAAGCTGGGATGAAAAGGCTACTGGATGGATTTAAAGTTGGTAGAGCGGTGGTAATGGTAAAAACTTTAGCAATTGATGGTGTCATGGAATAGAGGCAAAGAGAAAAAACAGCTTAGAAAATGACCATTTTAATCTGTATTTCCTTGATAATGCTGCTTCAATCCCAAAATCTAAAAGGGTTAAACATTTGGAAAATTGAGCAACTCTGTGGAGAAATGGCATGCAACATCTTGTGTGTCCACGAATGCAGGTGGTCCATGGACAAAATAGACAGTATAAAATCTTTTTGGAGAGGGGAGCTCTTTTACTCCCTCTCCTCTGACAAAACTGCTGGAGTTGCAATTTTTGTAAAGCCTGGGGTATGTGAAACTATTGCGGAGATTTTTAAGGATGAACAGGGTAGATTAACTGTTATTGAAATTATACATTGTAATAAAAAAAAAATGCAACCTCAAGGGGGCACAAGCCAGTGTCTTCTTGTGCCAGTCCCAAGTCTGGATAAATGCAGAGGGTTGTGGCAGGAAGGGCATCCAACGTAAAACACATGCCAAATCAAACATGCGAATTGTGACAATAACTTCCATACCGGATCGGTCGGGGCCCGGGTTAACAACGACCACCACCGGTGCTGTTGACCTACAGGGTACCGGTGGAAATTGGACTACTGTTGGTCGAAGACGAAGAAGAAGAGGAGGAAGGTGTGTTCATAGGCAGAGAGAGAAGAGGAAAGCTAAGAATGTAGGACTGACAGTAGGGACTTTGAATGTTGGTACTATGACAGGGAAGGCTAGAGAGTTGATCAACATGATGCAGAGAAGAAAGGTGGACATACTGTGTGTCCAGGAGACCAGGTGGAAAGGTAGCAAGGCTAGAAGCTTAGGAGCAGGGTTCAAGTTGTTCTACCATGGGTCAGATAGGAAGAGAAATGGAGTAGGAGTTATCCTGAAAGAGGAGTTGGTGAGGAATGTTCTAGAGGTGAAAAGAGTATCAGACAGGTTGATGAGTCTGAAGATGGAAGTTGAAGAGGTGATGTTCAATGTTGTGAGTGGTTATGCCCCACAGGTAGGATGTGAGTTAGAAGAGAAGGAGAAATTCTGGAGTGAGTTAGATGAAGCGATGCAGAGCATCCCCAGAGGTGAGAGAGTGGTCATTGGTGCAGATTTCAATGGGCATGTAGGTGAAGGGAACAGAGGTGATGAGACTGTTATGGGCAGGTTTGGTCTTCAGGACAGGAACACAGAAGGACAGATGGTGGTAGACTTTGCAAAGAGGATGGAAATGGCTGTAGTGAACACTTTCTTTCAGAAGAGTCAGGAACATAGGGTGACGTACAAGAGCGGAGGTAGAAGCACTCAGGTAGACTACATCTTGTGTAGACGCTGTAATCTGAAAGAGATCAGTGACTGTAAAGCATTGGTAGGGGAGAGTGTAGCCAGACAACACAGGATGGTGGTGTGTAAAATGATGCTGGTGGTGAAGAAGATGAAGAGGACTAAGGCAGAGCAGAGGACGAAGTGGTGGAAGTTGAAAAAGGAAGATTGTTGTGTAGTTTTCAGGGAGGAGCTGAGACAGACTCTGGGTGGTTTGGAGGTGCTTCCAGATGACTGGACTACTACAGCTAATTTGATCAAGGAGACCGGTAGGAGGGTACTCGGTGTGTCATCTGGAAAGAGGAAAGCGGACAAGGAGACTTGGTGGTGGAACGAGTAAGTTCAGGAGTGTATACAGAGAAAGAGGTTAGCTAAGAAGAAGTGGGACACAGAGGACTGAAGAGAGTAGACAGGAGTACAGGGAGATACATCGTAAGGTGAAGGTAGAGGTGGCAAAGGCCAAACAAAGAGCATATGAGGACTTGTATGCTAGGTTGGACACTAAAGAGGGAGAGGTGGATTTGTACAGGTTGGCCAGACAAAGAGATAGAGATGGGAAGGATGTGCAGCAGGTTAGGGTGATTAAAGATAAGGATGGAAATGTATTGACAGGTGCCAGGAGTGTGATGGGAAGATGTAAGGAGTACTTTGAAGAGTTGATGAACGAGGAAAATGAAAGGGAACAAAGAGTAGAAGAGGTGACTGGTGTGGAGCAGGAAGTAGCAAAGATTAGTAAGAGTGAAGTGAGGAGGGCGTTGAAGAGGATGAAGAGTGGAAAGGCAGTTGGTCCTGATGACATACCTGTGGAGGTATGGAAGTGTCTAGGAGAGGTGGCAGTAGAGTTTCTGACTAGTTTGTTTAACAAGATCTTGGAGAGTGAGAGGATGCCAGAGGACTGGAGGAGAAGTGTACTGGTGCCAATTTTTAAGAACAAGGGAGATGTGCAGAGCTGTGGCAACTACAGAGGAATAAAGCTGATGAGCCACACAATGAAGTTGTGGGAAAGAGTAGTGGAAGCTCGGCTAAGGTGAACATTTGTGAGCAGCAATATGGTTTCATGCCTAGAAAGAGTACATCAGATGCAGTATTTGCTTTGAGGATGCTGATGGAGAAGTACAGAGAAGGTCATAGGGAGTTGCATTGTGTCTTCGTAGTTGTAGAGAAAGCGTATGACAGGGTACCGAGAGAGGAACTGTGGTATTGTATGAGGAAGTCTGGAGCGGCAGAGAGTATGTTAGAGTGGTGCAGGACATGTATGAGAGCTTTAAGACCGTGGTGAGGTGTGCTGTAGGTGTGACAGAGGAGTTCAAGGTGGAGGTGGGTCTGCATCAAGGATCGGCTCTGAGCCCCTTCTTGTTTGCTCTGATGATGGACAGGCTGACAGATGAGGTTAGACAAGAATCTCCATGGACTATGATGTTTGCAGATGACATTGTGATTTGTAGAGAGAGCAGAGAGCAGTTGGAGGAAAATCTAGAGAAGTGGAGGTCTGCTCTGGAAAACAGAGGAATGAAGCTTAGCCGCAGTAAGACAGAATACATGTGTGTCAATGAGAGGGACCCAGGGGGAACGGTGAGGTTACAGGGAGCAGAGGTGAAGAAAGTGCAGGACTTTAAGTACTTAGGGTCAACGGTTCAGAGCAACGTTGAGTGTGGAAAAGAGGTGAAGAGACGAGTGCAGGCAGGTTGGAACGGGTGGAGAAAAGTGTCAGGTGTGTTGTGTGATAAAAGAGTATCAGCGAGAATGAAAGGAAAGGTGTTCAAGACGGTGGTGAGACCAGCGATGTTGTTCGGCTTACAGACAGTGGCACTGAAGAAAAGACAGGAGGCAGAGCTGGAGGTAGCAGAGCTTAAGATGTTGAGGTTCTCTTTGGGAGTGACGAGGATGGACAGGATCAGGAATGAGTACATCAGAGGGACAGCTCATGTTAGATGTTTTGGAGATAAAGTCAGAGAGGCCAGATTGAGGTGGTTCGGACATGTTCAGAGAAGAAATTGTGAATATATCGATAGAAGGACGCTGAGGTTGGAGCTGCCAGGCAGGAGGTCTAGAGGAAGACCAAAGAGGAGATTTATGGATGTAGTGAGGGAGGACATGAAGTTAGTTGGTGTGAGTGAAGAGGATGCAGAGGATAGAGTTAGATGGAGGCACATGATTCGCTGTGGCGACCCCTGAAAGGGAACAGCCCAAAGGAAAAGAAGAAGAAGAAGAAGAAGAAAAAAATACAGAATTCTGAATTTGTACGGTCCGAACAGTGAATCTGAAAGGAGGAGTTTTTTTGAGCTCTGCAAAAGGTGGACAGATGATCACTCTGTAGTGGTAGGAGATTGGAATGTTGCTCTGACTAAGGTGGATGTAGGTGTTAATACATTTAAACATTAGTAGATCGGCTGTTTTTGTATGGATGGATGAGTGTAATTTGATAGATGCGTGGAGAGTGCTGAACCCCGGCATCCGTGCGTATTCGCGCAGGCAAGTGGTATTGGGCAGGATAAAGCAATCCAGGATTGACCTGTGTTTGTTGGTGTCGAGTTTGGTGCAAGGTGCTGAGGGAAAAGACAGAGGAGTCTGAGCTGAGACATCATCTAAAAGAGGAGCTTGAGCTTATTGAGGCTGAGTGTGATCGTCCCTTGGATGTCTATCTTGGATTGAGGGAGCAGCTGAGACAGTTAGATGAGAGAAAATGCAGAGGTGCAATGATCCGCAGTAAAGCACAACACATGTTGAAAGGGGAGCACTGTACTGCTTTTTTCTAGGTTTGGAAAAAAGGAGACAGGCAAAAACTTACATACCAGAAATAAAAGACCCTCATGGAAACACACATACTGACATAGTAGATATTTTACATGCAGTACAAGACTACTACATTAATTTGTTTAGCAAACAACATAACAAAAAGCACAAATGGATACAGTATTAGGCAAAATTGGCTCACTCCCTCAAGATTGGCTGCTCCCTCAGGACCAAATAAATTTGAAGTGACTGAAGAATGAAGCTGGGAAGAAGAGACTGTTGGATGGACTAAAAGTGGGGAGAGCATTAGTGATGGTAAAGTCTTTGGCTATAGATGAGTTGGTGGTTTCCTTCTTAAACCAGCTTGTATTTCTGATGAAGAAATACTGGAAAAGAGGACAACAAGAGAAATCAGGGAAAAGTGGGGCAGAGGGCAAAGGGAAAGGGAAGAAAAAGGCCAGAGATAGATGATCCCCTTTTGTGTGATCCTTTTCATGCATCTCTAGTCCCAAAACCTAAAGAGTCTAGGAAAAGTATGAAAAATCAAAAGACTGCGTGACATGGAATGTAACATCCTGTGTGTCCAGGAATGAAGATTGACTATGGACAAAATGAAAGCATTTTGGAGAGGGGATTTGTTTTATTCCCTCTAAAGCCGGGTGTTTTTGAGAATGTGACAGAGGTTTTTAAGGATAACCAAGGGAGACTGTTGGTTCTAGATACTGTATATCGCAATAAAAAGTACAGAATTCTAAATCTATATGGCCCGAACAGTGAGGGTTTTTTTTGGGCGTTGTAAAGGGTTGACGGACGATCGCTATGTAGTGGTGGGGGACTGGAATGTTGCTCTAACTGGGCTGGATCTGAGTGCAAACAACGTATTCAAAACAGAGACTAGTAGATCGGCTGTTTTTTCAGTGGATGACTGAGGGGGATTTGATTGATGCTTGGAGGGTTCTGAACCCCGGCACCTGTGCATATTCACGCAGGCAAGTAGTATTGGGCAGAATAAAACAGTCTAGGGTAGACCTGTGTTTGCTGGCATCTGGCTTAATTCCTATGTTAAATAAGTGTGAATATAATTTCTGCACATGGAGTGATCATGCCTCGCTGAGTGTGACTCTTGGGGAGAGTAGCATGCAGAGGAATGGAGGGGTGTGGTGTTTTAACTCAGCCCTCCTAGAGGATTCATTTTTTTAAGGATAAAATGAAGTCTTTTCTCTCTGCTCTGTGTGAGGAAAGTGAATTTGTAGTAGATATCCTTGAGTGGTGGGAGCACGCCAAGTTTAAAATAAGGAGGCGCTGCATTGCACTGAGCAGAGAGAAAAGGCTAAGGGAAAGAGGTAAGGAGGCTGAGCTGAGAGACCGTCTGAAAAGAAAAATTGAGCTTGTTGAAGCTGGACATGGCCATCCCCTGGATGGCTATCTTGGACTGAGAGAGCAACTGACACACCTAGATGAAAAAAATGTAAAGGAGCAATGATCCGCAGCAAAATACAACATGTAGTGGAGGGAGAGCGCTGCACAGCATACTTTTTGGGCTTAGAAAAGAGAAGGCAGACCAAAACATACATAACAGAAATACGGGACTCTGGGCGCAATACACACATCGCTTTAGTAGATATATTACAAACTATACAGGATTTTTACTCTCTCTCTTTGTGTTTTTTCTAGATTTTGTTTACTGAAAAGATTAAAGTATTAGGTAATGTCGGCTGCTCTCTCAGTCCTGAGGATGCAGCTATGTGTGATGGCTATGTCCAGCCAGGGGAAATCAGTGCAGCCATTGCTGAAATGCATAGAGCTAGAAGCCCGGGTTCGGATGGCTTCTCAGCTGAGTTCTATCAGTCTTTGCTATCTCCGGTCCTTTGTAGGTTGTTCTCTGCCATGCAAATTGAGAACAGATATGCAGAGTCTTTCGTGAGAGGCGTGATCACTCTGGTTTACAAGAATAAGAGAACCAGGAACGACTTGGGGAATTATAGGCCCATTAGATACCTCAATACTGACTACAAGATCCTGGCTAAGGTGCTGGCGTCCAGACTCAAAAGAGTGATTAGGCCGATTGTTGGGCCTACCCAGACTTATAGCATTCTGGGGAGGGATATTGCTGATTGTATCCTGTCAACCAGAATCTCATTTGAACAGCTAATGGCCACAGGTGGCATCTACTTGAATGTGGACCTTTACGTGCAGCACAAGCTGGTGTTACTGCCTACTTTTATAGAAATTGCTCTATATTTTCATCAATCTTTGGTCTTTCATTGCTGTTTTGTTACGTTATTGGTTTGTCAACCACCGTGCTTCTTTACTACTAGACCATTACAGTTATAGTACTTTGCCACATTTATGTTTTTCTTAGCAAGTGTCATGCATTCTGCTTCTCCAGCATTTTTAAGAGCTTTTGATTATATCAAATGCAGCTTACGGCCACACAGCTCTCGAAGCACCCGATTGGTTGCAGACAGAGGTGTGGTTTCTCTCTGGAGCAAGCAGTGACGGATACTTCTTTTTGTTTTTGTTTTGTATTTTTGCCGAGTGTCACTTGCGTCTCGAAGTTACGTAAAATGGAGAATGGCGGAGACAGACTGACGGACGACGCTCTTAAAATTGTGGCTCCTACTATGAGATGTCGGGGAGAAACGACAATGCCAGCCGAAATATTGAGAGAGGAAGCAGAGGACGGAGTGGGAGGAAGCAAGCGCCAGGTCGCAGAGGAGAGAAAGAAGACAAATGGCGGACAAGTTTGCTTGTCAACGCAGAGGAATAATACAGCAAAGAGGATGGAGAAAGGAGTGGAATTGGTAGGAGAGCAGCGGCAGATGAGGTCGGACATTGATGGCATGTGTGAATGGAAAACATCGGGAGGAACGGGCGAGGATGCAGACGGAGCTGGGCGGAAGACGGGAGATAACGAAAGAAATGAGGTATGAAAAAGATTTGACTGTATTGGCAGAGGTGGTGGGTGAAGATAAGGTGAAAACAAAGGAGCTGTTACGAGCAATATGTAATGTGTGTGGAGGCATTGTTGCGCTGCTTGAGACTGAATTGAATAAATATGAGGTGACGGTAAAAAGTGAAGCTGGAAAGAAAAGGCTACTGGATGGATTTAAAGTTGGTAGAGCGGTGGTAATGGTAAAAACTTTAGCAAATGATGAATTGGTGGTGTCATTTTTGTATTTACCTGCGTATATAACGGATGAGGATATTATTAAGAAGCTGGACATGTGGGGAGTGAGAGCGATCTCACCTATTAAAAGGAGGATGTGGCCCGGGACTGATGTGGCAGATATATGAAAGTAAAGTTTAATGAAACTGTGCAGTCACTGCCATACTCAAAAATTTATGACAGCTACTGCTCCGGAGTATTTCAGGGTAATTTACAATAATCAAGTGAAGGTTTGTCGGATGTGCTTACAGCCTGGTCACATCGTGAGGGACTGTCTGGATATCACGTGTTTTAAATGTAATAAACAGGGACATTATGCACGTGAGTGTGATGCCAGGACAGATGTATGGAATGTCATAGCTCCATAGAGGAATGCCAATGTAAAAATATAGATGAATGGGGAGGGTAGCAGAGAATCCATCTCTGATGATGAGTGAGGTTAGACCTGTAGAGGAGCCAGAGCTGAATATAGGCAGTGAGAGTGAAAAGGAGGATGAGGTGGTGTTGGAGACGCAGAGCAGTGACCTGCCTGTGCGAGAGAAACATTGGAATGAAAGAGAGGATGTGTTAGGATCTAGTATGGATCAAGTGCTGGCAGAGTGGAGCGGGGATAGGGCGGGACGCCCTGAAGGGGGCTGGCTAAGCCCATCTTGGCTTGCTTCACCAAAGGTCCCCTTTCATAATGAAATACCACCCGCCCCTAGAGAGGAAGACTCAGATGCTGCCCTGCTGGCTCCCCAGGCTGACAGTATAGAGTCAGATTCGGAGATGGCTGTTCAGCAGATAAAGCAGGTTAGGAAACGGTCACAGCAAGATAAATCAGGAAGGAGTGAGGGAGGGAATAGAGGCAAAGGGAAAAAACATCTTAGAAAATGACCATTTTAATCTGTATTTTCTTGATAATGCTGCTTGAATCCCAAAATCTAAATGGTTTAACAAACATTTGGAAAATTGAGCAACTCTGTGGAGAAATGGCATGCGAAATCTTGTGTGTCCAGGAATGCAGGGGGTCCATGGACAAAATAGACAGTATAAAATCTTTTTGGAGAGGGGAGCTCTTTTACTCCGTCTCCTCTGACAAAACTGCTGGAGTCGCAATTTTTGTAAAGCCGGGGGGGTGTTAAAGTATTTGGGAGATTTTTTGGGATGAACAGGGCAGATTAATTGTTACTGATATTATACACTAATAAAAAATAAAGTGAGTATGAAGTGGATATCATTGAGTGGTGGGAGCCCACCAAATTTAAAATCAAAAAGCGTTGTATCGCTCTGAGTAGAGAGAAGAGGCTGAGGGAAAAGACAGAGGAGTCTGAGCTGAGACATCATCTAAAAGAGGAGCTTGAGCTTATTGAGGCTAGTGTGGCCGTCCCTTGGATGTCTATCTTGGATTGAGGGAGCAGCTGAGACAGTTAGATGAGAGAAAATGCAATGCAGAGGCGCAATGATCCGCAGTAAAACACAACACATGTTGAAAGGGGAGTGCTGTACTGCTTTTTTTCTAGGTTTGGAAAAAAGGAAACAGGCAAAAACATACATACCAGATATAAAAGATCTTGATGGAAACACACATACTGATATAGTACCACTACACTAATTTGTTTAGCAAACAACATATAACAAAAGCACATATGGATACAGTATTAGGTAAAATTGGCTGCTCCCTCACAAGGATGCGGCTCTGTGTCCTGGTGACATTCGGATTGAAGAAGTGAGAGCAGCGATTGGAAGCCTTAATACGTCTAAAAGCCCAGGTGTGGATGGTCTCTCAGCTGAGTTTTACCAACATTTCAGTAACATACTGGCCCCCGTCCTCTGCAGGCTATACTCTGCCATGCAGGAGGAGAACAGGAGTCTTTTTTGAGGCGTGTGATCACTCTAGTTTATAAAAACAAAGGCGCCAGAGACGACCTAGCAAATTATAGGCCAATTAGTCTGCTCAATACTGACTATAAGATCCTTGCTAATGTGTTGGGGTTCAGGCTTAAGGGAGTGATTGGCTCGATAGTTGGGCCTACCCAGACTTACAGTATTCGGGGGACAGATATCGCTGACTGCATTTTGTCAACAAAATTCTCATTTGAGAATTTTATTTACATTTAGCAGACACTTTTATCCAAAGCGACTTACAAGTGAGGTACAAGGCAAGCAAAAATCTAAGTCAAGGAGAAAACATCAAAGCAAAGTCCTATCAGAAAAGTGTTCATACTTCACAAGATGCAAGTGTGAGAAAGAGCAGAAAGGATTTTCTTTTTTTTTTTCCTTCTTTTTTTTTTTTTATAGATTTAAGTGCATAGGAAGATGCGGAAGAGTTCTGTTTTCAGCAGTTTTTTGAATATTGGGAGACAGTCAGCTGAGCGTGCAGAGTTTGGTAGCTCGTTCCACAATCGTGGGATCATTGCGCTAAAAAGTTTTGCTTGATGTCTTCTGTGTGGTGCTGGGACCACCAGACGTCGTTCTTTGGCAGACAGCAGAGGGTGGGAAGGATTGTAGACTTGAATGAGTAAGTTGAGGTAAGCGGGAGCTGTCAAGTTAACCACCCTGTGAGCAAGAGACAGAGCTTTGAACCTGATGCGAGCAGATACAGGAAGCCAGTGTAGAGATCTAAAAAGTGGTGTGACATGGGTCTTTTTTGGCTGATTAAAAATGAGGCGAGCTGCTGCATTTTGGATCATCTGCAAGGGTTTTATTGTGGATACCGGTAACCCCATCAACAAAGCGTTGCAGTAATCAAGACGAGATGTGACCAGCGCCTGTACAATGAGTTGGGTTGTATATTCCGTGATGTAGGGTCTGATCTTCCTGATGTTGTAGAGAGGAAATCTGCAAGCCCCAGAGACTGAGGAGATGTGGTCCTTAAAGCTCAGTTGGTCGTCGATTATAACCCCCAGATTTTTGGCCGATTTAGTGGGGGCAATCACTGTAGATCCCATGTTGATGCTGATGTTGTGTTGCATCGAAGGTCTGGCTCTGAAGACAAGGACTTCGGTCTTGGAGAGGTTGAGTTGAAGATGTCTCTCACTCATCCAGGCTGAGATGTCTGAGAGACAGGCAGAAATGCGCGATGAGTCAGTGGAGTCGTCCGGTGGAAAAGACAGGAAGAGCTGTGTGTCATCAGCGTAGCAGTGATAGGAAAGACCATGTGAGTGAAAGATGGAATCTAGGGATGAAGTATAGATAGAAAAGAGAAAAGGACCAAGAACTGAGCCCTGCGGCACACCGGTAAAGAGGCTATGAGAGTGAGAAAGATGCCCCCGCCAGGATACCATGAAGGTTCGTCCCGATAGGTAAGAATGACGCCAGTCTAGAGCTGATCCAGAGATGCCTAAGTCAGAGTGTGGACAAGAGGATCTGATGGTTCACAGTGTCAAAGGCTGATGATAGATCAAGTAGAATTAAGACAGACCATTGACCTGTGGCTTTTGCAGCTCGAAGATATTCCACAACAGTCAGGAGTGCTGTTTCTGTGGAGTGACCCCTCTTGAAGCCAGACTGGTTGACATCGAGGAGGTTGTTCTTGGAAAGGAAGTCAGAGTTGGTTGAAGACTGCTCTTTCCATTGTCTTGGCCAGAAAAGGAAGGATGGAGACAGGTCTGTAATTCTCCACTACAGAGGGATCAAGAGAAGGCTTCTTGAGCAGTGGGGTAATCAAGGCCTGCTTGAAAGAGGTTGGAAAAGTCCCTGTTTTGAGAGATGTGTTGATGACTTGTGTAATAGTTGGCATTAATGCGGGTGCAACTGCTTGAAGAAGAGTGGAAGGGATTGGCTCCAGAGTGCAGGTGGGTGGATACGTCATCCTCAGTCAGAATTGCAAATGATGAGAGCAATGCAGTGTTGGAAGAAGTTAGACGGATGTCATCATCTGGAGGAGAGAACTGTGAGCTGATGGCTGCCACCTTGTTGGTAAAGAAGTTGGCAAAGTTGTCAGCAGTGAGAGAGGTAGATGGCGGAGGTGAAGGTGGGTAGACGACTTATTTGAAAGTGGAGAACAACTTTCTGGTGTCCAAGGTGTTGCTGAGCTTCTCCTGGTAGTAATTGATCTTTGCCCTGGTGACACTGTGAGAAAAAGCAGATTCTGATACTCAGTAAGGGCAGATGGAGTCTTGGATTTGCGCCACTTCCTCTCAGCACTCCTGAGCGTGGTGGGTTGTTCACGGATTTGAAGGTGAGAGACGAGCGGGTCTCGAAGACATGGGACATGGACAATCTAGACATGATGAAAGTGTATTGCAGAGGCTGTCTGTGGCTGCATCTGCATCGAGGATGGAGAGGTCCTGTGTTGGGGGCAGAGTTGCGGAGACCAGCGAGGAGAATCGATCAGCGTTGATAGACCTGAGGTTGCGCCGGAATGTTAGAAGTGTGGGGGAGATTGCAAAGGTCTAGGGATAAAGACTGAATTGAATGAAGAAATGATCCGATACATGCAGAGGAGTGACCAAGATGTTGTCTGTGGTGCAGTTCCGGGTGAGGATGAGATCGAGGTTTTTGCCAGCTTTGTGGGTCGGAGGAGTGGAGACCAGACTCAGGTCAAATGTGTTTAGAAGAGCAAACACATCAGCCGCATGTGGTTTGTCCAGGTGGATGTTCAGGTCTCCCATGAAGATGAGAGGAGTGCCATCTTCCGGGAAGTGGGACAACAACAGGTCCAGTTCATTGCAGAAGTTCCCCAGCTGGCCCGGTGGTCGATATATCACAATCACCTGGACTGCAATCGGTGCTGTGATCCTAATGGCATGATATTCCAGAGAAGACAGATTGCTGAGTGGTGCTGTCAAGGAAAACTTCCAGGTATCAATAATGAGAAGACCAGTCCTACCCCCCGACCTGATGAGCAAGGAGTGTAAGAGAATTAAAAATTGGCTGAGAGTGCAGCTCGGGTGGCCGTGTTCTGTGGCATAATCCAGGTTTCTGTAAGTGCAAGCAGGTGAACAGCTGACTGTGTAGCAAAAGCTGGAATGAAGTCAGCCTTGTTCACTGCAGACTGGCAGTTCCACAGGGCAAGAGAAAAAGAGGCTGGTGGCAAATTGGTCTGGGTGACAGCGCACAGTTGAGAAACACGTCGTCCTCTAGTAGGACGCCATGTCCTGCATCTGCAGAGTAGAACAGGGATCTGCTGAAAACACATGGTAAAACAAAGAAAAAGGCTTTCTGGAGTAAAAGCGGTTAATGTAAAGCAAAATAGAGAAACAGAGGAAATAAAAGAAGTTAGAAATAAACTACCTAATGTCCTCATTCGGTGGGCTCGTGCAGGTAGACTCGCTTGTCTTTATAGAATTTTAGAAGAGGCGGGGCTGAGGTTAAAGTCTTTGGTGTGTATTTGGGCTCACAGCCAGAGGCCAGCAATCGTAGATCCTAGGAAGAGCAGGTTGCGTGGTGTAGATCGAGGCTCGGACTGTGGAGAATGAGGGTATTAGGTTTAAAAGGGAAAATCACTGTAATAAATGCAGTAATTGTGCCGAGACTGGTCTACACTATGCAGGTTTGTCACCTGCCGAGTGATGTACTGGTCCGCCTGAGCAGCGCTACTGAGGACTTTCTATAGAAGGGGAGAACAATGAAAATTGCACATAAGACACTGGTCGGGCCATACATAAAGGGGGGACTCAAACAGTTTTATTCTTAATGACTTCAGTTTTACTTTTAAATTACACAGTCTAAGAAACTGATGTGCCAAAAAACTAAAAACATATGGGAAGATTATATGTATGATGATGTTCTGGAAAGAGGTATCTGCGGGTTATACAATCTATGTAGCGTTACACTCGGCCGGCCTATTGTGGGAACATGTCCACTCTTCCAGGAGGCGGCTGAGGCATGGGTGGAAATCCTGTGTGAGTGAGTGTGTAATTACGTTAAAACCAACCCATCTTTGGGAACCCCTGCTTCGGCGGCCGAGAGGGATGTAAAGCTGGTCCAGCTGTCTTGACTGAAGCGCTGCATCAGATTAAAGATGTTTTTGACCAGAAGGGGGCTCCTAACCCTCTTGCGGTATTTAGCAAAATTAGGATGAATTTTTATGTTAAATCCTGAGTTGTGCAATTCTGTAATGATATATTACAGAAAATGCCGCAAGATTGGAAAGAGTGGTTTCTGGAAGCAGACGAGGATCGGGTGGAGGACGACAAGCTGGATTTCTCTCTTGCCTGTGACGTCAAAAACAGAAAACTGCGGGGGTTTAATCGCCTTCTGGGAAACTGGGATGAATAAATACGAAGTTACGGTAAAGAGTGGTGCCGAAAATAAAGAGGTTGTTGGATGGTTTTATGATTGGACTGGCTGTAGTAATGGTTAAAAATTTGTCTGTGGATGAGCTGGTGGTTTCCTTTTTAAACCTGCCAGCTTATATCGCTGACGAGAAAATCCTGGAGAAGCTGGATGTGTGGGGAGTGGTGTCTCCTATCAAAAGACGATTGTGCCCGGGAACGGACATCACTGACGGCACAAGGTTTGTTAAAGTTAAATTTAATGACACAGTGCAATCTCTCCCGTACTCAACAAAATTCATGACGGCGACTGGGCCTGAATATTTTAGAGTGGTGCATAATAACCAAGTTAAGGTTTGCAGAATGTGCTTACAGCCTGGACATGTAGTGACAGACTGCCCAGACTTCACCTGTTTTAAATGTGATAAGCGGGGACATTATGCTCATGAGTGTGACTCTGACGCACAGGTGCGAAGCATGCCATAGCGCTGCAGAGGAATGCATGTGTATAAATAATTTAACGGGGAGGGATGTGAGTGATAGAGAGCCCATCTCTGAGGAAGGGAATAGTGCGGGAGCCTCTGAAGGAGAGTCGAGGGAGGAGAGGGAAAAAGAGCCAGAGGTTGGAGGGATTGAATAGATCCCGGAAACCCAATGTAGCCAGGAGGAGAGAGAAGTGGTTTCCTTGGTTCTAGTATGGATCATGTAGTTGAGGAGCTGGAGACAGTGCAGGAGAGTGAGCTGGGGACAGTGAGCTGGGGACAGTGAGCTGTGGACAGTGAGCTGGGGACAGTGAGCTGGGGACAGTGAGCTGTGGACAGTGAGCTGGGGACAGTGAGGGTCCCCCAGATGGACCTGCCTCAGCCCCTATTACTCCACTCGCCCAAGCTCAATATGAAGTAATGCCCTCCCCTATCCCTGTTCTGGTCCGGTTCTGGAGGTGACCTCACTGAATCTGACTCAGAGATGGACTTTCAAATAGTAAGAAAAAGAGCTCAAGCTGATCAATCCATGAAGAATGAGGGAGGCCTTATTAGAGACAATGGGAGGATGAGCGGAGTCTAGAGGAGACGCAAGGTTCTTATGGGGATGAGTGAAGTACGATCCTGATAGAGTAGACAAATATAGAGATGCAGTGGGGTTAAGTAACTTAAAGATAGGGTAGGGAAATGGTGGGAGGAGGGACCGCTGGGGAAGATGTAGTGGTCTGGATCCATAACACAGAGGCAGGCCTGGTAGTGAGAATGTGGAACGTAGCCGTGGTGAATCTCCAATCCTTGATAGTGCAAACAACTCCCAAATCCCAATTAGTGATATAATATGCAAACTCCAAAATCCCTTAAGTGATTCAGTGCCCTAGTGCAATAGTCTCATAGTTCTGGATTCCATAAATCTCTTATGTGACACAAACATGGTTCTTAACATAAGAATTCTTACAGTGGACGGAGTCCTTGATATTTAATGTCTTGGTCCACAAATGGTACACATGAAGAAACCTTCAGTGGATATTCATTGGTGAAGTCCCTGATGCAGGTAACTTGAACATATGATGGATACTCGTCTGAATTCTGTATTAGCGTAGTAATGGATAATCACATAACTTGGTAAAAATGTAACATGGCATGATCAAAATGTAGACATGACGTGGTAAATCTTCACCTTTTAATCACATTGTTACAAGAGCTTGTGAAAAACTTGATCCTTCATGGGCAGAAAAAAGTACTCATAATCCTGGTCATTCATTAGGTTGGCAAGGGAGCGGTTACTCACATAACCAAAGTAGCAGGCAGAGTTAGGTCAAAAACGTAACATGGTCTGAAGATGATTTAGAAGAAAGCTGGAACGCCACGGTGAGAAAGCAGACAATCTGGCAGCTTGGTGAGGGAACTGAGGGAGGGAACAGCAGGTGAAACTAATTGCCGGTGATTAGTAAAGTGGAGAAAAATGTGACGGGACCAGGAACAGGAAGTGTCTGCAAAATAAAAGTCTTAAATGGGGAAGTGAAGTTGGTGAGGCTGACAGATGGCTTAATGCCCCGGCATGCACAAAGAAGATGGGCAAGGCAGCTTGCTTCGTGTAGATCTAGACTTTTGTTGTGGAAAACAAGGCGCATCAGGCTAAAAGGTAAAGTGGTAAACTCGCTGATAGGTTAATTCAATTCAACTTTATTTATATAGCGCCAATTCACAACAAAGTCAACTCAGGGCACATAACAGAATAAAGTCAAGATTATAAAGATGTATAGAGAGAACCCAACATTTCCCCCTGGAGCAAGCCATAGGCAACAGTGGAGAGGAAAAACTCCCTTTAACGGAAGAAACCTCCAGCAGAACCAGGCTCAGGGTGGACGGCCATCTGCCTTGACTGGTTGGGGTGAGTGGAAAGGGGAGAGAGAAAAGAACAGAGCAACAAAAAGCAACAACAAAACATCGGGCAGATTGGTAAGACCAGTAGCTGCACGCTGGAAGACTCACAGCTTCAAAGCCGGGGACACCTGCAGAAAGGGACAGAGAGAGGGGGACAGAGAGAGGGGGACAGAGAAGGACAAAGACAACTACGGGAGAAAACACACAGAGTTAATGTCATAACTGTATGACTCTTAAGTCAAAGTTATTCAACTAACTCTAACCCTTTTTTAGGAAACCGCTGAAGCATGGGTCAAGATATTACCTCAGTTGGAATGCCTAATACGCACAAAAATGGATGTCCTCAATCAACCCCTTTTTGGCAATCCATGCTTCGAAGGGCGGGTGATACTTCGGGAGAGGACGGGTCTGGTGCACAAAACAATGAAACAGGTGAGCGGTATTGTTGACATAAGTGAGAGCCTTAGTGCGCAGGACACCTTTGAGAAATTAGGGACTCTGAGAATAATGATTAGAAAAAGGCAAGTTCTTAGTCTATGCAATACTGTGGTTAAGAATATTCAAGTTGGAAAAGTTGCAGGAAAACTCAGGATCTGGTGGAGACTGATTGGATTGATTTCTCTCTTTTCTGTGATATCAAGGGCAGAACTCTTGCTGATTTTCCACCGAAGTTCTGGTATACATATCTAGTTTCCCAAATCTCCAAAAAACCATCTGCAGAAGCTAAATGTTTGTGTCTCTGTCCGCAGAGATCAATTTCGACAATCTGGTCCAATTTACATGGCAAGTGCATTCCACCATCAGTATTTAATAAACTATAAGTTGCGTCACAGGAGGGTGCTCACTTCTGTCAGTCTCCATCAGATCAACAAGCAGATGTGTTCAAGAACATGTGGAGGATCATTTTTTTCTGCACTGCTCAGCTGTAAGAACTTTGAGAGTTTTTCAGCTGTCAGTTCTGCTGTCAAATAGGTGTAGAATGGAAAGGTTAAAGGGGGAACAGTGGGACTGGATTTGGTGTTTTGGGATAATAGGAAAATCACAGCTCTGTAATAATGCAGTTATTAATTTCCTCACCTTTTGGGTAGGGTGGATATGGTTGTGTATATATGAGGGATGATAAAACGTAAATGTATGTCTTGTTTGAATTGTATAGCAAAAAGCCTTTAATCTGCACTTTTGTATATATTGTATATAACTTTTTACTGTTGAATTTTTAACTTTGTTTGTTGAATTTTTTGATAATAAAAAGTGCCCAATCTCATCCAGTTGCGGCAGCGAATAGAGCCAGACCTGGTTAGTGGTAGGAAAACCACCTGGGAATACCAAGTGCTGTAAGCTTTTTGGGTTTACGTGCAGCACAAGCTGTTGTTCCATATTTTCATCAATCTTTGGTCTTTCATTGCTGTTTTACTACTTTGTACTTATCTAGTAATAAAGAAGCACGATGGCTGACAAACCAGCAATCGTGCTTCTTTATTACTAGATAAGTACAATTATAGTACTTTGTACTCTGACACATTTATCTTCTTCTTAACAAGTGTCATGCATTCTGCTTCTCCAGCGTATTTAAGAGCTGTTGATTATATCAAATGCAGCTTACGGTCATATCCCTCTAGGAGAGCCTGATAGGTTGGAGACAGATGTGTGGCTTCACTCAGGAGCATTGCTGTAGAGGCAGGGCTGTGTCCAAGCTGGGACTCGTTTGGAGTGCATTTTTACTGCATTTTTGCGTCTTTTGACTGTCTAAGATAGTGAATTTTGGCTTTTATTGTTTAATATTCCCCCTGGCAAATTTACTCCATTTGGGGGAGCTTTCTTTTCCAGTCGCTGAGGTATTTGCAATTGTTTGGCTTGTCTGAGGTGACTTGCTTTGTGTGGAGAACTGGGTTCAGTGGAAAAGGACTAAGGAAAAACAATGAAAGAAAATGAGAGAGCTATCAGTTCTGCTGAGCTGAACAATGAGGGAAGGGAAAGGAGAAATGAGTGAGGAAAACTTCAGATGGATACGATGAAAGGAGACAAGGTGGAAGGCTGTGTGGTGATAAGAGAGAAAAGGAAAGTGCAAACAACTCAACCCGTAATTCTGGAGAGATGTCGAAATGAGGTCTCCATTAAGCCAGAGGAGGGACCTGACGGAGCCAAGAGGTGGCCTGGGAGGAGGTCAAAGGATGGAGCCCCTTCAGACAAGATGCAACAGGAAGAGCAGACAAGGACACGAATGGAGCCAATCGTGGGAAATGGAACAGAGAAGGGAACCAGGTATGACAAAGATCTTACTGTATTAGCGGAGGAAGTAGGAGAGGAACGACTTTGAAGACTTTGGAGCTGTTGCGAGCAGTGTGAGATGTGTGCGGAGAAGTAGTGGCACTGTGTGATACCGGACCTAACAAATATGAAGTGACAGTTAAGTGCGAGGCTGGGAAAAAGAGACTTTTGGATGGACTGAAAGTGGGAAGAGCTGTGTTAATGGTCAAGTCACTGCCAGTGGTATCTTTCATAAAGCTGCCTGTGTATATAGCACTTGAGGACATACTAGAAAAATTTGACACGTGGGGGGTGAAAGGAGTCTCCTCAATAAAGAGGCAAATGTGGCCAGGGACTGAAGTGGCAGATGGCACAAGGTTTGTAAAAGTTAAGTTTGATGAAAGTGTACAGTCTTTGCCATACTTGACTAAGTCTTAATGGCTACAGAATACTTTAGAGTGATACATAATAAGTAGGTGAAAGTGTGTGGGATGTGACTGCAGCTGGGGCATATAGTGAGAGACTGCCCAGATTTTAAGTGTTTCAGGTGCAATAAACAGGGTCACTTTGCTCGGGAATGTAATGACTGGATGCACAGGTATGATGTATGCCATAACCCCACAGGTGAGTGTTTGTCATAATATAGAAAGGAACAAAGGGAAGCAAGTTTAGGAGTACATCTCAGATGGAGAGGCGCATAATGTTGAATGCGTGGAGAGAACAGACCAGAGCATTTTAGGGAGAGGCAGTAAGCAAGAACTTGAAATGGTGCTCGAAACAGTATGATGTGGAGTTGTCTCAAAGAGATAGAGGAAGGATAAGAACTGATGTGCTAGGTTCTAGCATGGATCTGGTGCTGGGAGAATGGAGTGGGTATACGGCAGGTTACCCTGAAGGGGACTGGTGGGAGTCTCCTAGTGCCGCATCACCCGAGCTTCTGGAGAGGCGAATTCTTTTTCTCCCTCTTTGAACAAATCTGCTGGAGTAGCAATATTCTTGAAAATGAGTGTGTTTGAAAATACAGAAATATTTAGGAGTGATCAGGGCAGATTGTTAGTTGTAGAGGTAAGCTATTGTGGTTAAAGGTATAGAATTTTGAGCCTATATGGCCCAATCTGTGAGTCAAAGAGAGGTTTTCTCTGAGCATTGTAAAGAATGGGAAGATGAGCACTCTGTTATATTGGGAGAATGGAATACGGTGTGGCCAGATTAGATATGTAAGTAAATAACAAGTTCAAAGATGACACTAGCCTCCCTGGCACCCGTGAGTACTCACGCAGGCAGGTAGTACTGGGCAGGCTTAAACAGTCTAGAATAGACCTGTGTATGGTGGCAGTTTGATGGGTTTGGTTCCAAGCCGGAAAGAGTGTAAATACAGATTTTGGAGTGAGCATGCCAAACTAGAGGGGACTTTGGTTGAGGGCAGTATGCGGAGAAACGGGGGTCTGTGGTGTTTCAATGCAGGCCTACTAGCAGATGAACTCATAAGCAAAAAATGCTGTCTTTTCTCTCTGCTCTGTGTGATGAGAGTGAGTCTGCAGTAGACATCATTGAGTGGTGGGAGCACACCAAGTTAAGAATAAAGGGAAGATGTATAGCTTTGAGCAGCGAGAAAAGACTCAAAGAAAGAAAAGAAGAGCCTGAGTTAAGAGGGTTAGGGGTTAGGGTTAGGGTAATGGGGTTAGGGTTACAGTAACACAGTAACAGTTGAATCCTCCCTATGGTTGAGAAGCTCTTCTCCTGAGGAGCCCACCTGCCGATCCAATCCAGGAGCGATACGGACTGTAATACGGCGGTGAAACAGCAACGGAGAAACGTGAGCAGACCAGAACTAGGTAAGAGAGCTCTATAAAACTCACTACTGGTTGGGTAGTTGACAAGACGTTGTCTTAGTTTAACCGTTGTGCTATTGACTACTGTTGTATGCAGTGCAGTAAATTCTGAGTCGCACGAGGAAAGACAGCACTAGGGAACGGCAACTAGAGGAATGGGTTCAGTACTGGGTACTAGAATAGAAATAAGCGCCTGGCCTGGGCACAGTCTACCAACTGATTTGTCACCATTATGTGAAGAAATGTCAAAAAAGTATAAGGGTAGTTGTAACCGATTGACTGAATGGTGGGAATTGGGGTTTCCTAAAGAGGGTAGTCTGAGTAGCAGACAGTTAGCCCAGTTAAAAGATAAACTGGAAAAGAAAGAAAGAAAGAAAGGGAGAGCGCAGAGCATCACAAGTCCTTGTCCAAACGAAGTAAAAGAAAGCATAAGGTGTTCCAACCTGACCGGAAGGCATTTAGCATGTGGAAGGATGAATGTCATGTGAGAGAGAGTAGAATGTTTAGAAGACAGAATACAATTGAACATGAAAGGCCAAAACAGAAAGAACCAGAAAATGTAGTTTATAGACCAAAAGATTGTTCTGACACTGAACCTCTGTATCCTTTATTGTCTGAGTTTCACAAGGTGGATCCACATCTGGACTCTGCTCCTCCACTGCCTCCCCCACCATACCAGAGCCAAGCAGCACAGCAGGGGAAAATCCAAGCCACCCCTCCCCCATCAGAAAATGCAGCAGCCACACAAAGAGCACAAAGGGGCGACACCTCTGAGTCATCACTTCTGGAGCCCAGCCCTGGAAGTGTAAAAGCTTTACCCTTAATAGATACGTTCATATTAGATATCATCAATCTATCTTTAGAAACAGGCTATGTACCACAGGCCTATAAGGTAGCTGTAATTAAACCATTACTTAAAAAAACCTGTCTTGACCCAGGTGTTTTAGCCAATTACAGACCAATATCTAATCTCCCCTTTATTTCTAAAATAATTGAAAAAGTAGTCGCAAAACAATTATGTGATCACCTTCATAGGAATAATTTGTATGAAGAGTTTCAGTCAGGATTTAGAGTTCATCATAGTACAGAAACAGCACTGGTAAAAGTCACCAACGATCTTCTCATGGCCTCAGATAATGGACTCATCTCTATACTTGTTCTGTTAGATCTTAGTGCCGCATTTGATACCATTGATCATAACATTTTATTACAGAGACTGGAACATGAAATTGGAATTACAGGAACTGCACTAGGTTGGTTTAAATCTTATCTGTCTGATAGATTTCAATTTGTTCATGTTAATGATGAATCCTCCATGCACACAAAAGTTAGCTATGGAGTTCCACAAGGCTCTGTGTTAGGACCAATACTTTTTACTTTATATATGTCTCCTTTAGGCAACATTATTAGAAAACACATAAATTTCCACTGTTATGCTGATGATACCCAGCTATATTTATCTATGGAACCAGATGAAAATAATCAGTTAATAAAGCTTCAAGCATGCCTACAAGACATAAAGGCCTGGATGTCCCACAATTTTTTACTTTTAAACTCAGACAAAACTGAAGTCATAGTATTTGGGCCCAAAAATCTCAGAGATATGATGTCCAACCATATTGTTACCCTAGATGGCATAAGTCTGGCCTCCAGCACTACTGCAAGGAACCTTGGAGTTATTTTTGATCAGGATCTGTCCTTTAAGTCACATATAAAACAAATCTCTAGAACAGCCTTCTTCCACCTACGGAACATTGCCAAAATTAGGAGCATACAGTCTCAAAGTGATGCCGAAAAACTGGTCCATGCATTTGTTACTTCTAGGTTGGACTACTGTAATTCCCTACTTTCAGGATGCCCCAGTAACTCCCTAAAGAGCCTGCAATTAATCCAAAATGCTGCAGCAAGAGTGCTGACTGGAACTAGCAAGAGAGATCATATTTCACCTTCACTAGCTTCTCTCCATTGGCTTCCCATTAAATTTAGAATAGAATTTAAAACCCTGCTTCTTACATATAAAGCTCTGAATGGTCAGGCTCCATCATATATAGAAGATCTCATAGCACCATATCATCCCAGTAGACCACTTCGCTCTCAGAATGCAGGCCTACTTGTGGTTCCCAGAATTTCCAAAAGTAGAATGGGAGGTAGAGCCTTTAGCTATCAAGCTCCTCTCTTGTGGAACCAGCTCCCAGTTCAGATTCGGGAAGCAGACACCCTCTCTACTTTTAAGTCTAGGCTTAAAACCTTCCTCTTTAATAAAGCATATAGTTAGTTATAGTTATGCTGCCATAGGCTTAGACTGCTGGGGACCCACCCCAATGCACTGAGCTCCTTTCCTCCTCTTGACCATCTCTCCTCTCCTCTCACCCCGCAATTGTCACCACTGTATGTCATTAACTCTGTGTGTTCTCTCCCGTAGTTGTCTTTGTCCTCCTCTGTCCCCCTCTCTCTGTCCCTTTCTGCAGGTGTCCCCCGGCTTTGAAGCTGTGTGTATTCCAGCGTGCAGCTACTGGTCCTACCAATCTGCCCGATGTTTTGTTGTTGCTTTTTGTTGCTCTGTTCTTTTCTCTCTCCCCTTTCCACTCACCCCAACCGGTCGAGGCAGATGGCCGTCCACCCTGAGCCTGGTTCTGCTGGAGGTTTCTTCCGTTAAAGGGAGTTTTTCCTCTCCACTGTTGCCTATGGCTTGCTCCAGGGGGAATTGTTGGGTTCTCTTTATATATCTTTATAATCTTGACTTTATTCTGTAAAGTGCCCTGAGATGACTTTGTTGTGAATTGGTGCTATATAAATAAAGTTGAATTGAATTGAATTGAATTGACACTCCATGCACACCAGATCAAAGGGACAGAACTTTCCCCCCAATCTTGAAGAACAGATAGGAGATGGTATGCATGTCCTAACTTTACCGATGATTGAGGTGGGAGAAGTTCATGGCCCCCAACTTGTTTTCCGCCCCTGGACAGAATTGGACATTAAAGAAGCAATGGAGAAAGTCACTCACCCAAAAAGAAATGCTAACAAGTGGGGAGAGGACTTCAAGAACATGGTGCAGGACTACAAACCAACCTTTCAGGAACTGGAGCACCTGTTGAAACAACAGCTGGGATGTGATTTTCACAAGGTCAGACACTTGTTTACCAACTCTAATCTCAGGCTTCGTCTGAAGCAGCAAGACTGGGAACATGAGGACAATGCTTTATACAGAAACGCTATAGCACTACTGGTGCAGGGTGTGCAAGCAAAAGTTTCCACTTAAGCAAGACATGAGTGTAATACAGCAGGAGCCAAACGAGTCTGTGGGAGCATTTCTCGCACAGTTAACTGAGGCATATGACATACACAGTGGTCATGTTCCACCAGAAGATGGACTTGGACGAGTGAGTGCCTATGAGGCCCATCTTAAGGATGCATTTTTAAACAGGACGAAACCAGAAATTACAGAGGCAGTGAAGCAGAGTTGTTTGACTTGGAAAATCTGTCCACTCAGAGACATTCTGCAACATGCAGAACACGCAGAAGAAACACAGAGGTGGAATGAAGAACAAAAGAAACAGAGGCGCCAACATAAGCTTGATTCTGCACAATACACCATGTTCAATGCCATGCCCAGCATGACAGCCCGTGGCCACAGACAAAGAAGCGGACGTGGCCGGGGAAGAAGACAACACCACCATGACCCAGAAGCTTGTTACCGGTGTGGTGAGAAGGGCCACTGGGCAAAGGACTGCTCTTTGAATAAGCAACAAGCTGACTGCGTTGGAGAGCAGACGCTGGATCAGGTGACACCCATACAGAAGCAGAAATCAGATCAGGTGACGCGCAAAACTGTCCAGTTAATCTATTAGGGAGAGATTTGATGTGTCAATGCGGAATAGTGCCTTGTTCAACACTTGATGGAATCAAAGTCTTAAAACAGGGAGATGAAGAATATCCATCACAGCTCAATCAGATGATTAACATCCACTCACAATTTGCATATAAATGGCAACTTGTTGACAACACACCTGTTGCACAGCAGCTTACAGATTTTGCACACACACACAGCACACAAGCAGAAACATTCCAACATCATAAGTCACTACACTGCACAGCACACGTAAACGAAGGACCAGAAGGTGAATATGAAAGTCAGTGGTATGTTGAATATGAAAGTCAGTGGTATGTTGAAAATGGGGAATCGGAAGTGATATGCTTGACAAATGTGTATTGGACAAGGACTGCTGCGGTTGCCTCTGTCCCACTCTCCTCTAAACAGGAAGTACTATTCAAGGGGGACACTCCACATATCCCATTGGCTAATCCTTCTGACTGGAGTTGGCAAGAACTGGGCCCATGGTTGCAGAGCAGGCTGCTCCTCGAGGATTTCCAACCAATAGCATCAGATCCTAGGACAGAATACAGCAGGAAGGGTGATGTACGTCGTACACAATTTAAATCAGTTGTGCAAGCTTATAGAACAGTTGAGCTCATTGATGGCCATGACACCGCACAGGCTGCAGCCTATACCATCACAGAAACTAGTTTACCACCAGAGCTCGAGCAAATTCCAAAATCTCTCTGGGCAGCCCAAAAATGATTAAGTACATTTTTAATTCCAAAAGTTCCAAATACCTGTAAAAATTTCGATTCCTTATGATCAAGTCAACCATTGCAACTTTTCCTTTTTGAACTAAAATCCCTATTCATGTAAATTGTTTCACTGTTGGAACTGCGGGTTAGGGTTTATTTTAATAGCTCAATAAGTAAAGACCTATTTAATGGTTTACAAATTAAATCTCAGTTAAGGATCAAAACCTCCTACTTGTTCAATATGTTTTATGTTAATTAATTGAATGCACCGCTAACCCGTTTACAAACTGCCTTTAAACCTTTAGAAATCTCTTGAACACTGCAACCTTTTAAATTGTTTTAACAATTTAATCCTCTGCACTCAGTATGGTTAACTATCATCCCTGAAATTATGTTATTAACATTTTTGCATTTACTACCTTAGGAAATTAATTCAGTCCAATCGTCGTCACATCCATTTAATTTGCCTTGAAATCCCCTGATACTTTAACATCAAGTGTTAATAAATTTCATAATAAGTATCACTCGAAAAAGCGGTTTAGGGCTTACAATTAGCAGCTTAATGTTATTCATCGTAGATTCTGTTTTGTCACACATCGTGATCTGAACATCGTAAATGGGAAATTCACGAAAACTTAGGAAATTAACGCATTAATCTGCAACTTCTACAAGATCACCGAAATTGAAAGTTTTCCCTAATTTAACGCTTGGCATCGCTTGTCTAAACCTACGTTTTTTTCATTGTTCAATCATGATATTTAAATTACATATCCCCTTTAAAATTTATTTGTCAACTAATTGGTTAGGACCATGATGTTTTTAATTGTGGTTAAATGTCATTCAATAAATTTGAAGGAATCATTTCAATGTGTACTCACCTTCCATATTGGTTCAACTTTAAACAGGGTTAATTTTTTTCGTTTGAGCTCTGGTTTATCAAAAAATGTTACATTGACCATACTTAATGTATATCGAAAATATGTCCTTAGATCAATAACAGATTTAACCGTTATCATTTGGTTATAATGGGTTTGGATAGGCGGTCGGTGGTCCACACTTTTAGCAACTGGACACCATTACAAATGTTAAAAAAAAGACAACTCCTTATGGGTTATCATTATAATTTATAACAAATTTTATTAGAATCCAAACCTTAAAAGCATACTAAACAATCAATACTTTAAATTATGCTTTTAATTAGTTTGGGTTTTTATTCTAAAAAAATTCCCTAAATAATTTTCTGTTAAAAAATTACAAAATTTTAGAGTTTGCACTGTGGATTTCTATTTAAAAAAATTACCTTAAAATACTATTAGAAAAACAAATCATTTTAAATACAAAACACAATTTTCAACCTAAAAAAACTGGATTGAGTAAAAATAAACTGAAGTTTTACAAGTAAACCAAAATATTTAAAATCGGGTTAAATTTTCGTTTTAAATTCAGAGAAAGCACCTTGTTACGCAACATGTAAAATAAACAAATTGCAGCAGTACAACACACAAAATTCGGAAAACGTATATTTGATTATAAAATTAAATTAATGTAGTTGATCTTTTAGAAATTAAAACAAGAGGTCACAAATTTATTTAAATAAAATGAAGCAACAACAAGGTTAGGCAACGATACGTTCGTATAACAAATTTAGAAAGGAGAAGGAGAAAAAAGGGCTTAAATAACGCAAACCTAAGACGCATACAGCACCATGTGTTAAGATCATGAATCAACCAGAAGGAAAGAAGGAAGGTTTGGGTTAAATAGAAATTCACGTCAAAGCTAACACATGGCACAACCAGTTAATAAGAGGCTTTAAATATTCTATTAAAAAAAGTTAATTAGGAGACAAGCTAGCTATAACGATTTCAAAAAACATAACCAGCAAACCTTATTTGGTTCATTCAAATTATTTTTAGAAAAAATATTAGTCTAAAATAATCATTAGAAAGGTTTAAAAATACAATTGTGATTAATCAACCTTTAACTGACTAATGTGACAGGAAGAAAATGTATTGTTTTAAAATAAGTGACATAAAAATCATCAAGTGCATCTACAATGACCCAAAAATGTTTAATTCTGTAAAATTAAAAAAAACATTTTAAAAAGGAGTTAAAAAAAATTAATACTTTTTAAAATTAATAATCCTATCCAAACCAATAACTTTTTTGAAACTTTGGAAAAAGTAATTTTTAAGACCTATTTAAATTAACAGACCAAAAAATTTAAGGGTAAGAAACAAATGCAATTTAACTCTAAAAAAGGAACAAAACAACTAACCCAAAAGGCAATCCAAAATTTTATTTCACCAAAATTGTTTACCAACAAATAGTTTAATCTTGTATTTTAAAATGTTATAAAAAAAACAGCCTAAAAAAAAGTGATATAGATTTAGAAACCAAATAAAGTTCCATGCGGTGGCACTTGTCTTTACTTAAAAAACTTTTAAAAGGACCATAATCACCCTCCTTTTTAGTAAAGAAAATAATTACCCTTTTATCCAAACCATTGAGATCCCTGTTAGGAATTTCCTTATCAACTTTTTGCCGATTTAATGATAGATACTTTAAAAAAACCAATTTTTGCGAATTAAAATGCTAATGGTTTTTTTTCCAAAAGTTCATCAATTTAAGTTCAAAGTCCTCAGACGTAAACCAATTCAACCAGTAATTTTAAATTTTAATAACTATTTTCCACTTTATTTAATTTTTGAATTAACCAAATCTAAAGTTTATATTTAAGCAATGTAATTTTTCCAATGAAAAAGTTTTTTAATTTTATCAAAATTGGGATTCCGAAAATTCCTATGTTACCTGTATATTTAAAATGTTTTACAATTCTATCCCTATTGCGCTTGGGAAAACCTTTCAAGACTTTTTAGCAACACTTTAGACTAATCTTTAATTTCATTTACAATTTCAAAAGGTTAAAGGATATATCCTTTTGTTAGGTTGTTATTTTCACAAACACATTATAACCCTTTAAATGATTTGGAAAATTCTTCTATGCATCTAAATATTGATTTAAAATAATTTTCCAAGATCATGACAATTTTTTAAAATGATATTATTAAAATAAAATAATTAAATATTAATGCACCGAATTGGGATCAAAATAATCCAATTAAAATAACTAAAGGAATAAAGAATTTGTTCAATCAAAAATATCAAATAAATTAAATGGGAAATTTTCCAGGACTCAAAAATTAATTTTAACTGCAATACAGTTAAATAATTTAAAGTCAACTTCTTTCCTGGCTAGCTTAAGGGAAAGACTCAAAATTTTGTTAATTTTTAAAGGATAAAAAGTCATTGGCCTAGGGGATGGGCAATAAATTTTAATCTTGTATTGGCTTAAGATGTAAAATCAAAGAAAGGATTCGGGAATCTGTTTCAGCTTGCATACATAACCATTAGTAAATCTTGGCCAATGGATACCATGGTCATACAGATCAAAATAGAAGTAATAAGAATAAAAAGTAATAAAAAAAAATAAAAGCATGCAAGTGCAAAAGTGAAGGAAAACCGCAAAAAGATTTGTAAAAGCTTATTAGTCCTTAAATTTGACAAAGGGTTAAAGGCCATAAATAAATGATAGTGTATGCTTAAAGGAGTATGACAGGGTGCAAGTGGAGGTGGCATCTTTTAAGGAGTGGGAGTGGAGGAGGGACTGGGATGGGATTGGGGGTCTAGTTCTTGGGTCCTGGGGCGAGGGGGGGGCAAGGGAATGGTTCGCTTCACGTTAACTTCCTCGTTGTTGTTGGCTGGAACTCGAGGTTCCTTTAATGGCGGCGATGATCCTTGCGAGGGTTTTGGGCTCAGGGAAGGCGGAGCCAAGGGGAGCCCAATTCCTAGGGGACATGTTTCTCGTGCAAGGGGTTGGCCCATACCAACCAACGTGCCATCATGAAAGCTTAAGGGTTGAGGTTGTAGGGGTGGGTGGCGGCCTTGGTTTTGTTTGGGAAGTGGCCGCAATTTTTTGGAGTCTCAGGTTCTGTGTCCCAGGAAGGTAAAGATGGCTCCTGTAGATGTTAATAAGAGTAATGAGTCTATGGTCTTTAAAACTCTTTACAAAACAAAGCCCAGGAGCATTGTCTGTTTCAAGTACAATGTGGGAGACACTGTGAGGATATTGAAACAGCACACTGTTTTTAGGAAAGGATATGAACAGACATTCAGCGATGAATATTTCACAATATATGAATGTATAGCTCGAGAGCCACCGGTGTACAGATTAGCAGACTGTGCTGGTGAAATATTGCAGGGGACATTTTATGAAAAGGAGCTGCAGCGTGTGATTGTCGATAAAAATAAGGTTTATAAAATTGAGAAAATTTTGGCGAGAAAAAAACTAGGACGTGAAAATTATGTTTTGGTAAAGTGGTTAGGATGGCCTGAAATGTTTAACTCTTTAATACCTGAAAAGGATATAATTGATCTGCATTGAAGTGCTTAACAGCAGGACACGCCAGTCCAACTGAGCATTACATAGCGTACAGTTGTGAGGAGCGGATCATTGTTTAACCATCATGGATAAAAATGGATTTTACATCACACTCCCGAGCAACTCATTATCACATATATACCCAAACAATAAAATATGGAATTACAGAACAAAACTCGCTAGACCCATAGTTCTTAAGGAACCCCACGAGGTGGGGCTTATCGAGGTGCAGTTTCCTAGGGTCTGGAACACCTTTTTACGCAAGGATGCCATTATAAATATTTATAACACCGAAACAAGAGAGGTGTACCAAATTACACTATCTGTGGGATTTTACGAAACCATCACTAAAATAGTGAAAGAATTTAATGCTCGTGTTACTGAGAACCCATCTACAGCCAGAGTGTCCATGCAGTATAACAATATTACAAATCATGTCTACTTCATGGGGGCTAACGGTCTAACGTTCATATTCAAGGGAAAACTCGCTCAGATATTGGGATTCAAACCGGGAGTAGCTTTTATCATCCCCGTAGATGCCGAAAAGAAAAAGATCAATATAGCTCCCTACCCTGCAGATATCCACGGTGGTGAATATAATATATTTATTTACAGCGACATTGCGGATTACCAGCTGGTGGGGGACAGTCACGTCCCACTCCTAAGGAGTATAAACATATGCGACGACGAGCGTAGGATGCCCACTCCGAGTTATGATAAGCCGCACTACACATCTCTCTCCAAATCAGTCATAGACGACATAGAAATTTCTTTAAAAAATGATCAGAATCAATATATACCATTTACATATGGAAAAGTAATCGTAAACTCCATTTTAGACCTTTAAAACAATATTTCTGAAACACAGAGGGGTTAAAATGACCTATAATCCATATACACACGAGGATGGGCGATACACGGCTTATTATCTAAATCAAGCAGGTGGTGAGTTACCAGGATTTATAGGTAGTAGTGCTCAATACGGTAATGGACTTGGAGCTGTTTTCCGGAGTCTCTTCAGAATGGCCATGCCTTTACTGAGACGGGGATTCAGTCTTGCCACTCCTCATCTGAAGAAAGCAGCGACGGGCATTGTGGGTGATGTGGTGTCTAATATTGCAAGAAGTACGCAGAAGCAGTAGGGAAACGGACTAGCGGTGTATTGTAAAAGACCAATAAAAAGGCCTCCTGTGGGATATAGGCGTGGCGTCACAGAGCCCAAAACCAGTAGAAAATTGTGTAAAACAGTGAGGATTGCTAAGAAGAAGCCTTGGCGCAAAAGAGGCAGGACCACACACGGAGCAGACCTGACAAGCTCCGATATCTTCTGAAATAAACAATGGCTCTGATTCACAGCCAGTCGCAAGAGTGTGTAAAGAGCGAACTAGACCTTTTCGCCATACCCTACACACAGACCAGTATTGAAAAATACTTGAAATAAAATGTTGAAATACCGCCAGTCTCCGCGATCACTCCCCACGGGCCTCTGGAATTCTACATTTCATCAAGTGGAGAAGACTATCTAGACCTAAATAATACATACCTGTACACCCGCGTCAAAAATCACCAACCCTGACGGGTCAAATATTGCAAATGCTGCAAATGTGGGATTTGTGAATTATCCGGGAGCATCACTTTTTTCACAAGTGGACGTCACGTTAGGGGATTGTTTGATTACTCAGGCATCAAATACATATCCATACAGAGCCATTCTGGAACTGCTTACAAACTATGGAAGAGACACTCTACACACACAATTCAGCACGGCTCTGTTTTGCATGGATACAGCTAACAACATGGACGATTCATCGATAGATGGCGACAATGAGGGCCTTGCATTGAGGGCTGATTACACCCGAGAGAGCCGTATCGTGGAATTATTAGCACCGATACACGCTGATCTGTTCTTTCAAGAGAAACTATTATTGAACGGAATTGATATAAAGATAAAATGTATACGTTCAAAAAACGAATTCTGCCTAATGACGTCTACAGACACTCAGTTCAATGTCAGGATAGTGTCCGCGAGTTTATTCATCAAGAAAGTAGCAGTCTCCACCAGTGTGAGACTGGCTCACAGCAGGGCCCTGCAACACACTAATGCGAAATATGCTATAGACAGAGTGTGTGTAAAAACCTTTTCAGTATCTGCTTGTACAAGAGTGTGCAACCAGGAAAATCTTTATATAGGTCAAATCCCTAAATTTGTCATAATAGCGTTTGTTGACAACGAGGCTTTCACGGGGAGTTATGCTCACAATCCTTTTAATTTCCAGCATTACGATGTTGAATTTATGAGTCTTTACGCCGACGGGGTGCCGTATCCGGCCAAACCTTTTCAACCGTTGTTTAATAGGGGCCAGTGTGTTCGCGAATACTACCAGCTGATACAGACAACGGGGAGACACCTAAAAGACCGTTCGCTGGCAATATCACGTCAGGATTTTGCTAGAGGATACACCCTCTTTTGTTTTAATATGGATCCGGACGAGGGATGCGCCAGTCACGTGTCTCTGGTTAAAAGCGGAAATGTCAGACTGGAAGTACGCTTTAGACAACCTCTGCCTCGCACAGCTACAATTTTGGCCTATTCTGTGTACGACTCGATTCTGGAAGTGTCTGCAAGAAGACAGATTTTGATGGACTTTTATTAGACATCATGAATACTATAGAGTTGACGAGTATTCTTAAAAGAATAACCATCAAAGAAACTGATTTCTTAGGCGTCTTTCCATGCAACCACTTAAACGATAAGAAAATAAGCAGACTACCCGCCATGCTGGTTGTTAACACACACCCTTCTCATATGCCTGGAGAACATTGGTTAGGAGTCTATTTTACAAAAAAAGGACGTTGTTATTTTTTTGACAGCTTTGGTAACCCTCCCACACACACGTTCAATTCCCGCCTGTTATTAAATTTCTTAAACAGAATTGTACAGAGGTGTTTTATTCTACAAAGCAGGTGCAGGATAATAATTCAACGGCTTGTGGTCAACACACAGTGTTTTTTCTGTATCATATGCAGAGAGGGGTGTCTTATGACGACTTTATGGATAAATATGGCTCTAATCTGAATTGTAATGCTGTTATGGTTTATAAATTTCTCAACAAAATACGACCTGGTATTTGTCGAAAATATGACTTTACCTGTGTTCAGTGTGTAAAACCTCACATGTGAATGATTGTTTTTATAATTGTTATGATATAATTGTCTGTATCCATGTTCGTTTACAGTTGTGTTGGTTTTATTGATAATGTATTTCTCAATGACAATAAAGTATACAATACAAAACATAATGTGTAAATAAAGACTCTTTATTCATACATTGCGTGTTTATACATATTGTTATAATCACAGATTTTAAAATACATGTATTAGATACAATAAGTAATATCAAAAGCTGTATATAAACATTATTAGATGGGAAAATAACAAAACGCATTAGAAATTGGTCACAATAAACAAATGTTGAAAAATTAAACAAAAAGACACAATGTAATACAAATAAATCAATAATATCTACATGAAATTAAAAATTAATCCATACATTTGACTTCCTTTTACGCCTTGGGGTATGACTTAATGCAGGGTTATGCTCGCTCAAGGACATTTTAGAAGGTGTTAGACGGCTCATTACAGGGATTAAAATGGGTGATTGTCAAACCTGAGTGTTTGGGATAGACGATAACGGCACATTGAGTGCGGCCATGACCTGCAAAAACTTGTTCCAACCCAGAGGTCTTTTGTCATCAGACAAACCCTGAGGTTGTGTAATGCTTTTCACTAGATCGTATATGTGCGACCCCTTTAAAACCTCCCCGTCGACAACAAGCTCCCCCTGACCAGTCCATGAGACAGAGTTTTTAGCCAGTGTCTAATATATGCTGTGCATGTCTCTTATGTTTAACGGGCATGTGTTTAAGAATGTCCTCCAACATTACGTCAGAGGTGCCGTAGGCACCAGCATCATAGACATGCGTGACCTTAGGATGTACAACATCGCTGGGTTCACCACCAGATAGTGTCAAGTTGAGCACGCCTTTTTCACGATCACCCTGTTTCACTAGTGACAAGTACCGTTGTAAAAGATTAGAGTACTTTTTGGCCTTTTCATACAAATCTGTGTCAGGTAGACTCAAAATATTGGCCATAGCTTTATCTAGCTCATTTTCCACCGACTGTCTGATAGAACCCGTATTTTGATTCTGCTGATGCTGTTTTAAAGCATCCAGCTGGTGCTGTGGGATCAAATACATTATCTGGGCAGTAAAAAGACACTCAGCTACGCGTAATGAGACTGGCGATGAATGGAATAGCGGCTCCTAAAAGAGCCGGTAAGAAGCCTCCACTCTGATTAATTGTTTTTTCTTTTGTGAAATCCCTGCTTTCTTGTTTGCCACTAATCTAACACCGGGTTTGTTCCTCTTGAGCACGCGGTATTGTTTGTCCGACAGCGGAATGTTCCCCCGTAACACGTTGACGGCAATTTCACACAGAGCATTAATAAAGTCAGTCCCTGCATTGTTCACAATGGCTAATCTGACCCTAGGAGGTGCTTTATATAAAGCCTCCAAAAGAACCAGATTTCTACGCATGCGCGCTGACATTATCAGGATCTCCGGCTTTTAGACACGTATACGACTTGACAATCAGAAAGCAAGTCTGTTCTGAGTCGTAGATGATCAGGGGTCTTGGCTTTAAAGTCTATGAAAAGATACCCGAAGGCAGGACTTGTAGCATCGTTAAAAGCATCCAGGAAAAATTTGCTATTGCCGGGAAACATCTGTCTAGCCAATAATGTGATTTGGTATTTGTCACGTGGGTTTTTAAATAACACTAAATAGTTTGTGTTTAAACTGATGGTCCTACTTGATTTACCCTGAATAAAAAGATTCTGAACCAGGTACAAACAGCTAAGATTTCTATGATGAACATATTTAGTGAAAACATTTTGTACTTCTACATTGGCATCATTCATTAAATCATCTATAATTAGTAAATTTTTCTGGTGTGTGGGGAGAAGCGCATCGTCGCATAAAGAGTCAGGCAGTCCGTTTACAAAATGAATTTCTCTTATTCTCAACAGCTGGTCATAAAGAGATTGCCAGCATGAATATATGTACACAACATTGTCTATATCCTCTGAAATAAGGCGTGAAGCATTTTCAATAACACTCTTGACAAAGAAAGTCTTTCCACAATTTGAAGGGCCACTCACGACCATGCTAAACGGATGCTCCAGCCTTGGATCGAATGTTTCTAGCTGATCAGTAGCCATAAGGGAGGGTTGAATAATCAGGCAGCACTCTCCGCTTAGTGTAAACAACCTGTACGCAACGGGATAGTGTAGAATTTTTTTAGAGTAAAGGCCTTTTTATTCCGAACAATAGTCTCAGATTCAGTGGTCAGGTGATCACCATCTGAAACCCCATTGGCCACGTAGGACCTAACAAGACTCTGCAGTGACTGGGGTGTGACGATAGAGGCGTTTTTAGCATTTAGAGTGACACCTTTGCATTTCACCTGCGTCTTCCCACTTTTGGTGACATATGCGTAACACTTAGGACCTCCCGAAACAAACTCTGTGATAAAGTCTTCCTCAGGCAATCCACACACATCACCATCATTAATCTCATCGGTTAGGTCGCCCAGGTATGGACCTAGTGGTGGGATCCAGTCACCGTCTTTAGATGAAAAAACTACGCTGTCAGTGTCACAATACAACACCCGCTCCTGCAATTTGTCCATAAGATCATATAACATGAGTCTAGCGTGTGCAGTGGTCATGGCTCCTATGAAGACATTGACATCATTTGTTTTAGAAGCTCGTTTGTCAGCATGACGCCACTGAACCAATGCCACTTCTTCTGAAATAAAAAAAACTGACGTACATCAATCGCTGAACATTAGCTGTGTGAATCGAGAGGGCTCAGTTATTAATTCACAATGGGGCAAATCACTTCTCATGCTAAACCGACCCCAGAGGGAGTTAAGGAGCAGTTTATTACAGCTTCGTACAACTTTATTCACTTTTATATTCATCGGATCTAGTCTTATGCCCTCTTCATAATAGTCATCAATGTATTTTGTCTCACCGCATCGTCATTCACATGCCCCGGGTAGCCCGATGCCTCTTGTTTACACTTCAGAAAAGTCTTGACATATTCCCTAAACAGGGTGTCTGTCTGCTGTGGAAAGTGCCAAACCTCATCAATGCTCGTCACTACGTAACCTTTTTCAACAGCCTTCTGAAGCTCAAATGACACCCACACCCCCGACAACTGTCTCTCACCGTCTCCATGACAACACCTGCTAGTCTGATTCAAGGCTTCTGCGCATGTCCTACAAAACGGAAACATCAGCTTCTTGTGGGCTCTGTAGGGAAGGACCGGGTGATATAAGCCGCGTGGCGGGAGAACAGTACATTTCACAAATCCAAAATAATTATCGATTGAATCAAAATCCCTAAAGATAACCTGAGGGTGTCCTACCGGATACGGCTTTCGCGATGGCACAGTCGGGTACAGACTTGTAAAGTCGTAGTACCTGATTTTCTCACCCTCTTCAGCTTTGTGATAAAGCTTCATGGCGTTTGTGCACCCGCCAAACAATGCTTGTCGCTCGGGCATTTTGTATCCCGCCATAAATTCTTGCACTCTGGAGTCTCGTTTTTTAAGCATCTCCCATTCACATTCCCACATCACAACAACATGCACACAGTGCCGTCTCCTCAAGACCATAAGCTTCTCATTAAACTGATGGTAGAGCACGCTGTTTGGGATCTTACTGAGAGGGTTCAACTCTGCCTGATTTGTACACTTTGTACAACCATGAAACAGGCATCCTGCAAACTCATAACACGTGTTTGAGTATGCGTGGTAACCATCTACATAATAACACCCAAACTTCTGTTCGCCGTGATTTAGAGCGTGTCTGATCTCTATTTGTTTCACATGTGCAACATACTCCAACCACTGTATGGAGACACTCGAATATGTTTTATGTTGATTTGTGTAGGCACCGTCATATGTCAGAGCTACTGTGTCTTTGGGTAGAAAGTGTGTCTTGAACACTCCCATGCAGCTGGATGCCAGTGTGGTGAAGTTAAACGGATCTAGTTCTGTACACTTGATAAAAGTGTCACGATATATCAGACATGCCTGATGCAACACTTCCACGTCATTCACACCATAAAGTCTCAGCTCTTTTTGAAAATCAAACACCCCATCACTGACAGAACCATACCACTCCATGAAGCTTTTCTTTTCACTCTCATTCATCCTATCATAACCATAAAAACTCGCATTTGGATATGGACCCACATAGTGTTCGTTTTCCCTGGTGTTAAATTTATGAGGGAAGTTACCTTTTGCTAGTTTATCGCTAAACCCTAGTGATTCAGGCGTTTTGGATAAACACATTGGTAGAAAACTGAAACTATCGATCCACCGCTGTTTGTAAGCGGCATCATGCATTATTATGATTCTGCTCCCTCTCATGGTCAGAGTGGGTGTGATACCCTGTTTGACCAAATACTCCACCACAATGTAAGAATCAAATCCTGAAGCATTATGCGCAATAAATGTGTAGCCTTTGTATTTAGGACGCCTGTAGCGTTCTAAAAAAAATCTTTACACACTCAAGACCAGTAGCACACCATTTATTCTCCTTAAAATCCATAGCACACACAAAGTTAGCCTCGTGTCTGCCATCTTGAATTCTAGTTTCAAAGTCATAAAAGATGTAGGTGTTCTGAGACTTCTTTTTTTTAACAGGTTGTATGAAACAGCTATGCGGGTCGTCTCCAATAAGGTTTTCCCGACAGTGCACACATTTAGCAGGCTGACAAACATGCCCCCCATTCTTACTATAGGTGTACAGCTTCCCACACTCTGCAATATTTTAACCTATCACACGGGACAGTGTTGTGTATGGGGTCGTGTTGTCTGTGTCTTTGAGAACATTGACTAGATTTACAGATGCGCTTACAGTTTGTACATTGCACGGTAGCACCAGAACAGCCACACTCTGTAAAACACACATTACAGAGATGTCTACAATTATGATGCAGTGGCTTCTCATATGATGTGTAACAGTATTCACAAATATAGGGTGAACCAAAAAAAGCCGTCTTATTCAATATCAAATGGTAGTGGTCACCGTGTAGATAGAGCCACACTGTCTGGGGGTGAGGTGTGTCAATTGTTTGGAATAAGTCTAATTTTTTACCGTGATTATGATGGAATACTATAATTTTAATTCCCAGGTGTTTTTCAAACTTGGAAATATCTGTCAGAGTTACCCTATGTGTGCTATCAAATCCGACATCGATGTGTAGCTTTTTTGCAGTTGCCAATCTTTCTGTGGGGGTTTGTGTGGGAAATAGATAATATGCCAGACAATGTGAAAAGCACAAGTTGTTTTCAACTGTTGGATCTCTAGGTGTGAAGAGAAAACATGTTTTCTTCATAATTATATCATCATATAGGATGTTTCCTAACTTTAGACGCACGCCACTGCTTTTATTACGAGCTACTGTAACAACGAATTCCAACGCATCGTCAGTCAGCGTAGTGTCATTACTCTGCATCACCTGTGCAATATGTTCCAGAAACATGTCTGCATTATACTGATCGCTGGCGCGTAAAACAGTTTGAACATCACTCGCTAGTGAAGGTCCTGTCAACACCACATTTAGACAACTATCTGCTGGTGAAATCTGCAACGCTCTGTTTATCACTTCTGTTAACATGTTTCTAATCCTGTCTGGTACATCCTGCAGATTAGTTAAATCAATATCACATGCTGACGCAACTCGACAGAATTAAATGTTGGTATCTCTCTAATGTTTATCTGATTACCTATCTGCATGTTAGAACCCCCAGCTCCCCCTGACTGGGTGATATTTACTCTATCAGGATTATCACTCTTGTACTGTCTCACACACTCTATTAATTGACTATCTGACAACCCCTCGATACTTCCCCTGGAATAATCACGCAAAACATCGGTCAGCAGATCATGATAAACTCTGCTCTGATTAAGTCATCGCTCCGACACCCCAGCGACATCAGAGTCGACACCCTGTAGCAATGTAGGCATATTTAACTCCGCCTCTCTGTGCCACTCAGAGATACTCTTGGGTGTAATTTCGTCATCATCATCGCTGGGGGGGCGATCAGGTGAAACGGCATTAGGCAGCGGTTGAAATTTTTTTCGCGGTGGTTCCATTTCACTGACTATTTAGGATTATTTATTTAACAGATATAATCTCCCTCAACTTCTTTAACTCACTATGTATCACGGACGATATGTAAAGATGTGTCTTGTGGTCCCGTGTAAGGTCATTTATGCATCTAGCATGATGGTTTATAGCATCTGTGGTGTTTTTATATATTTCACTAATGTTTTTATTTATTTCACTCTGTTTCTGAATGAACTGGTTTAGGGTGCTTATCAATTGACCATACGCCTCAGCGTTTGTATTGTTTTTATTTATTTCGTTCTGACTCTGGATGAATTGGTTTAGGGTGGTTACCATCTGATCGCATACTTGTAATTGTGATCGTTTAAAAAGTGCCAGGGATTTCGACAGCGTAAAAACAGCTTTAAGCACAATGTGATCATCTGAGTTTACAATGGTGCTATCATTAGCATAACCACTATGACCGTCATCCCTAGGGTCCGAACAGTCTATAACATCTGTCTGAACAGACGCATCTACAACCCTCACATTCACGCTAGCTTCCCTGTCTGTCTGAAGACCCTCCTCGTGGTTATCAGTAGGTGTTAATACATCAAAGATCTCATCCAAGCCAAGCTGGTACTCACTGTCTACTGCCCAGTTTTGGAGATAGATGCTGATGAATTGGTCCGCTCCTAGATCCTCGAAGTCCGCGGTTGTGAACCCTGTGTCGCCTTGTAGATCGTTAAAGTGTGTTGTTGGTAATATGTCATTCATGAAGATTTCTGAAGGAATCAGCGGTACAGCATATGCTAGCGGATCGTCTCCATCATTTCTTCTCCTTTTAGCACTGGGTAGCCCATCGTCATGTTGGAGGTTTTCTATTTAAAAACAAAAAAACAACAAATATCACATTACCATATATCCTACTAATGACACTGTATTAATAATCTGATAAATATTATTTTATTTAAGATATACACACACACACACACTTTTTCACACTCCTGTCTATGAACTAAAACATTCCTGAATTCATGTAATGGGGCTTCTGTGATAGGCGGGTCGGCCCGTATCTCTTCAGCTTCTTCAGCTAAAGACATAAAAAACCCAACATAATATAAATGTTAAAAAATAAAATAACCGACCAACTTCTAAATATGTTACGAGTATTGCACACCTGTCGTAATGACACACGCCAGCGACTCGTCCGCTACGTATCTGAACTGCCCTGTTGAAGGAGGCCTTTAGCAAGAACGCATATAACACTTTTAAACATTTCTTAATATAGTTTTTAAATATATATGTATAAGTACTATATTGTATATGGCTTATTAAAAATAAAAACAAAAAAACTTACCCGTAATGTATGCCATTTTTTGATCTTGTGTGGAGAAAAATATTAGCGGCAATAGCACGGGATGGTCACCGGTGGCGATTTTTCTTTTTTTTTAAAAATTCAGCAGCAGCAACAGCATCAACAGTGTTAGCGGCAACAATCGCTAGGTCGATAATAACGAAAAATTCAGCAGCAGTAGCAACAGCGTTAGCGGCAACAATTGCTAGGTCGAAAATAACGAAAAATTCAGCAGTAGTAGCAACAGCATCAACAGCGTTAGCGGCAACAATCGCTAGGTCGATAATAACGAAAAATTCAGCAGCAGTAGCAACAGCGTTAGCGGCAACAATTGCTAGGTCGAAAATAACGAAAAATTCAGCAGCAGTAGCAACAGCATCAACAGCGTTAGCGGCAACAATCGCTAGGTCGATAATAACGAGGCTACTTCTTAAACTATATACAAGTTTTAAAAGAGGTGTTCCCTTAAACATGTGACGTTGAAAACAGTTGATTGGAGGACCCAAAGATTTTATTGTAACTGACAGATGTCATTTTACTATGAACCATCACGCGAACAACAATAGTGGTGGTACATGCACCTTCATGTGATTAGGAAGGAGGAGGAGGAGAAGGAGGAGGGGTTATGGGGTAACTAACGGTCAATAGGCATCATTTACACTCAAGCACTACACGCTATGTACATGCACACTCATGTGATTAGGGAGGAGGAGGAGGGGGCTATGTACATGCACCTTCATGTGATTAGGAAGGAGGAGGAGGAGGGGTTATGGGGTTATGGGGTTACTAACGGTCAATAGGCATCATGCACACTCATGCACTACACGCACGATACATGCACACTCATGCACACGCACGCGCTTTGGGGGGGGTCCTTATACTACTATTATCATATATTTAATATGGACGAAACATCACTAAAAGGCTGAGCTAAAAACAAAAATCAAATACAAGAGAATACTTTTTCTAAAAACAAGACAATATGTTCCGTCCAATATTCCCTCTTTAATTTTTCTGTTTAAAAACCATTTGACAGAAAAACTGTAATGTTTGTCTATGTATGTTAATCTATAAGAATAATTTGTATCTTATAAAATCATTATTGAGGGGTGAAGAAAATCACCAAGATGCCAATTTACTCAAAAACACAGTGCACTACCAAAAAACAACTGGGAATTGCATGCCTAACCCAGATTAGAAAACACACACAGAGTTATAAAAACACTCCAAATGTAGTTTTATCTACCAATTTCATGCAGTGGTTGAATCAATATCAGAGTGACTTTTGTTTAAAAATGTATATAAATTACCCCTGATAAAGAGAAACCAAGCAAACATTCCACTAAACTTTTTTTTTGAAAAGAGGGATTAAAAATAATTTTTAGAATGGACTCTTTCTTAAAATTAATCAAAGTCTTCCACAAAAGGGAAAGGAAAGAGAAAATGAAGCAACATATGCTAACGTTTTGTGACTACGTCACTTTTTTAAAAGGAAACAAGAAGAAATGAACAGACAAACCTCCCCTATAAAGGGTAAGCAAACAAAAGGAGATAATTACCACACCTGTTCACACATATCACATGAACCAACCAAAAAGAAACACCTGATCCACAAGGCTTTGTATTGGTATAGCCAAGATCAGTTGATGGAAAACACATGGCATATAGGCCTTCAAGTCATTGTGATAGAATGATTCATTAAAAAAAAAAAAAGCCTAAAATAGGAGAGAATCCTGCGGCACTGGCAGGTTAGGAGTTAGGAAAGAAGCACAGGCTTGCAGGCTCTCTCCCTTCACTTTTCTAAAGATTACAAACAGTGATTCAGATCCGCCTTAAACTTAATTCAACCCATTTGGGGTTAGTAGTTTGTAATTTTTTAATCCAACCTCTTTCTGCTGCCAGTCTTTGAGATGTTGACTAGGTTACCCTGGACTCTAAACCTGAAATCATCAAATTGTCTTTGCCATGATATTAAAGTGAACATAAAACTCAGTTCTTTTGTTTGCTGGCTCAATATAGTACAAGTGTTTTAAGTGTGTGGGTTTTTTTCTGTCCTACATACAGTTTACCACACACTCAACAAGTTGGAGGATTCCAGCTGAAAGATTTTACTCACTGGAGCTCCTAACCCCGTATATTTATTTTCAATATACTTTATTGATCTAAAATGTTTAATCTTTTAATTCCTAATTTTTAATTGAAGCATGAACCAACAAGTCTTTCAAGTTTTTATGACTTTTAAATGCAGATGTAACTCTGAAATCAGAGAAAGGTTCAATAGCATCCTGTAGCCTACTAAAATGAGCTTTTGCAATTGCCTGCATTTTGATTGCAGCTGAGGAAAAGTGTTTTACCAGAGGGATGATGTTTTTATTCCCCTCACCTCCACTTAGCATCCGCTCCTGGCAAGAGCACTCGCTCTTTACAGAGCAAAAAAAAACTACCCCTATTTCTAAGGGCTTTAGACAGGATGCTCGTAGCAACTTTCACATCCTCTGGCCTTGTACATATTCTTCCAAAACTTATTAATTGACATTTAATAATCCCTCTAAATGTATGTTTAGGATGATGACTATTTTTATGCAACAAGGCATGAGTATCCCTCAGTTTAAAATAGAATCTGGTCCCTAATGTCCATCTATCTGCGATGTCTTTTATCATGAATACTTGGGTGTCCAAAAATTCAATTTGTTCAGACTGTAAACTATATTTGACTGAAATGGAATAATGATGGTTATTCAAAACATCAATAAAATATCTAAAGTCCACTTCAGAATGGGTCCAAATTCCAAAAATATCATCCAGATATCAAACATAAAATAAAGGGATTTTTGGGCACTGGGAAAGACAGTCTGTTCCCAATCAGCCATATACAGTAAATATTAGCATATGCTGGGGCAAACTTCTTTCCCATGGACGTCCCATGCAATTTAAGGTAATTTTTGGAGTTGATCTCAAAATCATTCCTTGTTAGACTAAGTTTTAAAAGGGATAAAAGAGCCTCATCTGGCCTAGCGGGATCTGGGCAACCCTCAAAGACCTGTTTTACTGCTTAGACCTAATTGAGTACTTATATTGGTATGTAATCAATATCAATAGAGAAGAGCATAGCTCCATGTGGAAGTCTGCTTTATTGTCAGTTCTTCCACATGTACAGTGCATACATACTGAGTATTGAAATTGCGTTACTCTCAGGCCCATGGTGCATACAGATAACACTAACAGTAGAGCCTAAAAATCTAGATCAAATGTAAAATATAAAATATAGTAATAAAAATAAAAATAAAGTTAAATTAAAGCAGCGCATGGCACAGTGCAAACCAGTGAAGTGAACAAACCGCAGATAAAAAGATTTTAGTGCAAAAAAAGCTTATTTAGTCCGATTAAAGTGACAAAGGGCTCAAAGAGCCATTATTTTATTTAAACTGACTGAAGAGGTAGTAGAATGAAACTTCTAAATGATCAGTGCTATGCTGAAGGAGGTAGTGAGCAGACCGCAAGTGCACAAGTGAATGGTGCATGTCATCGTATGTTAGAGGGAGGGGGAGTGGAAGGACCTGCGGATGTGGGATTGGGGGGGCGGGAGTTCATAGTTCTGTGGTGCCTGGGGCAGAAGAGGGAAGGGGGGGCAAGTTCGGAAGTGAGTTCAGCTTCCTGACAGGCTGATGAATGAAGCTGTCCTTCAGTCTGTTGGTCCTGGCCTGGAGACTCCGCAGTGTCCATCCTGATGGCAGCAGATTGAAGAAGCTGTGTGACGGGTGAGTGGGATCACCTGCAATGCAGAGGGCTTTGCAGGTCCATAAATGTCCTGGAGGGAGGGGAGAGAGGCACCAATGATCTTCTCAGCTGCTCTAACTATGCGTTGTAGAGTCTGTCGGCAGGAGGCGTTGCAGGCCCCATACCACACAGTGATGCAGTGAATGCTCTCAATGGTGCCTCTGTAGAAGGTGTACAGGGTGGGGGGCGGAGCTCTGGCTTTTCTCAGTTTGCGGTGGAAGTAGAGACGCTGCTATGATTTTTTTTTTGGCTAGTGCTGCAGTGTTCTCAGTCCAGGAGAGGTCCTCTGTGATGTGCACACCCAGGAACTTGGTGCTGCTCACCCTCTCCACAGTCACACCGTTGATTGTTAGAGGAGCATGCTGAGTGTGCGCTCTCCTAAAGTCAACAACAATCTTCTTCGTCTTCTCCACATTCAGAGAGAGATTGTTGTCACTGCACCACCCGGCCAGGCATCTCACCTCGCTCCTGTAGTTTGTCTCATCTCTGTTGCTAATGAGACTCACCACAGTCGTGTCATCTGCAAACTTAATAAAGAGGTTGGAGTTGTGTGATGGTGTGCAGTCGTGGGTCAGCAGAGTGAAGAGAAGGGGGCTCAGCACACATTCTTTGGGGGGCCCCAGTGTTCAGTGTGAGGGTGCTGGATGTGTTACTGCCGACCCAAACTGCCTGAGGTCTTCCAGTTAGAAAGTCCAACAGCCAGTTGCACAGCGAAGTGTTGATCCCCAGCTGGACCAGTTTGTGACCAGATTGCTCTCGATGGTGCCTCTGTAGAAGGTGTACATGATGGGGGGACAAGGCTCTGGCTCTTCTCAGTTTGTGGAGGAAGTAGAGACGCTGCTGTGATTTCTTGGCCAGTGCTGCAGTGTCGTCGGTCCAGGAGAGGTCCTCTGTGATGTGCACACCGAGGAACTTGGTGCTGCTCATCCTCTCCTTGGTGCTGGATGTGTTACTGCTGACCCGTAGTTCCTGAGGTCTTCCAGTCAGAAAGTCCAACTGGACTTCGCACAGTGAAGTGTTGAGCCCCAGCTGGACCAGTTTGTGAATGAGCTGTTGAGGGATGATAGTGTTGAATGCTGAACTGAAATCTATAAACATCATTCTGACGTATGAAGCCTTTTTTTCTAGAAGTGTGAGCGGGGGAGGGCAGACTTGATATGGTGCATGACTAGCCGTTCAAAGCACTTCATGATAATAGGAGTAAGTGCAACTGGATGGTAGTCATTGAAGCAGGATGGAGATGGCTTGTTGGGGACTGGAATGATGATGGTAGCCAATGATGATGTGGGGACAACAGCCTGACTTAGTGACATGTTGAAAATGTCTGTGAAGACATTGGTGAGTTCTGCTGCACAGTCTCTCAGTACACGCCTAGGAATGTTGTCAGGACCTGGAGCTTTGTGTGCATTGATCCTGCTGAAGGATCTCCTCACACTGTCTGGGGTCAGCGTCATCATCTGGTCACCGGGAGGAGGTGGAGTCTTCTGTGCAGTGGAGCTGTTTTGTTTCTCAAAGCGAGCAAAGAAGGCGTTCACCTCGTTCAGCAGAGAGATGTTGCTGTCACAGGTCTGCGGTGGGGGCTTGTAGTCGCAATGGTCTGTATCCCCTGCCACAGGCACTGAGTGTCTCTGCTGTCGCTGAATTGATGGGCTATATTCCTAGAGTGCTGTCTCTTAGCCTCTCTGATGGTGCGGGACAGGTTGGCCCTGGCTGTTCTCAGGCCCACCTCATCTACAGCTCTGAAGGCAGTGTTCCGCGTCTTTAGGAGTCTGTAGACCTCCCCTGTGATCCACGGCTCCTGGTTGTCCCGGACAGTGATGGTCTTTGTGACTGTTACATCATTAATACACTTGTTGATGTAGGCAGTGACAGTCTCTGAGTACTCTTGGAGGTCTGTGGTTATTTTATGTGGCAGCCTGCTTAAGCATATTCATGTCAGTTGTGTCAAAACAGTCCTGAAGAGCCTCTGACGACCCTTCCGGCCATCACTTGTATTTGTTTTTGAACTGGTTTGGCGACTTTAACGAGCGGTCTGTATGCATGCATTAGCATGACAGTGATGTGGTCCGAGGCACCGAGGTGGGGGAGGGGAAGGGCTTTGTAAGCTCCTTTCTGTTTGGTGTAAACAAAGTCTAAAATGTTATTACCTCGTATTGGAAAGTTAATGTGTTGGTGTATTTTTGGAAACACACTCTTTAGGTCTACATGGTTGAAATCCATAGCTATGATGAGAAAAGCATCAGGGTGGGCTGTCTGCTGCTCACTGATGTACTGGTACAGTTCATTTAGAGCATCGTTCCTGTTGTTGTTGTTCGGAGGAATGTAAACAGAAACTACCAGTATGGCAGTATAGAATGGCCGGCACTTGATAATCATAAACTTCACCAGCGGTGAGCAGTGTTTGCAGATCACAACAGCATTGCGGCACCACGCATCATTGATGTAAACACAGAGCCCACAGTTGTGGGTTTTTCCTCCAGCTAAAAGAGCTCTGTCCACTCGATAGCATGTCAGCTGATTGAGCTGAATAGCGCCATCTGGAACGCTGTTGCTAAGCCATGTTTCCGTGAACACAAAAACACAGCAGTCTCTTACAGTCCTCTTAGTGAACGTAGTAATCGGATGTAGTCCAGTTTATTGTCAAAGAGCATACGTTAGCCAGTAAGATGGTGGGGATGGCTGGCTTGTGTGGGTTAGACTAGCCCAGATACCTCTGCGCTTACCCATCTTCTGCTTCCTCTGATGCCGTTTGTGGCACCTCCACTGTGGGCGAGATGCAGTAGTGGGGTTGGTGATGGTGTAGGCCTTCGGAGGAGACAGAGTTACCGCAGCTCTTCCGTGTGTGCGGAGTTTAACTCTAAAAATGTGGTTCTGCCGACATCCAACAGAAACTCACGGTTGTATGCACATTTGAAGACAAGTTGACGCAATGAAGACATACAAAAACACTGCGACTCACAAGACAAAAAAACACGAAAACACCATTCTGACGGGAGCGAGAGAAGCCACTGCGTGTGGACGCGCCGCCATCTTGGTAGAAGAACCATTGTCAGGATTTTTGATATAGCTTTGATGTTTCTGAGACAAGGGATTCAAAACATAGTCAGTATATTCTGCAATTCTACTCGCTCCCACAGTCCGAAACAATTGGTTGACCAGGAGGAATTTCATGTGGCACGGTACACGTGCTCAGATCCTTAGATTTTATGGAGCAAATAAAATTTGCGTGGACGAGGAGGATTTTGACCAATTAGATAACTCCTCTGTATGGCCGAGATATATCCTTGTCTCCACATTTCCTCTACAATCTTGCCAATTTCCCCCCCGAGTCTCCTCCTGTAGAAGACAATAGTGTGCGGAATTATTTAGCTGTCTATTTGCCTTCATACGGTATTGCTATCAATCTAATATGACTGTTTGATCCCTTATCCGCAGGTTTTATAACTATATCCTTATTTTCCTAATGTCATCCAAAGCTTTTCTCTCACCATCATATAAATTATTCTTCAAATTATGTTTGTTTGGAATTATACTCAGTCCTTGCTGGTCCTGACGGATCAATTTTTGATCTGTGCATTGACTCTGCTCTGATTAGGCTCACATCCTGAGAAATCCACTCACATTTCATGTTTAAAATCTTGAATATGGTTAAAATAATGCAACAATTTAAGGCATCTGATACTCATACAGGTCTTTTTTAAGGCAGTTTTTAACCTCACCTGCTGGTGTTGGAACAAAAAGAGTCCCCTTTCGAACAGGAATTGTTCCATCTTGGTCAAATAGTAAGTCACTCTCACTTCCTCGGTCTGTCTTATGTTCAGTTTTCCCTCTGCCTCCTTTAGTGATAATGGTATATGTAACAAGTGTAAGGTTTTTGCAGCTTTGGAGGCTAGGCATACATAATCCAGCTAGCCAGGCCCTGGTAGCTGGTGTGGGCCAACCTACTGTAGCCCCTGTTAGCTGTCCCCCGGCAGTTCCCGAGCAGCTGGGAAGCCAGTCCGGCTGGTTGACGGTTCATAAAAGATCTAGCGCTAAACAGATGCCTGAGGTTCACCACCAGTCAGTTCATGTTTCCAATCGATTTTCCTCACTCAGCGACACACCCGCTGAGAAACCAACTCTGGTAATTGGCAGCTTTATAGTCAAAAACATGAAGTTAAAGACATAGTCAATCATATTTGAAACTCCTGCCTAAAGATAAACATAAATACAGTGAGATTATTATTCACACGGGAGTTTATGAGACCCGATTACGCAAATTGACTTTGCAACAAAATTACTTTGTTGTGAATTGGCACTATATAAATAAAGTTGAATTGAAATCGGAGGTCACTAAAATGAATGTTGAATTGGTGTGTAACTTTGCCAAAACAATGTCGGACTCCGTAGTTTTCTCTGGACCCCTGCCAAATCTGAATAGTGACTACATGTACAGCCGCATGTCGTCCTTCAATTGCTGGCCGTCAAGGTGGTGTCCAGCAAACGATATGGGCTACATAGAATTGGAAACAATTTTGGGGAAAACTTAAGCTGATTAGGAGAGATGGCATCCATCCTACTTTAGATGGTGCAGCTTTCTTATCAAGAAATATGGATCGTTTTATTAGACAACCAAAAGAATGCCAATCCAGAGTTGAGCCTAGGATGCAGAGATCCAGTCCTGCACACCTCTCTGCAGTATCCTTACAACTGTCAACCCCCCACAACTCCCATGTACCTATAGAGACCGTGTCTGTTCCCCGACCAACTAAATTACATAAACTAAAAACGACAACAAGAGGAGTTAATCATGGTAACCTAATAAAAGATAAGACTACTCCTCTTACAGAACAAAACCCGAAACTATTAAATGTGGATTATTAAATATCAGATCTCTCTCTTCTAAATCTCTTTTAGTAAATGACTTAATAAGGGATCATCAATTTGAATTATTTTGTCTTACTGAAACTTGGTTACAGCAGGAAGAATATGTCAGTCTAAATGAGTAAACCCCCCCCAAGTCAAATTAATTATCATGTTCCTAGAAGCTCAGGCCGAAGTGGAGGAGTAGCACCAATCTTTCACTCAAGATTACCAAATAACCCTACACCTAGACATAGTTATAACTCCTTTGGCGACTGTGACGCAGGAAGGTGGAGTGGTTGTCCACCAATCTCACAGTTGTTGGTTCAATCCCCGGTTCCCCCAGTCACACGTTGAAGTGTCCTTGAGCAAGACACTGAACCCCAACTTAGTTGCTCCCGGTGAGTGTTGGCAAGCTGCATAGCAGCTCGCCCATCGGTGTATGAGTGTGTGATTATGAGTGTGAATGGGTGAATAAGAAGCAGTGTAAAGTGCTTTGAGTGCCAATAGGTAGAAAAGCGCTATATATGTGCAGACCATTTACCATTTACTTTGAGAGCCTTACTCTTAGCCTTTCACACCCAAACTGGAAAACTCAAAAACCACTATTATTTGTTATTGTGTACCGTCCTTCGGTCCCTTATTCAAAGTTTTTGATTGACTTTTCAGATTTTCTATCTGATATAGTGCTTAGTACAGATAAAGTCATTATAGTGGGGGACTTTAACATTCATGTAGATGTTGAAAGTAAATGCCTCAGCACTTCGTTTAATTCATTATTAGACTCAATTGGTTTTTCCCAAAATGTAAATAAACCCACTAACTGTTTTAGTCACCTTGTATGAAATTGAAGCAGATAATTTAACAATATTACCTCACAACTCTCTTCTGTCTGACCATTACCTAATAACATTTGAATTTACAATAACAGTCTGTTATTGTAAATTTACAGCAGTTAGGGAAAAATTCCACTATAGCAGATGGTGCTTAGGTGAAAAAGCTGTAAATTAATTTAACGAAATTATTCTTTCATCATTTGCTGCTTCACCACATGTCAATACAAAGGAAAGTAGCCACCTTAATGTTACTCCTGCACAAGTTGATTATGTTGTTGATATTTCTGCACATCACTATGAAAAATACTAAGGTTAAATAATAGGTTTGCCTCTCTGAAAAAGAAGGCAGTAAACTAGAAGAGGCTGTCTCTATGGTATAGTTCTCAAACATACAACTTAAAACAGGCAACACGAAAGTTAGAAAGGAAGTGGCGTTCAAGAAATTTAGAAGAATTTTATTTAGCCTGGAAAAACAGTTTAAAAATGTACAAAAAAGCTCTCTGTGATGCCAGAACAACATATTATTCATCGTTAATAGAAGAAAACAAGAACGACCCCCAGTTTCTATTCAGCACTGTAGCCAGGATGACTAAGAGCTATAGTTCTGTTGAGCCTAGTATTCCCTTAACTCTGAGTAGCAATGACTTTCTTTATGAATAAAATTGTAGCTATTAAAGAAAGAATTCACCAGGTCCTCCCCCCAAATATTACAGATAGATCTTCACGTACAACAATGCTAGAATCATCAATAAGGCCCCTATCCCTCTTAGAATGCTTTTTACCCATAGATATTGCTGATCTAACTTCACTAATTACCTCATCTAAACCAACAACCTGTATGCTAGACCCTATTTGACTAAACTGCTCAAGGAAGCTTTACCCTTAATAAATGTGTTCATATTCCTTTTCTGATCATCAATCTATCTTTAGGAACAGCATATGTACCACAGGCCTATAAGGTAGCTGTAATTAAACTACTACTTAAAAAAAACCCTGTCTTGACCCAATTTCCAATACCCAGATATATCTATCTATGGAACCAGATGAAAGAAAAAATGGATGTCCCACAATGTTTTACTTCTAAACTCAGACAAAACTGAAGTCATAGTATTTGGGCCCAAAAATCTCAAATATGATGTCCAACCATATCGTTACTCTAGATGTCATAAGTCTGGCCTCCAGTACTACTGCAAGGAACCTTGGAGTTATTTTTGACCAGAATTTCTCCTTTACCTCATATAAAACAAATCTCTAGAACAGCCTTCTTCCACCTACGGAACATAGCCAAATTTAGGAGCATCCTGTCTCAAAGTGATGCCAAAAAACTAGTCCACGCATTTGTTTCTTCTCGGTTGGACTACTGTAATTTCCTACTTTCAGGATGCCCCAGTAACTCCCTAAAGAGCCTGCATTTAATCCAAAATGCTGCAGCAAGAGTGCTGACTGGAACTAGCAAGAGATCATATTTCACCTTCACTAGCTTCTCTCAACTGGCTTCCTGTTAAAATTAGAATAGAATTTAAAACCCTGCTTCTTACATATAATGCTCTGAACTGCCAGTTCCATCATATATAGAAGACCTCATAGCACCATATCATCCCAGTAGACCACTTCAATCTCAGAATTCAGCCCTATTTGTGGTTCCCAGAATTTCCAAAGGTAGAATGGGAGGCAGAGCCTTTAGCTATCAAGCTCCTCTCTTATGGAACCAGCATCCCAGTTCAGATTCAGGAAGCAGACACCCTCTCTACTTTTAACTCTAGGCTCAAAACCTTCCTTTTTGATAAATTCTGTAAAGGGCCTTGAGATGACTTTGTTGTGAATTGGCGCTATATAAATAAAGTTGAATTGAATAAAGGAATTTAATCATTTTATACTGTATTGTACAGTGACACTGAATTTCAGGGGTTGGGTTTGGACATTATTGGTTGAGAAATGTGGAGCATCAAGGCTTGAAGGGGAAAACTGGGACTGGGTGTTGTGCTTTGGGATCCAGATAAAGCAGACAAAGCAAGGCATGTCCTTTATATTGCTAGGAATTATGCACTATACGAACAGAAGGTGGTTATCAGAGTGGCACTGTTCCAAAATTTGGTTGTGCATTACATGAAGATTCTGTTTTCGTTAGCCATGAAGCCATCACTGTCTAAGTGGGGGACAAATAATAGCCTCTGTGGGTTAAACAGAAAATGGAGACTGTTTTTTGATGTTGAGGTGATGTGATTAGGCTAATTACATTACTGATGATAAAGAAATGTGTTTGGAAATGTTACTTTCTGCATATTTGTCTTATCTTCAAATTTTGTTTTCTAATTGTGCATAAGTTGATTGTCCTTTTTGATCACTGAATTCTGACCTTGGTTTTTTCTCAGTATCTAGACATAAAATCAAGCGTTGTTTTGTGATTTGTAGAAAATAGCCAAAAATCAGGGGAGTTTCCTCAAGGTATGTGTAGGCAGTTTCGCAAATTAACTGCTTTTATTAAACCCTCATCTCCAAATGAAGACACTTATGCAAAAGCACAGCTCGATACTGAGACATGGATGCAGACCAATATGTATATTTTGAAACATTACGATGAAGTGATTGCAAAAAGTCTCCAAGCTTTTCCACTGTTTGACCAGTTGTCACTGGACAAGGCAATTGGCGAAAATGAGATAAGCATTGTTTGACTGCTTAATGTATTGAAAGTTTTGCAAAGCTGATGAAAGACAATGTCGTGACAAACTGTAAGGCAAGTTAGGAGGCAAAAGGCAACTCACAAGTGAATGATAATGGTAAATTTAATCAGCAAAATGGAGAAACATGCAGAACAGAACTACACTCATGAGTGGGTCAATCAGATTGACCAAGATGTGTCGGTTGTTCAGCCTTTTATACATTTAGCTCAACAGCTCAACAACTTTACACAAAGGACAAAGGGATGAGTAAATGCAAATCAACCTTCATACAGTGTGGTCAGGAGTCTAATTGTCACTTTGTCCTTTTGTCTTCCATGTCTTTTAAGTCCTTGAGATGGATCATCTATGCTAGTTCCCATGGGTTCCCTTCTAGGAAGCAAATGTTCGGATGTAGGAAGTTTTATGGTTGATATCTAGCTAACACACTTCTTTGTGGGGCCAGAGACAGGATGTCTTGCTGGGGAGCAAAAGGTGAGGAAGCACTGGTGTAAGCAAGTTTGATACTGGGTCTGCCAGAAGTGTGAAAACGTTGAAACACTGTTACCTAGACTTTGAAATTTCTCTCACACAGAGTTCTAACTGAGAAATGTAAAGTGATTGGTTTTGAAGAAGTGAAATGGAGCTGGGTGTGGTGTTTTGGGGTTGAGAAAGAGGAAAAAGGGATAAACATGGATATGGTGATTTTGGCATTGAGTGTGGCACGTCATGGTTTATACGTTGCTAGAAATCATGCATTTTTGGGGGGTAAAATAATAAGTAGAATGGCACCGTGTAAGAATTTGGTGAAATGATATTTAAAAATATTTTATGAAGCAGATAAGGATGGCTTCGAAAGAAGGTGGTGGGCGAATAATGGGCGGATGGTGGTAGAATGGTAGGACTTGATAAAATGGGAAAGGGTTTAATCCTGTTTGGATCTTTCTGTGTTTTTTATGTGTGTATAATTTGAGCTGTTTGTTCACAGTTTGTTCTGTTTTGAAGTGGGTAACTATATAAATGGAGAATATGTATGTTATTTAGTTTTTTTAGTTTTTTTTTCTTTGTATTTGTTTTCACCACAATGTAAAAAACTATTTTTTGATGATAAAAAAATAATTAAAAAAAAGAAGCGCCCAATCTCAGCAGCCAAATAGAGCCGGGCCTTGTTAGTACTTTGTAGAAAGACCCCCTGGGAATACCAAGTGCTGTAAGCTTTTTTGCTTGGGTTTACAAGGTGGTGTTCCTGCCTACTTTATAGAAATTGTTGTCTACTACTAGACAAGTACAAGTATAGTACTTTGCCACATTTATCTTCTTCTTAGCAAGTGTCATGCATTCTGCTTCTCCACTGTATTTGAGAGATGTTGATGATGTCAAATGCAGCTTACGGCCACACTGCTGCCCGATTGGTTGGAGAAGGAGTTGTGGTTTTGTTGAGAAAGAGTGCTGCAGTGATTTAACTGTGTGGCGGAGATAGACGAGCTAGACTGACAGAGGAAGCTCTTAAAATTGTGGCTCCTACCATAAGGTATCCAGGAGAGGACAGGGGCAGCGTAAATATTGAGAAAGGATGCAGGGGATGGAGCGAGAGGAAGCAAGTGCGAGGTCTCGGAGGAAAGCAAGAAGACAAATGCTGAAGTTTGGTGCTGGTCAACACTGAGGAATTTAAAGAAATTATTTCTTTATCTTTTTCCCCGCCGTGTGTCAATAATATGGTGAGTAGCCATCTTACTCCTGTACAAGTTGATTATCTAGTTGACGATTCTGCAGCCTCACTGCGTATGATACTAGAGGCAGTTGCCCCTCTGAAAAAGAAGGCAGTGAATCAGAGGAGCCAACGTCCATGGTACAATTCACAAATGCGCAGCTTAAAGCAGGCGTCACAAAAGTTAGAAAGGAAGTGCCGTTCCACAAATTTAGAAGAATCCCGGTTAGACTGGGAAAACAGTCTAACTGGGATTGCCAGAACAGCATATTATTCAGCACTAATGGAGGAAAACAATTAACAACCCCTGTTTCTGTTCAGCACTGTAGCCAGGCTGACTAAGAGCCATAGTTCTGCTGAGCCTAGTATTCCCTTAACTCTGAGCAGCAATGACTTCATGACTTTCTTTACTAATAAAATTGTAGCAGTTAGGGAAAAGATTCACCAGATCCTCCCTACAAATATTACAGATAGATCTTCGTGTACAACAGCTCTAGAATCCTCAATAAGGCCCCAATCCCTCTTAGACTCAAATTCCCGTAATGTGGATTACGTTGCTGGAACGTGATCTTGGAATGTGGATCATGTGTTTGGAATGTGGATCATGATCTTGGAATGTGGATCAAGTGTTTGGAATGAGGATCATGTGTTTGGAAAGTGGATTGTTATCTTGGGATGTGGATCACGTTACTGGAACGTGGATCTTGATATTGGTTTGTGGATTGCGATATTGGAATGTGGATCACTTTGCTGGAACATGGTTCGCGATCGTGATCTTAGAATTTGCATGACTTTATTGGAATGTGGATTACTATTGGAACGTGGCTCATGATCTTGGAATGTGGATCGTGTGTTTGGAACATAGATTGTGATTTTGGAATGTGGATTACGTTGCTGGAACGTGATCTTGGAAAGAGGATCATGTGTTTGGAATGTGGATCATGATCTTGGAATGTGGATCAAGTGTTTGGAATGAGGATTGTGATCTTGGATTGGGGATCGTGATCTTGAAATGTGGATCACTTTATTGGAACTTGGATCATGATCTTGGAATGTGGATCATGTGTTTGAAACGTAGATTGTGATCTTGGAATGTGGATGGCGATCTTGGAATTTATATCACTTTAATGGAATGTGGATCGTGATCTTGGAACATGGATCACGTTGCTGGAACATGGATCCTTAACTTGTAATTTGGATAACTTTATTGGAATGTCAATCGTGATTTGAAAATTTGGATCACGTTGCTGGAATGTGATCATGTTCGGAATGGGGATTGTGATCTTGGAATTTGGATCACGTTTTTGGAATGTGGATCATGTTGCTGAAACGTGATCTTGGGATGTGGAACGTGGATCGTGATCTTGGATCTTGGATTGTGGATTGCGATCGTGGAATGTGGATAACTTTCCTGAAACTTGGATCCTGATCTTGAAATTTGGATGACTTTATTGGAATGTGGATCGTAATCTTGGAATGTGGCTCACATTGCCAGAACGTGATCTTGGAATGTGGATCATGAGTTTGGAACGTGGAACTTGATCTTGGAATGTGGATCAAGTGTTTGGAATGAGGATCATGTGTTTGGAAAGTGGATTGTGATCTTGGGATGTGGATCACGTTACTGGAATGTGGATCTTGGATTGTGGATTGCGGTATTGGAATGTGGGTCACTTTGCTGGAACATGGATCGCGATCATGGAATGTGGATCGTGATCTTGGAATGGGGATCACATTGCTGGAACGTGATCCTGGAATGTGAATAATTTTATTGGAACATGGATTGTGATCTTGAAATGTGGCTCACATTGCCAGAACGTGATCTTGGAATGTGGATCATGTGTTTGGAACGTGGAACTTGATCTTGGAATGTGGATCGTGCTCTTGGAATGTGGATCATGTGTTTGGAACATGGATCGTGATCTTGGATTGTGGATCATGTGTGTGGAACGTGGATCGTGATCTTGGATTTTGGATCTCTTTTTTTATTGGAATGTCGATCGTGATCTGGAAATTTGGAAAACGTTGCTGGATCATGTAAATATGTTTGGAATGGGGATTTTTTTTTTTTTGATTGCGCAGTATCTATTTTGAATGTGGATTAGGTCTTTGTTATCTGAGTCATAATATGATGGCATTATGCATTCAAATTGTACTTTTGTTTCGAACAATATGTCTGTATTCCAAAAAGGTATGAGTTATGGCACCCTCTGAAGGATGAAAAAATTCCAGAGATGTGATTCCAAACTGAGTTTGTCAGCCTATACAAAAAATTGGGAAGGGATAATTTCCTTGGAAATCTTCCAAGTTGGGTATTCTGGCCCATTCTAAATATTCCAAATCAGTGGTATACTCCTTTAACCTGGATTAAATGTGTTTAATCAATCAAAAGTTAAAATATACAATTTTTTTTTGTTTAATTTATATTCAATATTAGCCAGCACAGTAGTTACACGCTGCCGTGTAACAGAAGGCTGAAGGTTCAGGCCCTGTTCGACTGTAGCTTTTCTGTGTGGAGTTTGCATGTTGTCCCTTGCGTCCCTTGTATTGTGCTTGCATGGGTTTCCTCAGGATACTATGGTTTCCTCCTACAATCCAAAGACATTCATGTTCATTCGCAAATTCAGAGAGATTTCATATACATCTTAAAGTGACTTTCAATACAAATCCTGCAAATTAGACATTAGTATTTCCTCTTTGGAGTGATAACAGAGCTAGATTCACTTTGTAAACTAAGATTGTTGTAAATTACTAGGAAGAAAAGCAACATTTTGGGGATTTTACATATTGGGCCCTTCTGCGGTGGGTTTATCCTTCTCCTGGACCTTGTGATAAAACGTCCACAGTTGAAACAAGTAAAACGAACATTTTAATTAAGTGTTCTAGCATTATTCTTTAATTTGATTATGTACAAGAACAAAGATTTTACTTTTGTGAAAGCTGTGTTTGCGTGTGTGTGAGAGAGAGAGAGAGAGAATACAGGAATCATTTTAGCATGTGTACTTTAGTGCCCTTTAGTTTCCAGAGAAACAGAAATGTGAAAAAAAGCGTTTCTTGGAATCCTACAAATACATTTATACATTTTTCAAGCAGTACTTTAACAGATGCAAATATGCTTTAATACAAAAATTTAATCTGTAAAATTAAGGAAATGGCAACAGCACACTTGATGTTGCTTACACTGAACCACAAATGTTGTTTCTCAGTGATACATGGTAAATTACTTACTGTCTTTCCAGCTGTTGGTTCACACTTCTTATCTCTGGCCTCTGGAGAATCCATGGAGCAGATTCCTGAAAAATCAGAAATATTTGAACAGTCAAGAGAATTAACTCTGAATTATTAGTGATGTATATTTAAGATGTAAAACACACTGAGATGTAAACAAAAAAGCTTTGACACTCCTGACTGTTGTGGAATATCTTCGAGCTGCAAAAGCCACAGGTCAATCATCTGTCTTAATTCTACTTGATCTATCATCAGCCTTTGACACTGTGAACCATCAGATCCTCTTGTCCACACTCTCTGACATGGGCATCTCTGGATCAGCTCTAGACTGGATTTGTTCTTACCTATTGGGACGAACCTTCAGATGCCCCCTGCCTGGGGCATCTTTCTCACTCTCATAGCCTCTCTACCAGTGTGCCGCAGGGCTCAGTTCTTGGTCCTCTCCTCTTTTTTATCTATACTTCATCCCTAGGTGCCATCATTCACTCACATGGTCTTTCCTATCACTGCTACGCTGATGACACACAGCTCTTCCTTTCTTTTCCACTGGACGACTCCACTGTCTCATTGCGCATTTCTGCCTGTCTCTCAGACATCTCAGCCTGGATGAGTGAGAGATACCTTCAGCTCAACCTCTCCAAGACCGAAGTCCTTGTCTTCCCAGCCAGACCTTCGATGCAACACAACATCAGCATCAACATTGGATCTACAGTGATTGTCCCCACTAAATTGGCCAAAAATCTGGGGGTCATTATGGACGACCAACTGAGCTTTAAGAACCACATCTCCTCAGTCTCTAGTGCTTGCAGATTTGCTCTCTACAACATCAGGAAGATCAGACCCTACATCACGGAATATACAACCCAACTCATTGTACAGGCGCTGGTCACATCTTGTCTTGATTACTGCAACGCTTTGTTGATGGGGTTACCAGTATCCACAATCAAACCCTTGCAGATGATCCAAAATGCAGCAGCTCGCCTCATTTTTTTTCATTTTTCAGCCAAATAGAACCATGTCACACCACTTTTTAGATCTCTACACTGGCTTCTTGTAGCTGCTTGCATCAGGTTCAAAGCTCTGTCTCTTGCTCACAGGGTGGTTAACTCGACACCTCAACTCACTCATTCAAGTCTACAATCCTTCCCGCCCACTGCGATCTGCCAGCGAACGACGTCTGGTGGTCCCAGCACCGCACAGAAGACACCAAGCAAAACTGTTTAGCGCAATGATTGCACGATGGTGGAACGAGCTACCAAACTCTGCACGCTCAGCTGACTCTCTCCCAATATTCAAAAAACTCTTCCGCATCTTCTTATGCATATTTGCATATTCACCATTTGGAATTATGATAAAATTCTGTTTAATCTGTCAGTACATTAAACTTGACACTTAGTGTTTCAGTTATTTTCACCCTCTAACATTTCAAATTTTGCTCTTTTCATGTGAAGTTGCTGCTCAATCAACATACCTTTAATGTTATAATTCTGAATTGTTAATAACAATAAGTATCAAAAGTCCAAATGAGATAGATCATTTAATTAATATGTATGCTATATAGCTGAAACTGGAATTAATACATACTATTAATCATCACAAAGGATTCATTTTTAAGGCAAACTTTTCCTTTCATATACATTAAACTCTTCATTAAATGTTTTATTTCAAAATAGTAATTTCTTTTATGAAAAATAAATACCAAATCTAATTTCATTCATGGTAAATTCACATAAATTGTGTGTGTTACAACCTCTGTGGTTTATGTGAACTAAGACAAATAAAAAAATGTTTTTGGCCATTCTTACACATACCATCATTGAACACTTTTAAAACTCTTCTTTTATGAATTGAAATAAAACTTGTCTGAATAGAACTACACATTTCTCAATTAAAAGTACTAAGTAAAATACAAAATTAAATACCCATTAAAATATCAACTTAAACTTAAATAATAATATGTATGGTTTTTAGAATGAAAATTAATTAATTTGTTTATTATTTATTTTTTATTATAGGGTAGCACCAAGACTGGAATACCTTATTCTGTTCTCCTCATGTCTTTTCATGATGTTTGAATGACAAATTAAAGTTGAGTTGAGTTGAGAATGTTAAGTATGTATGAACAGCACAGAGATGCCCAGAATTTTTTGGGATTCAACTCGGCTTCCTGATACATAAATGGTCTTCACTTATTTAGTGCTTTTCTACCTATTGGCATGCAAAGTGCTTTACACTGCTTCTTATTCACCCATTCACACTCACAATCACACACACACTCATACACCAATGGGGGAGCTGCTATGAAGCTGGACAATGCTCACCGGGAGCAACTAAGTTGGGGTTCAGTGTCTTGCTCAAGGACACTTCGACATGTGACCGGAGGAGCCGGTGATCAAACCAACAACTGCGGAGATTGTGGCGCAGGAAAGTAGAGCGGTTGTCCACCAGTCACCCAACACGTGACAGCGAGAAAAGTTTAGTCTCTTTAGAAAGTCTTAATAGACAGCTTTGAGAAGGTATATTGGACAGGTAAATGCCACCATCCCAGCTTACAGCACATTCCTGAAAATACACTTTGGGATAGTCTGCTGTTAGACAACAACTGACCTTGGAGCAGTCCTGCAAACACTTCGAGACAAAACACGTATATGAGACAAAGTTTGAACAACATTTTAAAAGTACAGTGAGTACAAGTTGCCATTATAACTAGGTAAAATGCTAAGAGTAAAATGCAATCATTTAATCATACTTGATTTTCCATCACACATCCTCATTGTGTTTCATAATTTCTCCTTCCTTGGTTTGTCCTTCTGTCCTGTTTGTCACATCAGTTCTGTTTCTAATGTGATATTTTATTTTGTTCAGTGTCTTGTCTTGTGTCTTACTTCTGTGTCTCCTTCTTTCATGTTCAAGTTCTTGTAAGGCTTTGTTTGTTTGTTTGTTTAATGTCCTGCAACGATTGGTGCTTTATGCCACAAAGTCTCCTAGTGCTAAATAAAGTCATGCAGTGCAGACCATGGAGATGAACCTTTGTGTCCTTTTACTTGGAAATACTTTGAAGGGGGACTTGGACTCGAGGGGGGGACATGTCAAGTGCTCATTCAAGTCCCCCAGTGGTAGAGAATCTGGTAGAGAATGAAACAGAGATAGAGGAGACAGCAGAAAAAGACTCAAGAGAGAAGCCTTTAGGTAAAGAAACAGACATTACAGTGAACAAAATTTCCAGCCTGTGATGGTTTCTTCTTCTTTGTTTGGATCTGCTGGAGTCACTGTGCATATCTGTATGTCACCCTCTAATGATGAAGATATGATAATTGGGATGTCTTCACCCTCTCTAAGTTGACTGTCTACATGTTGATCTGTCACATCATCTTTGTGACGTGTCGTTTTTTTTTTTTTTATTTCCTTTTCTCTTCCTTGTAGTGTTCTCTCTGCATCTTTGGTTATTGTCTGCCTGTCTTGTTCCCTCTTATGTCCTGTCTTTTTCAAAGCATTTATCTGTCAGGATCTCTCTGCACTTCCTGTTCCTGGACTTTTATTTGGTGGCCCCTTCTCCTTACTTCCTGTCCCTGGTTCTTTTTACCCAGCTTTACCCTCGTTGTCCCTCATTGTTTGCACCTGTTCCCTCCTCTATTTAAGTTCTGTCTTCCCTTCACTCCCCTGCCAGATCCTCGTCGTTGTTACCGCAGTCATTGTCATCGTTATTACCCTCACCAACCCCACATCTGTATGTATGTTTCATGGACTCTTGCATTCGGGACTCTTGTTGCTTGGACACTTTCTCTGCCTGTTGCTCCCGGGTTTTGTGATTTAGGTTTGCCTTTGTATTCTTTATTTGCTAACGCTTTTTGTTCAGTTTGTTTATGTCTGCCTCCCCTGAGTTCCCGTGTTAGTTTTTTGTGTTCCCCCCTGCTCTGTTACCGTAGTCTGTGTGTTCATTTATTCCGTAGAGTGTGTGTGTGTGTGTCTTGGTTTTCCAAACCTGTTTAGTTTCCTGTTGGTACCCTTAGCCTGTCCTCGTGGGTCTCGTTAAGTTAACTTGTAGGTTTCTTTTGATTTAAAAATTGTCCTGTGTTTATTTCCCTTCCTCCTGTTTGGTAGTAGAGTTCGGTGTTTTTTAGTTTAGAGTATTTATGTTAAGAGAGTTTTCCTTAGCCTTCCCCTTGTGTTTACTTGCTTTAGTTGTCTATGTTAACCCGTGCCTTACTTATTTAGTAGTTTAGTGTTTCTCCCGTGTGTTCATTTAGGTTTTATTTCTGTATCTGTTCTCCCTATAGCCTGGGTTTTTGTTACCTCCTTTTAGGAGCGAGTTTGGTTGTATTATATATCTGTCAAATAAAACCCTTTTTCGTTCATCCCTCGCACTGTCTCCTCTCTTGGGTCCATCCCTAACAAAAACTTTGACAGTATCTTGCATTGGTCCCCCTGTTCTGCTCTCATGGCTTTGTTTGGTTGATTTTGCCATATGTCTTGTATTTTCTTTGTTCCCTCATTTTGATTTTCATTGTAATTTTCTTTTGTGTCAGGTGTCACGCTGACTCTTGGCCTTGGAGATGTTTCTGGGTTATCTTCTGAGGATGATGATGGGCCGCTCCGAACTGTCCGTCTCTGCACAGGCCACCTCCTCCACTGTCATGATCAAGCTGACCCCCTTCCGGTGTCCAGTTGTTCCAATTATAAATCCAGAAAGGAGACCATAAAATCAGTCCAGGTTCTCCTTTGTTGAGTCTTTCTCAAAAAGAATATTGTTACACAGTGCTCTCCTGCTACTAATTGATTCCATAAATGTCGCTTACTGAGAGCTGGCCTTTGTACTTTCTGCAAGAATGTAATAATTTCTGCAGGTTTCGCAAGCATAACTTAGCTAATTGACCCGGAGGCTAACCAGTATGGAGGTCATACTTCAATATTCAGGCATCACAAATAAATACAATTGAAAATTTGCTTAATATTATACATAATTTGGATTAGATTTTCATTTACACATTGTCATTTAGCAGACGCTTTTATCCAAAGCAACTTACAAGTGAGGTACAAGGCAAGCAAAAATCTAAGTCAAGGAGAAAATACCAAAGCAAAGTCCTATCAGAAAAGTGTTAACATTTGACGAGATTCAAGTGTGAGAAAGAGCCGAAAGGAGGTTGTTTGTTTTTGTTTTTTTTTTTAAATAGATTTAAGTGCATAAGAAGATGCGGAAGAGTTCTGTTTTCAGCAGTTTTTTGAATATTGGGAGAGAGTCTGCTGACGGTGCAGAATTTGGTAGCTCGTTCCACCATCGTGGGATGATTGCACTAAAATGTGCAACTACACAAAATCAGCTGCAAAAAGACTGTAGACTTTAAAAAAAATGTATTCAAGTTGTGGAGTTTGGCAGAAAAGTTAATTAATGTTATTTTGGAAATAATGTTTGGTGTATTTTGAAACCTCTTAGGCTCATGTTGAAAAGCTTGTGGAAAAGATAGGGGGTTCGCTGTTCTTGTTCGGAAGTAAAGAACACCCTTGGGTTGTGGATGGGAATAAACATAAATCACGGGCAGTTTGAGATCAAACAAGCGGACTGCAATCAAAATTAACAGAGCCCACAGTTGTGGGTTTCCCCAACAAATTTCCACTCAAGCATGTCAGTGATTGAGCTGAATAGCGCCATCTGGGGCCGTTCTAACCATTTCGGAAAACACCACTAAGTCCTTATGTCCTTTATCATAGCATGAGCGATGGGATTAGCCATTTGGGAGCTGCATCCTTGGCCTTGACTCCCCGTGTGCCTTGCCTCAGTATGGTATGGCCTCCTGTGGCGTTATGGCCCCTGTGTGAGTAAGTATGTGGTTGGAGGACAAGTACCACCTTGTTGTGGAGTTTAATCAAAATTGGCGCACATCAACAAACTACATGCACTTTGGACAATCCAAAAGAAACAAAGGACAAAAAAAAAGGGACCTTTGAGGGACAGAGAGAGGCTTGACCCGTTTGGAGAAAACCATTGTAATTTGAATTATGTTTCCGAGGTTAAAGATTTCATTGGCAATAGTCTAATCCGAAAAATGGACCAAAAAAATTGTGACCAAGGGAATTCCAATTTTTCCGGGCAGAATTTTGACAAATTTGCCTTGAATCTTTGGCAGAGATAATCCTTGCTCAGGGATTATCTACTTTCCTTTCCCTACAATTAAACTAGTATTTTTTCTATGCCCAAATTTTATGCTTCATTATCTAATTATTGTTGCAGGAATTTTACTTGTCCATCGAAGGTAACTTTTCTTCCATTAATTTTATTGGCTAATTAAATTTTCCTCCTTTAGGTTAATTTGAAATTAATATCCTTTGGTCCTGGATATTTTACTCCATTTCTTTTAAACCCTTTTGGAAAATCCCACTTTCTGTTTAAATCTTGGTCAATTTTAGGTAATTTCCTCAACTTTGGATCAATTCTATTTAGGATTTTTCCCTCTGTCATGGTTATTAACAAGTCCTTTTATTTCCGGTTGTATTATCAATAGTTTTCCACCTCCTTACTTTCCAGCCAATTGCTGTTGGGTCTAAAGTTATGTAGTCCGGGTTCCCAAGTAAGTTTTCCTTGCGGTTCCCATCAAAATCCAGTAACAATCTGGTAGGTCAACTATGTCAACATTTAAGTTCGCAACCTAGCCCTGGTAAGGAGCTTTTACTATAATAGTCTAATTTAAAGGCCGATTTAACAAAATCATTTGTTTCCAATATAGACTCACCAAGTTGTTCAATTTGTTAATTGCACTTTTATTATGAATTAAAATGTATAATGAAGTGCCTTTAAAAACTGGTCTGGGAAAATCAAAGGGTACTTGGCCCATTTTAAAACTTGCTACCTTGTTAGTGTATGGCACTTTAATGGGAAATTGCTGTTGAGAGGCATAAATATTTGATGGTTTTAAAATTAGTTCCAAACCAAGTGTCCGGTTCCTAGGACCCTGCCAAATCCAGTCCTTACATTCAGCATTTCCAAGGCTGCAACCATAATATTATTAAACTTGCAAAAATTAACAATAAAAACACACTTAGAGAAAATGATAAATAATTAGAATTAATTCAACTTAACAAATTTAAATTTTTGTTTTACTTATAAAAAAGGGATATCAATTGAAATTTTGCCTGAAATGAAGGAAGAATTCAGTCTTGAATCCCAATAAATATTATTGTTCCCCCAGAACTCCCCAATTACCTAACCTCTTTGACATACAAATTCACCCATTTAAACCCAAAGGGATTGCCAGCCAATGGGTCAAATCCCTTTGGGTCAACACGTAATTGGTTTAAAAACAAACCCCCTTTCCCTTTTGTTGGAAATCATGGGCATCCATTGATATGAGTTTGTTATATTGTGAATGAAAAATGAAATTTATGCCAAAGGGAAAACTTAAGCAAATTACATTTCTTTGGACCTTACTCTAGCCCCCAAACGAAAAAACCCAAAACTTTCCGTTTAACCGTTTTCTTTCAAGTTTTTGATAATCTTTCGATAAAGTTATAGGGTTAAATTAAGTTGGTAACCTCCATAATTGAATAAATCTCCTTGTTTCAAAATAAAACCCAAACTTGTTTTCCATGTATAAAACATCGACACTTTTAAATTCTTTTAAATTATAAATACAATTAAATATCATATTTTGAAATTAAGAAATTCGAAACATTTTAGGGAGATTATTAGTTTAAAAATATAAACCAAATCATTAATTTTTCAATGTTAAAGTAGGCCCATTAATTTACCCCAAATTTTTTGATTTTCCTACTTGAAAATTAAGTTTAATAGACTTAAAGAATGTCTGATAATTTAAATTCCTAAAGGAATATTAAGACCAATTGAAAGCCCAAAAAAAGAAAACTCGGGAAATTTGTTTACCGTCACCCAGTTTAAATTGACAGAAAGTTTCTGTAGCCTGAACAACTTTTCTTGAGTTAATAAAAAGAATTAAAAGATTACAGTTTATTTAATTAGAATTAGAACAATTCAACTATATCAATGGTAGAAAATGTATTATTGAATAATTTACATTTTAGGCCTTCACCAAGGCCTTTCCCCAAAAATCAAACTTCAATAAACCATCTAAATTTATATGTTGGTCCTTTGGTACTTAATTAAATACTATTAAAACCTTTTCCATTTTCAATGGGACATAAAAAAGGTGTCATTTCTATGATTTCAACATTTCAAACTAATTGGAAAGCCAAAGAGTTAATTTCATAGAACCTTTAAATTTTTCCAAATTTCTTAAACCATAAAAAATTCAAAACTTTACCAAAAAATTTAACAATTGGCCAAAACCAATTTATTCACATTGTTTCCTGATTCTAAGTTCCTTAACCTTAGCCATAATTAATTACTATTTAACCAGACTTTTTTTATAATAAAAAAATTCAAGTCTCCTCACTAGTTAAATAGCTCTTAAAATAAAAAATACCCTTCTTCCTTAACCAATGCCTTTTCACCATAATAAAGGACCTCATATTACCATAACCACAAGTGAATTGAATATCAGGAACATTTCACCTTTAAATTTTCCATTTCCGTTAAATAAAGTTTTAAACCAAGCCTTACATAAAGCCTGAATCCATTAAGTTAAACAATACCCATTTCAAACTAAACCAGAATAAAATTTAAAATTTAAAATATGTTAAGAAAGTTTAAAATATCAAATTTTGTATACCGAACCCATTTTCATTAGAAGAGAATTTTAATCAGGCCAAAACTTCCTTTGTAAACTTTAGGGATAGATATCGTTGAAGGCCTATAGTAAATTTTAAAAGAATTGTTAAATGATTTCCAAAATGAATTCATTGTTCTTTGTTTAAAGAACCATTAAGGATGGCCCTTCTAAATCAATAAAAACTGGAGTCAAAATGGAGAATTTTCCTTAAGCCCAGTTGTTAAATCTTTTATAAAATTTGAATGTTTTCTTCATAATGTTCTCTTTTTCTTTAGAAACCATGCCTTCTATGAAACTTAAACTTGGTTAGCTGACTTTTAAAAATTTTATGGATTAGTAAACTTTCTAACAAGATTTATGGCCAAGTTATATTATAGCAATTCAAACCTCTTATTAACTGTGCTTGACCTTTATATTCATTCCTTAGTGATTGGAAAAAATTCGTTTTGTTAATGCAAAAATTATTCGTATGTAGGACAAATTGGTTTACTTTATTTTGGAAAGAAAACTAGAAAAAGTAACCTGTGATTGGGCAAAAATTCAATTGAAAATGGATATATTTAAATTAATCCACTTGAACCATTCAGGAACAACCAATTTGATGTCATTTGACAGATTTTTGTTGGAACTTGCTAAAGTGAAAAAAAGCCCTGGGAATTACAAAAGGAGATATTGTAATTTTGTTTTTTAGGCTAAGGAATCTAGAAAAATCTTTAAAAATTTTGCAATCTATGGAATTTGGGTCATTTTACTTTGTCAAGCTAAGTCCTTTACGGACGGTGATACAACTTAAATTAACTGTTTTAATTGAATTTTTGAAAAGCTTCAATTTGAATTCTCCACACATAGTTCCATGGAATTCCAATTAGAACTGTTTGATGAAATAAATGCAAGATTTTGGGGGCAAGAGCAAGGATCTGTGGATGGATAGGAACCAGGTGTAAGAAATCGGGTAATGTGAAAAGCCCAAATTTTATAATTTAAATACAACATTCAAAATGAAAAGAGTGATGTAATTGAAAGTTTAATGGACTGGTGTGTTTATGTAAAGAAGGAAGGAAAAAAATGATAATGTATTTATTTGCATAGCTGAGTACCATGATTTTTTGTGAAAAGTGAGGTCAACTTAAAAGGGAAAAATTACAAGGAAATAGAAGATGCGAAATACAGAAGAGGATCCTATTTTTGTTTATTTTCCATGGTTTTTTTAATGATTTGTTCCAATTTTTTCTTTCAATTAAGATTTCTGTTTTGTAGTTTTAGTTTTGTTATGTACAAAAACTTTTTGGAAACAAAATGCGGAGTTAGGAAGTGTGTTAGAGAACGGTTGCAGATATGAGAAAACCTGAATACGAAAGCTTTAAATTTTCTTTGGTTCAATGGGGTTAAATTTAAATGTTGATAAGAAGAAAAGGTTTGAATTGTTTCTGAGTTGGTCATAGATTAAGAATAATTAAGTGTGTATTATGTAGTAAATCCACAGTTGGTTAAAGTGTTGGCAGTTATTGTGAAATGTTAAATTTTTGGCCCAAATCTAAAGAAGGGAAGGCAAAAGGCCCATGGTCAATAGACAAAATGGAGAAAAGGGTAAGTTGGAAGGGATTTAAATCTGAGTGGCTAATTTGCCGAAGTTTGTCGGAACTATAGGAATTAAAATTATGTTTCTTTATGTTTTGCTGTAAATATATTTTGAAATTTAAAAGCTATAAAAAATTGGACCGCCTTAATATAAAACTTGGGAATGCCAAAGGAAGCATTTTTAAAATTTCCAGAATTGAAATGGCTACATGTAAGTGATCAATGCGATTACTTTGAAGGCATCTTTTTAATGTTAGATAAATGTCAAACAGTAATTCCATGGGGAAAAAATTAAAACCCCTTTTTTCAGGGTTGTAGGGCCAAAGGGCCTTTTTTCCCAAGAAAATTTGGAAAATAGTTTTTAAAAAGGGTCTTAGGAAAAAACAAATTCTAAAATTTTTGGGTGAACCGGGAAAATTTTTTTTCCCCTTCTTTGGGGGCCCAATTTAAAAACCGGGAAAGTTGGCTGGGGTTTTGGGGAAGGTTTTGAAAAACTGAAACGGGAAAAGTTTTGGAAATTTAAAGGATTAAATTTTGAAAGGATTGTTAAATTTTGGGTGGGGTTTTGGGGGTTAAAAGGGGGATTGGAAGGAAAATTTTTGCTTTCGGATTACGGCGATTTGGAATTTTGGATTAAATTTAATTTGGTGAAAGAATTTTTAAAATTTTTTGGGAAAAGGATTTAAAATTTGGGGAGGTGTGGGCCCAAAAGGGGGTTTGGTGGGGAATTTTTAAAATTTGGAAAGGGTTTAATTTTTTTGGATTTGGGGTTATTTGAATTGGATTTTTAAATGTATTGAGACATTGTCTCAAAAATGATCTAGAATAACCTCTTTTCTTCAAAGCCCCAAATAAAATCCTTACTGCTTCCCAAAAACTATTTGTTTGTGTGCAAATCCTATCGAAGCGTAACAATTGTGACTTTAATAATCCTTTGAACGTATGTTAAACAATAAGGCGTGAGTATCCGTTTCTTTAAAAAAAAAAACCCTCACATCCAATTTACCATTCAAATCAAATGATGGACCTTTATAGACCGTAGTGTCTAAGAAATCAATGGACTGATAGTCCGTGGTGTGTTTCAACTTGATTGAAGGGTTATGACTATTAAGAATCAACATAAATTCTTCAAAATCTTCCTCTGAATGACACCAAACCCCCCAGATATCATCCAGGTATCTTAATTCAATTCAATTCAATTCAATTCAATTCAACTTTATTTATATAGCGCCAATTTACAACAAAGTCATCTCAAGGCACTTTACAGAATAAAGTCCAGACTACACAAGTATGTAGAAGCAACCCAACAAATCCCCCTTGAGCAAGCCCTAGGCAACAGTGGAGAGGAAAAACTCCCTAAAGTAATGAAGAGGTTTCTTAGAACATTTTGCAAGAGCTTCTCTGGCGGCCCCGCTGGGGTTGATCAAGTCCCAGGGTGTGTCTCATAGCCAATTAGTTGTTAGTTTAGATCAAGTAGCTATGGTTTTTGTCTGTGATTTGACCTTTGACCTTTTAGTTTTATGCCTCAAATTCAATATTATCTAATTGATGGTTTGCTTCTAGTTATTGTAGTTAGTTTAGATTAAGTAACTATGTTATTAATCTGGGATGTTGACCTTTGGCCTTTTAGCTTTAGGCATCAAATTAAAGTTATTCAATTTAAATTGAATATTATCATCAAATTGAAGGTTTGCTTCTAGTTATTGTATTTACCGGTGCATCCTTGGCCTAGTCATCTAAGCTGGACTAGGGGATGGAGGATTTAATAGGTTTAACAGTTCTTAAAGAGAAGCATTCAGAAGATTAATTTTGTCCAGAAGATCTGACCTGAAGGTTACTGAAGCTGTGGATCGTTGCATTCCGTGTGTTGTCCAAGTGGAGGGTGGCTCTCTTGCTCCTTGTTCAGGTTTGCAGATTGGTTGTTGGCACCGTTAGGTTACTCCAATCTGCCTAGGCAAGGTCGAGAAGATAAGTCTCTTCTTTCTCCTCCTGCTCTTCTTCTTTCAGTGAAATGGAGGTGGAGTAAACATCCAGGGAGCTCCAGGACCAGCCGCAGCAAGCTGCTGCCTTCCCAGGTCTCCCAAGGGAATAATGGGGTATTCCCTGTGCCCATTCTACTGATTCTAGGGGAAGAGGGGGGCACCCAGGGCGACCAGGACCAGCTGCAGCGAGCTGCTGCCTTCAAGGCCCTGGGTAAACCACCCCATCCCCAGCCCAGAGTGTTTCCCAGAGGACTACCAGGATCAGCAGTAATTGCCTTTCCCTCATCCCCTAGAGGAAGGCTGGTTGTTAACACTGCAAGGTTACCCCAGCCTTTGGTGTAACACTGTAAATAAGGCTTCCCATACACCGCTTCTAACAAAGCAGCCTATAGTAACCACCCAGAGGAGTATTCCTGGTCTGGTCCGCGTCTTAGCGGAGATTTCCCACTTCCTGTTTCTTTTTCCATTTCCAGTGGTTGGAGGTCACAGAGGGGAAGAGGGTTAGGGTTAGGGGTAGGAATCAAGAAAGAAACCGGTGCCCCCTCACGAGGAACCGGAAATGCACGGGCCATCCCCTGGGATCTCATTCCCACTCTGTCCCTGCACCATGTCTGGTCAGAGGCGTTGCGTGGACCTCTGTCCACTGTTCTTGAGCTCTGTAGCTCATTTTAATAGGGTGTTATAAATATTTATTAATAAACTAAAAAAAATGAGGAAATATCAAAAATTCACTATAATTATAAATCACATTGTTTTTAATGCAAACAAAATTGTATATTTCAATTTAAACCAAATGAAAAATAAAATTTGTAATAAAATAAAAATGTGTGTGTGTCAATGTTTTTTTTCCTCCCTTTTCAAAAGAAAGTAAAAGAAAAATATGCCCAAATGCAACGTTTCGACCATTGGTTGTCCACCAATCTCACAGTTGTTGGTTCAATCCCCGGCTCCTCCAGTCACATGTTGAAGTGTCCTTGAGCAAGTCACTGAACCCCAACTTAATTGCTCCCGGTGAATGTTGGCCAGCTGCATAGCAGCTCCCCTATCGGTGTGTGAATGGGTGAATAAGAAGCAGTGTAAAGCGCTTTGAGTGCCAATAGGTAGAAAAGCACTATATATATTGTAGCAACCCACGGTTTATGGGAGCTAACGGTGGGAGGCGGTGAA